>CANIUD010000282.1:0-547980 GCA_947470075.1 Closterium sp. Yama58-4 | reverse complement strand
GAGAAGAGAGAAGGGAGGAAAGAGTGAGGGAAGAGAAGAAATCTGGAGGGTGAGTGGGAGGGTGAAAGGGTGGGCATATGGGCTTCAGCGATGGATTGCAAGCAGAGGGATTGGATAGAGAGAAAGTGAGATGCGTCGCCACAAGAATTACACGCACACAGCCATGCGATTCAAGCAACTACAGCCAGCCATACCGCACACCACCGCATAACAACACACCACACCGCATTGCACCGCACTCACCCACAGCAGCAGCTCCTTGTCCATCATGCCTCCCGCCATCCTCCACGCCTCAACAGCCGGCAGGACAGAGGCGTTGCCCCACAGTGATCACACACCCACACCGCACCGCACCGCACCACACCACACCGACCAACCACGCACTGAACCGTACCGCACTGCACCGCACTCACCCACTGCAGCAGCTCCTTATCCAGCACCCCTCCCGCCATCCTCCACGCCTCAATGGCCGGCAGCACAGAGGCGCTGATTCAAGACAAACACAGCCAACCATACCACACTGCGCCACACAACACTGCACCGCATCACACCGCACTGCAAAGCACTCACCCACAGCAGCAGCTCCTTATCCAGCACGCCTCCCCCCGTCCTCCACGCCTCAACGGCTGGCAGCACAGAGGCATTGCCACAAGACAAACACACAAATACAGCCAGCCGTACCACACCGCACCACACAACACTGCACCACATCACACCGCACTGCACCGCACTCACCCACAGCAGCAGCTCCTTATCCAGCACGCCTCCCCCCGTCCTCCACGCCTCAACGGCTGGCAGCACAGAGGCATTGCCACAAGACAAACACACAAATACAGCCAGCCGTACCACACCGCACCACACAACACTGCACCACATCACACCGCACTGCACCGCACTCACCCACAGCAGCAGCTCCTTATCCAGCACGCCTCCCGCCATCCTCCACGCCTCAATGGCTGGCAGCACAGAGGCGCTGCTGCGCACACGACTGATCACGCCCCACAGCTGCCCCCTGCGCACTGCAGGGTTTAGGGTTTTGAGGTTTACAAAAAAGAGGAAGAATTAAGGAGTGGGTTAAAGCCGTTGCTGCCATCCTCCACGCTTCAATGGTCGGAAGGACAGAGGCGTTGCTGCGCACACGGCTGATAACGCCCCACAGCTGCCCCTGCGCGCTGAAGAGGGTTTGGGGTTTAACGAGAACAGTGAAGAGTTAGGGAGCGCAAGGGAGCAAGGTTAAAGCGTTGCCGCCATCCACCACGCCTCAATGGCTGGCAGCACAGAGGTGTTGCTGCGCACACGGCTGATTGCACCCCACAGCTGCCCCTGCGCACTGTAGGGGGGTTCGGGGTTAAGGTTTAAGGAAAGGAAGAATTGGGGAGAGTAAGGACGCATAGTTAGAGGATTTGCCGCCATCCTCCACGACTTAATGGCTGGCCGGACAGAGGCGTTGCTGCGCACACGGCTGATCACGCCCCACAGCTGCCCCCTGCGCACGGTATGGGGTTTTGCGGGTTGAGGGTTTAAGGGGGAAAGGAGGAGTTGGGGAGTGTAAGGAAGCATGGTTAGAGGCGTTGCCGCCATCCACCACGCCTCAATGGCTGGCAGCACAGAGGCGTTGCTGCGCACATGACTGATACCGTCCCCCACAGCTGCCCCCTGCGCACTGAACAGGGTTTGGGGTTTAAAATTGTGGAGCGAAAAGAAGCAATGTCAGACTGGGCAGAAGCGCAGAGGCGCTGCTGGGAACACGACTGATAACGCCCCCACAGCTGCCCCCTGCGCACAGATTGACAACACCCAACAACTGGAGCAAGTTCGCAAAAGGGTTTAAGGTTCAACAGAAAGAGTGATTGAGAGAGCGCGTGAGTGAGTGATAGTCTGGTGCACATACAGTCTCGGCTGCTGCCTGTTTGTCTGCCTCCTCCTCGCTGCCGAGCCTGCTTCTTCCAAGCCTGAGCGCCCAAACCTCCATCTCTGGTTCGACCCTCCCCACCACTGCCAAAACGGTCACTTCTGTTGCTGGTGACGGGGGCAGTGCTATTGCTGATGCTGCTACTGTTGCTGATGTTTACAGTGCTACTAATGCTGCTGATGTTGCCTCCACTCACAATCTCCCCAACCTCTGCTTCTGCTTCGCTAGCTTTGGCACTGGTCACACCCTCATCTTTCTCTGCTGCCGTACAATCAACAGTATGCTCGACAGGTATTCCCGAACCAGGAGCAGCAGGCTCGGCAGAGGCATCCGAAGCAGATTCAGAGGCTTGGGAAAGGAGAGGAGGGACGGAGGAGAGGAAACGAGAGAGCGAGTTCGGAATGGGGGGGGCTGCGTGTGACTGTAAAGAGCGGGGCAGATTTCCTGCAGCGGAGGCTGTGCTAGGCAAATTACTGTACGCACGGTTACTGTAGACGTGGCTGCTGTAAACATGGTAACCACCAATCAGCGCTCCAGATGAGAGGAGAGGAGTTGAAGCAAGAGCAAAGGGAGCTGCTGCAGCACGATGGCTTATGGTAGTGACCGAGGGTGACAGTGCTGAGGGTGACAATAACGGATTGGATTCAGAGTGCTGGTTTGCCAAGGGAACAGTGGGATCAGCAGTAGTGGCGGCAGGAACGCCAGCAGGTGGCTCAGCAGGTGCAGATAAAATGGGCCTGTGACAACAAAAAAAAAAAAAAAAAAAAAAAAAAAAAAAAAGAGGAAAAGAAAGGAGAATGGGAATGTGGGGGGGGTGAGGAGCCGAGCGAGGAACGCGGGAAGGCGATGGGCGAGACGCCCTTCAAATGGCGCGAAGGGAAGCGAACGCAGCGGGATGGGGAGTGGAATGAGTGAAGAGGGGCCGCGGGCGCGAGCGGAGCAGATCCGCTGTGCGCTGCCTCGCGAATCAGAGGGAGCGGGAGCAGATTCGCGTGCGCCGCCTCACGAGTCACGAGTTAGGGGCGAGGCAGATCCGCTGTGCGCCACCTCGCGAGTCGGCGGGACGGATCCCGCCCCTGAGGGTCGGGACTGATCCCGTGCGCCGCGTCACGAGTGAGAGGCGAAGCAGATGCACTGTGCGCCGCCTCGCAAGTCAGAGGGAGCGGGAGCAGATTCGCATGCGCCGCCTCATGAGTGAGGGGCGGAGCATATCCACATCCGCTGTGTGCCGCCTCGCGAGTCAGGGGCGGGATCCGTCCCGCCGATTCGCGACGCGGCGCACAGTGAATCTGTTCGCGTGAGGGGCGGGATTGATTCCGCGCGCCGCCTCACGAGTGAGGGGCGGGACTAATCCCCTGTGCGCCGCCGCGCGAGTCAGGGGCTGAACGCGTTTTTGGCGAATTCTAGAAGGGACTGATCCTGTGCGTCGACGCACGTGAATAGTTCTTTTGATCGGAGACCTACGCGGTTTCCTTTTTAGAAGGGAGCGACTGAGTGATCTTAGTGCGAGGGAGTGTTAAGCGCGACAGAGTGATGTGTGCGACAAATTGATCTGTGCAACAGAGAGATCTATGCGATAGAGTGACCTGTACGACAGAATGACCCGAAAGACAGAGTGATCCGTGCGACAGAGTCACCTCAGTGCGACTGAGTGACTTCAGGGCGACAAATCCCAGTGCGACAGGCTGACCTCAGTGGGACGGAGGGCACGGATCCAGCGCGCTACCTCGCGTGGATAGCTATGGAACGACCAAGGAATGTCGGGAGACCCATGGACAGCTATTCCTAGAAGGTGCTACTGCGGCACCTCGGTGCGATCAGTGCGATCAGTGCGATTGTTCCCAGAGCGACAGACTGACCTCAGTGCGACGGACGGCACGGATCCCGCGCGCTGCCTCGCGTGGAGCAGCAGTCGCATCGCCATGCAAGATTCTTTTCGATGGGCAGCGCAAAATCACGACGGTTAGGCTGATCACTCGGCGATTGCTACGTCGTCGGCGATCGGAGTGATTGCCGCGTTTCGGTGCGACGTCGCACTGCGACAACGAGCAGGAGAAGAAGGACGGAATCCACTCCGTGGCGACGAGAATCTGTAGTTAGTAGATACGTAGCTAACTTCCCACCCTAAAACGAGCTCGGCACGGCGCTTCCTACGATGGTGCTAGCAATAACACGAGGCCGGGCGCCGTGATGCACGAAATCGGGAAACCGAAGAGGCCATTGAAGAACTAGAAGGTTATGGAAGAACACTCGTAACATGTTTCCTCAGCCTGGCCTGACCACACATCGCCGCCAAAAGAGAAAATGCACTTCTGCAGGCTGACGCGCTACGCGGTTTTAACAGCAACATTGATACACCACACCTTCTGACAAAAAAATGTGACAAAAAATTCCTCTAAAATGGGAGAGACAGGAGGAAAACGTGCTCAGCAGGATTCGAACCTGCGCGGGCAGAGCCCAACAGATTTCTAGTCTGTCCCGATAACCACTCCGGCATGAGCACGTGTTCGCTGGCTCCCTACTCTTTTATATTATTATTTAACTTCGAGCAGCCCATCCGTGCCGCCTAGCGCTAGTAGCATTCTCTAGAGCGATTCTCGCTCCAGTAGTATCAGCCACACCCGGCGTTCCTAGCAGCAGAACCTTCGCAACATGCCGTCATTCCCCAGGTCTCCTCTCCGTACTAGCGCTTTCGCTCGGCACCTCCGCTTTAATCACATTCGCCGATGCTGCATCCGCCGAAGCCGCTGATGCAGCCGCCGCGACCGTCGAAGCCGCCAGCGAAAGCGGAGCCAATTTACATTCGTCTCTTGCCTCGCCCAGCGCGAAAAGAGAAAAGGAAAAGGGAAGGAAATCGACCCCATTCTCTTTTCTTGGTCCATTCCCTTCCCACTTCTCTATCACTCCATTTCCTCGCATAAACTTCTTCCTCTTCTTTCCGCCTTTCGCTCGTCTCGCGCTCGCATGACACTTTTTTTTCATATGGTCAGCTAGTTCATTCCACATGGTTTCTCTGTCACTGCTTTATACCAGCAAATCAACCAGGTACGCATATTCACCCTGCTCTTCACTAACGAAATGGCACTGACACATCAAAGTTGCAACTTCGTATAGTTTGCTGCTCATGCAAGCACCAGAAACATGAGAACAACCATGTTCAACTTCTAGCTGGAGCAAAAGTTTCAATGTAAATCCAATGGGATCCAATCCAAAGACATGCATTCTAAGGATGTTGCTCCGCACTATGCATCCCATCCAAAATGCTAAGGTTGTGTGTCAAAAAGTGATTATTCAACAGCATTGTTGATGGGTGCAGTAGGCTCAAATGCTGTCAGCCACTAATGCACAATCATGCCATCTAAGTTTAGTCAGCAACTCCTCAAGTGACAGTGGATCTCTGCCTCCTTGAACTGGGTTATTAGTGCATACAGAAACCTGGAATTTCTCAAGAGTGAAAGTCTTTTTTCCCTCTTCTTGAAGCCCGACTCTGATATCTATCTCCATGAGGCTGACGAAGAAGCTGGTTTCCCCATTCACGCTGGTCATTTGATGACACAAAACCATGAAGACGTTGGGCTCCTTGGATTCGATGGCGTACGTGAAGTGGGTTCTTAGCCCAAATAGTGGAGCCAGCTTTTGAGACGAAGTGTTGAAAATGGCAGAAGTGTGAGACATGTTGGCTTCCAGATATTGGACGATGTCGCACTGCTCGCTGTCATTCAGAACCATCACAGCTCCTGGTGTCAGATTAGCTGCCAGAGTCGCGTACTTATCCTGGCTCTTGCACTTCTGAAGTGGATGCACAAAAGAGAGGACATTGATCCCCTTGCATCTGATATCCAAGAGTATCACTGACGTTTCCACTATGGGATCATAAGGCACATTGGAAGGACTGAATCTAGAGCAGCACGCCGTGAAAAGCCGTCGGTAATCCAAGTCGTTGATGAGGTCGACGGTCTTCAATGAAGGGAAGTGTTTTCTGCATTTTTCTCTCCACACACTCTGACTGTAAGCGATTCTCTTGAAATCCTTGCACACAAGAGAAAATGATATCACGTCTGACGGGGGAAAGTACTGGATGCTGAGGCTTTCCCATACATGATGAGGCACAAACGACCGACGATTTTGTGACCTCAAGCTCTTCGCCATGGAACAAGAAAGGGCTTGAAGTCAGGAGCTATCCATACAACGGGCGAGGCGGTTTCACAGGGATACGGTGCAGCACTAAAAGGGCTTGCTCGATCACTATGATCCATTTTTCTCTTACATACTTTCTGTCCTCGCTCTCGTCTCGGGGTTTCGTTTCCTGAGTTCTCAAGGTCGAGGGACATTCTGTCGACCTTGAATCGCGCATTTTAGTCGAGCGGTAGAGAGAACCTTGAAACCACATCGAGCTTAGCTGATCCACGCACATATCCTGGAGAATGGCTCGGAGAAGACATTGAGAACATCTCGAGATTGTCAGGTGGGAGATGAGAAATCTAAGATAACAGGAGATTCACCTCTTCGGACTTGGTTATTGAGGGAGCCTTGGAGGATATGCTCACGAAAGTGGAAAAATAGATCTTAATTCGCCAGAATTCGCAAATAGCAAAAAGCTTTTCGCCACAATGAGTTTAATGGTTGAATGAGTAAAGACGAAAGTAACCACTTCGCAGTGTTTGGCGAAGGAGTAGGTGATGAAATTTGGCGAAACGAAGTGCTCCATCAACCAACTTTTGCAAAATCAAAAGCTGAAACAAGCAGCAACATCTAGGTTCAATCATAGGGGTTTCCTGCTCTGTCCCACTAACTCAGATCCCTAGGGTTAGCCGAGATTTATGTCTTTTAACTAGAGTTTTCCTGCGTCATCGGGTTCAGATGGGCCAAAGAGACGCGCTCGTATGTTGGCCAGAAGCTTGGAACCTAACAAGGGGTTTGTCGAACTGATTTTCGGAAAAAAGGAAATAGTTTCTCCGCTCAAACGATTTTCCCGAATTGACCGCCCAAACTTATCAACCGTTGAGACCTGTGTCACTTTCATTCTCCGGTTTCTTGGTAGATCTGCTGCCTTGAAGCCCGGGGTTGTCGGTTGTTGATTGCCGATGACAAGGATAAGCACCAAGATGATGAAGAGAGACAACAAGGCGATGCGGATTCCGTCAAATGACCTTGCCGATTTCCGCCAAGCGCAACTCACGCACTGACAGTCGTTATGCTGAGCTGCTGAAACTATAGATCTGACTGATGCGTCGGAATGGATGGGAGATGTTGCAGGAATCGTGTTCAATCTTGTGTTCGCCTCTGACTCCATTTCGGAATACGTGGCGTGGATGACGTTGTAATGGTGCCGTTGCTGGCTGGAACTCCGCCGCAAACTCGCAGCAACGCCGGAAGAATCACAAATAGATCTGATGCTTGCAAAGAAGACCCTCAATATGGCTATGAGAGCCCCCGCCAGCGATTGTTCTTGAGTATTTCGGAGAAGCTGAGAGAAATATGTGACGAGGAAACTAACCCGTTTCGTCAAAGCTCACGTTACTCGTGGCTGTCTTGTTTGGGGCGTTCTCTCGATGCTTCACGTTCTCGCAAAGAATAAACACGAATTTGTTGCACTTATTTAGGTTCCAT
Organism: Closterium sp. Yama58-4; assembly: GCA_947470075.1. NCBI lineage: Eukaryota > Viridiplantae > Streptophyta > Zygnematophyceae > Desmidiales > Closteriaceae > Closterium > Closterium sp. Yama58-4. The sequence goes on along the minus strand of CANIUD010000282.1, from coordinate 540,458 downwards.
TGTTGGAGATTATTTCCAGTCAACGGACCAGTGCCAGTGGTGAAAGCGAGGACTGCAGGCGACGGGTGGTGGACTTGGTCGGTCTTGCCGCTCAAGTCACTAGTCAACTCTTGCAAGGAAAAAGCAGGACCAATTGCTGGTCTGGTGAATTCGTTGCTTTACGCGCTAACAGCACGCACACATGCTTTCTATAGGTAGTCTGATTGAGAGGGAAGAAATGTCTTAATCCACTGGGAAACACGAGGATTCTTGATTTCTACTGCCCAAAAGTAACAGGCTGCATTCAGCACTAAGGAAATGGAACAGCAAGGACTACAAAAAGAGCAGGCACCATATGCAGTATGATTGCTTTCAGACTACAATTTTGTCAGCAACAAAATACACATCATCATGCACTCTAGTTTTGTTGAATCCAACCTGGTGATTCACTAGCAGCAGGAGCAGAGGCGGGCCCTACGTGTTGCCTCATGAAGCAAATGGCGAGGTTGCGAACGCGGGGATTGGGGCAGGATTCGGCAGCAAAGCAGTTGACGCGTTCAAGCAGGCTGGAAGTCAGAATTACTGTCAGTTATGCAGGAAAATACACGAGGATGAAGATCATGGACCCTGGAAACTAATTTGTGGTAAAAAAAAAGACACTACCATAAGCAGGCATTGCAATGGAAGTTTACTTATACTGGTGCATGGATGGTTTGGCATACATACATACATGATCGGGTGCGAGGAGTGCAAATGTAGTAACGGCAAGCAAGCGCAGACAAGACCTGGAGAGGGGTACAGTTGGGAGAAAATTAAGCCATAGGAGTTTTGAGGCGCCTGAAAAGACATACATGACCGGGTGCTAGGAGTGCAAAGGCAGTAAAGGCAGGCAAGCGCAGACAAGACCTGGAGGAGAGGCCAACAGAGGGGAAGAAATCAAGCCATTGGAGGAGGAAAGCTGTAAGAAAGTAAAGTGAATAGACACAGAGTAGAAGTCAGTAGTCGACAAGAGGGAAATGGAGGGGAAGAGATATTGCAGTGTTTGTACAAGACAGCCTAGACTGTAAAGATTCCACGATTTTAAAGAGCGCCATCACAGAAGGTAAATTACGTACAGTGCTCTCAACTGGGCTTGACAAGCGATCGATTATAAGGGGGATGTTGTCCGCTGTGGCAATTGCTGATGCGTTGACTGCATCTGTGGGAAGAATCAAATGCATAGATTGTTGTTTGATAAGCGACAAGTCCTTATCCTGGACATAATAAGCGGATAATTCAAGTAGGCCTCACTTAGGTGCACAGGCACTTGAACTCGACTAAACTTCTCACCCTGGGCATACATAGCTGATGACCCGGTCATACCTTTGAGAATTCTCAAAGGCATACATAGCTGATGACCCGATCATACCTTTGAGAATTCTCAAAGGCATACATAGCTGATGACCCGATCATACCTTTGAGAATTCTCAAAGGCATACATAGCTGATGACCCGATCATACCTTTGAGAATTCTCAAAGGCATACATAGCTGATGACCCGATCATACCTGCAGAGGCGTTACAGAGCCCTCCCATGCCAAAGTCAATTAGCTTTGTGTTCTCCTCGGTTAGACAGTCTAGAAACAGCTCCAACACGTTCAGCTGGGCTTAGAATGGAAAGAGAGGAAGGAATGGCACACAGAAGATGCAGAATCAGGGAGAGGACAGGAGAGGAGAACAGATGGAACGGGTTGGTTGGAGGTAAGGTGAAAGGATGCACATGGACTTGAATATGAGGTGCAAAACTGCAGACACTAAGAAATAGGGCAAGTAGGAGAAGAAAGATACCGTAATGCGGTACCGTCACATCCATGTAGGTAGCGAGTGGTACACCCACCCACAGTGCACAGTGTCATCATAAAGTGGTACAAATTGAGTCGTAGGCACAATCTGCAGGGTATTTCATGAGGCGTCTCGATACAGTCACACCCACGCAGGTACGTGTCAGAATCTAGAGACAGGAATGAGAATGACTGGTACAAATATGAAACCCTAATGGGGTTGTACCCCATATCAGCTACCCCACTACAGCCTACACAACTATACAACATACATATATGTTTGACAGTACGATGGTCACCTTGCGCAGGTAGTCATAGTTGATCGGGTCGTAGGCGAAATTGGCTCGATTTGTTTTGTGAGTTGACGCCGCAATACAGTCACGCACATCAATACTGTCACAGCCATCAATACAGTCACACCATCAATACAATCACACCATCAATACAGTCACACCATCAAGACAGCGACACCATCAACACAGTCACACCATCAATACAGTCACACCATCAATACAGCGACACCACACCATACCTTGCGCAGGTAGTCATAGTTGATCGGGTCATAGGCAATATTGACCATGTTGTTTTGATAAGACGTTTCAATCACACAGGTTCAACAATCACACAGCTTCGATACAGTCACCTATAATCACCTTGCACAAGTAGTCATAGTTGATTGGGTCGTAGGCGAAATTGGCGGTTGTTAATGTACAGTAACACAGCTTCGATACAGTCACATGCAGAAAACCATATTCACCTTACGCAAGTAGTCATAGTTGACAGGGTCGTAGGCGAAATTAGCTAGGTTAGCAACAATCTGCTCTTTGGCTTCTGAAAAGTGATAAGTGATAGAGAAACGGGAAGGAGTGGGTACGGAAACGGGGTGGGGGGGATTAGAGAAGAGGGGAGGGGGAAACAGAGGACGGCGAAGGCACCAAGAAGTGGGGTGGGTAACAATCTGCTCCTTGGCTTCTGCTAGCAGTGACAAGTGATTGAGAAACGGGAAGGAGTGGGTATGGAAACGGGGGTGGAAAAACTGGTGAAGAGGGGTGGGGGAATAAAGGACGGCAAAGGCGCCGAGAAGCGGGGAGGATAAACTTGAAAGACAGGATCAAGGGGGAAGGGGGTGAAAGTTGATAACGGAGGGAGGCAGGGACACAGACGTAACAAGTGATACGCGAAATTGAAAAACAGACACAGTGGAGGCCAGGCCAGGAGGCAGAGCAAGCGAATTCAAGCCGGAAAAAGAGAGGAGAATTTAGGCCGGAAAAAGAGAGGGGAATTTAGGCCGGAAAAAGAGGGGAATTTAGGCCGGAAAAAGAGGGGAATTTAGGCCGGAAAATGAGAGAGGGGAATTCAGGCCGGATTTTGTTCTGGTGAACAAGACAGAGCCTTTGTCTCACCTTCGTTTTCAGTCGTTTGGAACTCAGTGACAAGCGCCTAATCACAAGGCAAGATGGTAACAAGGGGAGGGGAGTGCACGGAAACGGGGGATAGCAAGTGTTTCCACGTCTCACCTTCGATTTCAGTCGTTTGGAACTCAGTGACTAGCGCCTGCTCACAATGCAGGAGCGGAACGAATGGAGAGGGGAACAAGAGAGAGGAGCCCTCAGCAGGCAGAGAAACGTGAGAAGAGTGGTCCACATGAATGATTAAGTCGTTTGGAACTCAGTGACAAGCGCCTGCTCACAAGGCAGGAGCGGAACAACAGAGCGGGGTGAAAGGGGGAGTGATGAGGGGGGATAAGGTTGATGCTCATCCATGGTTGTTTCGCCTTTCCCTCGCACAGCCGCAATCCCAAGCACACTCGTAAACCCCGAGCAGAATGCTATTGAAGCCCGAGCAGAACCTGAAGGTACTCAACATGCGTGTTTTGAGACGTCTCAAAACCCCGAGCAAAATGCTATTGAAGCCTACTTGAAGGTACTCAACATGCGCCATCCCCGCTCCTCCCCTGTCTCCTACCTCTTGCACCTCCTACCTCCCGAGCACACTCGTAATGCAGAGCAGAAAATCGTTAACCCGGAGTAGAATGCGGACGTGCTTTGAGTCGACTCAAAATTACACTCGTAATGCAGAGCAGACCGTCGTTAACCCGGAGTAGAATGCTGACATATCCTGCCTGGAGTTATGCAAGACGAGACGCTCTGCTCCTCCCCATTCCTACGTTTTAAACCTCCTACATCCCGAGCACACTCGTAACCCTTGGTAATCCCGAGAGCACTCGTAACACTTGGCAACTCGGGAGCGTAGACTGACAGAACTTATCCAAAGGTACTCACCACAACTCAAGGTGTCTTCTGGGTCGACTCAATACGCAAGGCGAAACCTACCTGAAGGTACTCAAGACGTGGCATTCCGCTCCTCCCCTAACTCCTTCCCCTTGGGCCTCCTACTTCCCAAGCACACTCGTGATCCCCAGAAGACTCATAGTGCAGTCTCGTAACCCCGGAATGGAGAAATAACAACTCTCACCTGAAGGTACTCAAGACGTGGCGTTCCGCTCCTCCTACCTCACAAGCAGACTTCTAAGCCCGAACAGACTCGTAATACCCAGCAGACTCGCATTCCCCGAGAAGAATGCTAACGAGGCCCACCTGAAGGTACTCGAGACGTGGCGTTCCGCTCCTCCCCTGTCTCTCCGTCAACCGCGCTGCCGTGCTGAACATGGCCTTGTGACTTCGAATCGCGAGACAGTTCGAAGGCTTTAATCAAACACGGCCGCGTTTCGCTGTCCTGCTAAACATGGCCTTGAGTGTGAGAGGCGCGACGCGATCCGATCCTTGAGGCGCCTCAAAAACCATATCACGACCTTTCGCTTAGCCTACAGCACTCGAGTGGTCTCTGGTGGTTCATTCAACTGAGCCGCAGGTGATTTTTGAGTCCACTCAATGATAGCCTACGACGCTCCGATCGTCTCTGTTCTCTGTTTCATTCAGCCGAGCCGCCTTCTGAACGGCCGCGAACGCCGTAGCGGTGCTCGAGAGGTAGTGTCGTTCCCCGTAGGACACGGCGGGTAATAGGGATCTGACGTTACGCAAGGACCGGCACCGTTTGTACCGATCCGTTAATGAGAATTTCGTTAACGTGTTATGGTAATTTAGTGTATTAAAGCAACGGCATTGCTTAAAAGTAGAAACGTTCTGCCTTGGTTCATCTGCTGGGCTGCGGGGACCACTTGGATCAGTCCGTGTCACAAGGCCTGGAAACCACACATACTGGTGATGGTTCCACTTCACAACGCCTCATTGGGCAATCTGGATCTGATTTGTCGTGGAGCTGACGCGGCTCTCGGTAAAAAGTTTCCGACCACAGACTTGTTCACGCATTTGATTAGAAGCGCGCTCCGAAAATGTCAACCACCAACAGGCTGCGTGGCGTGGGCTTGATGTGGCTTTCTAGACGCACCTGACATGACACTTTCCCAATCTGTACCCCGCGAGTTTCAGAATTCGTTTTGTAGCAATCCAGGGGACTCGGGAGGTGCTGTTTATATAAGTTCGAGGAAGTTCGAACTTGAATGCTGGTTAACTAAGCGTTGATTCGTTCTCCATGGTTTCACGAAGCCCACTCAAAAAACAAAAAAACACGGGTATGCATAATAGATGTACTCGAATGTCTGATAATTCTGCGAACTCACCGAGGATTGAAGAAGACCCCCGTTCGTTGAGCCCAATAGCTCGCTGGTTTCAAGCAGAAACAAGCTCATGCTGGAGGTGACGCGGAGTGGGGACCACAGCAACAACAGTCACACCCTCAACCGTGGATCACCGCGATGAAAACCTTCAACCACCCTCCAAATCACCGTCCCCGTCACCAGCACTTTTGATGGGCCACAGATAGCACTGGGACCGCCGTTTTCTCGAGCCGCCGCTACTAGCGGATAAGCTCAAGTTCCTCCTCCACTAAATTTCCTGACGGAGGCTAGGCCCTACAAAGGCTCAAAACATTCAGTTATGAGCCTCTTTCTCGCTGCATTTCCTCTCTCCTGCTGCAGCACATTGGGAGACAGCACGTACTTAGCGTCAGCCAAATAGACGGAATCTTAGGAGGCCGTCTGGTCTGACCGTTAGCCGGTGACGGACCGAGGTACATACCGGATTCGAATACTGCTCCGAGCCATGCGTCTGATCTAGCCTAGTTGAAAATTCAGCACCCTTGGTCCTTAGTCGAGCTCGCTTAGTCGTTATTTGGTCCACTGAACCAGCAGCAGACCGCCAGAGACGCTCAGGTGAGAGAGCGTCGCGTCGCGTTTAGCGTTGTTCGCCGCCGCGTTTCGCATTCTTCGCCGCGTTTTGCATTCTGCGGCGCGTTTTCGCATTCTTCGTCGCGCTTCACCGCGTTGCTCGTCGCGGTTCCAACGAGGGATTCGACCACAGTAGGACGGCTGTTCGCTTTTCCAACCAATGGCGTCGGATGGGGGCGCGGCGGGGGAGGATCCGCTGTGCGTGGAGCTCCCGGAGCGGCTGGCCATCCTGCCGTTCCGCAACCGCGTGCTGCTTCCCAGCGCCATCGTCCGAATCACTTGCTCCGACCCCAGCAGGTACTGCCTTTGCCTAGTAGGGCAATTCGTGTAAGTCCACAGAGCTACTTTTGGGTCCACTCAAGACAAGCCAGAGCGACTGGCCATCCTGCGGTACCGCAATTGCGTGGGGCCATCGTGCGAATCACCTGCTCCAACCCCAGCACATCAGGTATTAACTGCCTTGTAGGCAGAGTCGTACCAATCCAAGGGGGTGTTCTGGGTTGACTCACAGCACTCATGAGAGACTGGCCATCCTGCCGTTCTGCAACCGCGTGCTGCTGCCAGGGGCCATCGTCCGAATCACGTGCTCCGACCCCAGCAGGTGGGTGGTGGAGAGTCGTCCTGATGACTCTGTGGGTTATGGGGGGCAGTGCATGGGGACCCGCTGTGCGTGGAGCTCCCGGAGCGGCTGGCCGTCCTGCCGTTCCGCAACCGCGTGCTGCTGCCGGGAGCCATTGTCCGAATCACTTGTTCCGACCCCAGCAGGTACTGCCTTCTTTAGTTCCCAGAGCGTGTTTCATGTGCATTACCAGAGCGGCTGGCCATCCTGCCGTTCCGCAACCGCGTGCTGCTGCCGGGGGCCATCGTCCGAATTGTTGGCCCATCCGACCCCAGCAGGTATTACCGCCTGTAGGTCGTGTGGTCGCCATACTGCCTGGCGGGTACAGTAGAGGCGTGTCAGACGTTACGTGCTGCCGGGGGCCATTGTCCGAATCACGTGCTCCGACCCCAGCAGGCACTGCCTTTTAGGTACAGTCATAGGTGCGGTCTGTGTGCGAAACTCGTGCTGCTGTACCCAGTAGGTAGAGTCCGCAAGCGCGTGCTGCTGCTGGGGGATATCGTCCAAATCATGTGCTCTGACTCCAGCAGGTGGGCCCGGGTTAACTGGAAGGTCACCCGAGCAGGAAGGGAGAGTCTTGTGGAGCCTAGAATGCAGCAGCTTCTGAGTCAGCTTTAAAGCCTGAGTCACTCAGAAGCCACCCAGGAATATAGAGTGGTGTAGAGGCTGGAGTGGTTGATTAGAAACACATTCAATGTGCATAGGGTGAATGACGTGCAGTCTACCCATGTACCCACCCACTCTCCCATGTCCCCATGTCTGATTCTTTCTCTATGTTTCCCGTCGCCCCTCCACGTGGCAGCGTGCGGTTGGTGGAGCAGGAACTGTGGCAGAAGGACAAGCCCGCGCTGATCGGAATCGTGCCCGTTATAGAGCCTCCTGGTTCCGCGGATAGCACTGGTAGCGGTGCTTCTGCTAGTGGCAGTGCTGCTGCTAATAACGGTGCTGCTAATGCCGGTGACGGAAATGCGGAAGGAGGAACCGGAGGAACAGGAGGGACTGGGGAGAAGGCAGGTGGAGGGGAAGGGGCGGCTACTAGTAACGGTGATGCTAACAGCGGTGAGGGAAAGGCGGTAGTGCGCGTGTGGGGACCCGGCGGACCAGAGGAGGTGACGGGAGGGACGGCGAAGCTTCTGCTGGAAGACGTGAAGTGGCACCCCAGGTGGGCTGGGTTGGCACCTGCACTCGCTGCCCTCACATCCCTCACATCCCTCACATCCCTCCCTCACAACCGATCGGTATGGTCTATTGGTGCTGCTGCCCGACTGCGAGGCTGTTGCTGGAAGACGTGAAGTGGCACCCCAGGTGGGCTGGTTTGGCACCTGCACTCACTGCTCTCACAACCCCAACAGCACTCACAACCCGCAACACAGCCTCTCGGTATGGTTAGTTGTGGGGACCCAGCGGTCCAGAGGAGGTGACAGAAGGGATGGCAAAGCTGCTGCTGGGAGACGTGAGCTGGCACCCCAGGTGGGTTGGGTTGCTGCTGTGGCTACAGGTGCTGCCACAGCCCTCACACAACAACCCCCCCTACAGATGGTACGTGTGGGTTGGTTGGGTACATAACTGCAGGACTTCAGGTGCTGGAGACAACTGGCGGGTGACATCGGGCTTCAGGTGAATTCGAGCTTCAAGTGACAACGGGTGTCAGGTGAAACCGGCCTTCAGGTGAAACCGACCTTCAGGTGACAAAGGGCTTCAGGCGAAACCGGGCTTCAGGTGTAAACGGGCTTCAGGTGAAACTGGGTTTCAAGTTACACCGGGCTCTGGATGAAACTACCCTAGAGGTGAAACTGGGCTTCAGGTGAAACCGGGTTTCAGGTGGAACTGGGTGTTAGGTGAAACCGGGCTTCAGGTGACCAATGGCTTCAGGTGAAAACGGGCTTCAGGTGCATTTGGGTTTCAGGTTACACCGGGCTTTGGTTGAAACTATCCTAGAGGTGAAACTGGGCTTCAGGTGAAACTGGTTTTCAGGCGGAACCGGGTGTTAGGTGAAGCCAAGGTTCAGGTGAAACCGGGCTTCAGGTGAACCGGGCTTCAGGTGAAACCGGGCTTAAGGTGAAACCGGGCTTCAGGTGGAACTGGTTTCAGGTTACATCGGGCTTCAGATGACCGGGCTTCAGGTGAAACCGGGCTTCAGGTGAAACTGGGTTTCAGGCTACACCGGGCTTCAGGTAAAACTGCCCTTCAGGTAAAACTGAGCTTCAGGTGAAACCAGGCTTCAGGTAAAACCGGACTTCAGGTGAAACCAGGCTTCAGGTGAAACCAGGCTTCAGGTGAAACCAGGCTTCAGGTGAAACCGGGCTTCAGGTGAAACCGGGCTTCAGGTGAAACCGGGCTTCAGGTGAAACCGGGCTTCAGGTGAAACCGGGCTTCAGGTGAAACCGGGCTTCAGGTGAAACCGGGCTTCAGGTGAAACTGGCAACATACTGCCAGAAGAAGTCAACTGCCACCCCAGATGGGCTGTTGTGGCTTCATGGTGCATCTACCCTCACAACCTCACAACCTTTGTCCCACATTGAGGCATCCACCCACCCTTCATCCTCGTCTCCCTCGGCCTCGCCCCACACGTCCCCTCCTCCCGTGCCCCACACGTCCCCTCCTCCCGTGCCCCACGTCCCTCCTCCCTCGCCCCACACGTCCCCTCCTCCCTCGCTCAACACTAGCACTTTTGCTCGGTACCAGTGCTTTAATAACATTCACCGATGCATCAAGTACCCGGCGGTGCAGCTTCAGGCCGTCGCTGCCGCCGGCGGAAGCGGACCCGATTTACCCACGTCTCTTATGCTCGGATTGTATGGCTACTGATGGAAGGGTTTGGTCGAGGGGTAGGTTGAAGGGAGGAGTCTGTTCTAATTGTCCATGGGGGTATAATTGTGGTCTTTAGCGAAAGTAAGCCCATGTGTGTGTGTGTGCGTGCGTGCGTGCGTGCGTGCGTGCGTGCGTGTGTGTGTGTGTGTGTTGTTGCTGCTTTCAGTGTTGCGCTTTTACAAAGTGTGGTTTTTGCACATGGGTCTCTAAGCTCTGTGGTCATATGTCTTCTCGTCCCATTCCCTTCGCTCGCCCCATCGTGTTCCCTTGCCCCATTCCCTTCCCTAGTCCCAGTCACTGCCTTTCCTCTCCTCTACCACTCCCCTTCCTCACAGCACTTTATCTTTCTTCCCTCCATTCTCGCTCATTTGGCACTCGCATGCTAATGCCACTCTTCTATCTAATCAGCTAGCTTTTTTCATTCCACACGGTTCCTCTGTGACACACACTCTTCTACCGGTATCCCAAGAACGCGTCCAGCTTTGCTATTTTCACCCATTCCCAGTAATTACATGGTGCTGACACATCAAAGTTGCAACGTCCATAGTAATCATGAGGATGTTGCTCACGAGAGTATGCTTGTACCATATGCTCATTGCTCTTATTCAAAACATGAGTGATGGGCAGCATCAGTACCATGTCCTCAAATTTTGTCACACACCGCAGCACAATCACTCCATCTCAGCTTAGTCATCATCTCCTCGAGCGACAGTACGCCATAGTGAACAGTGTTAAAAACAGTAAGTTGGAATCCTCCAAGCTTGAAAGTCTTCTTTCTCTCCCCTTCAAGCCCAACTGTGATGTTTAGATTCATGGAACTGGAGTAAGATGCCGCCAAGCTGCCGAAATAAACCGTGACGACATTGGGCTCCTCCTTGGATTCCATGGCGTACATGACGCGTTTTATTCCGCCACATAGAGTAACCAGCTTATGAGATGATGAATCAAAAATGAAGGATGAGAGTGTCATGTTTGCTTCAAGATATTGCTCAATGTCGCACTGTTCAGTGTCATTCAGAACCATCACAGCACCTGGTGTCAGATTAGCTGCCAGAGTCGCGTACTTATCTTGGCTCTTGCACCTTTTAAGTGGATGCACTATAGAGAGGACGTTGCTCCCCTTGCATCTGATATCCAAAAGGATCACTGACGTTTCCACTCGAGGGGTGAGATCAGGCACATTGGAAGGACTGAAACGTGAGCAACACGCCGTGGAAAGCCGTCGGTAGTCAATGTCGCTGGTAAGCTCGACTGTCATTAATGAGGGAAAGTGTTTCCTGCATTTTTCTCTCCACACTCTCTGACTGTAAGCAACTTCTTTGAAATCCTTGCACACAAGAGAAAAGGATATCACGTCCGACGGAGGGAAGTATTGCGTGCAAAGGCTTTCCAGCACATTATGAGGCACAGACGCTAGAGTTTCTGTGACCTCATACCGCTCCGCCATGGAATGCCTCCAGAACCTGAATTCAGAGCTACTCAAAAGCAGCAAGACAGCGTGTTTGGAAAATATAACCTGGAATGGCTTGCCCGATCACAATTTATCCATTTTTCTCTTCCTAATTGCCTGTGCTCGCTCTCGTCGCGTGTTTCAGTCGATGAGTTTCCGTAGAAGGGAAATTTTTGTCGACCATGATTAATCTCGCATGTTAATCGAACGGTCGAGAGGATCTTGAAGTAACACTCATCCTAGCGAGTCCACGCACACACCCTAGGGAGAATGGCATCGAAACCTGCCGAGAGCACATCGAGAGTATCCCGAGAATGGCTGGTGGCCGATGAGAAAGTTGAGATAACCAGAGCTTGTTTGGAGATCCCTACCCACCAACCCGATAACACAGTCGGGAAAATTGGTAAGACAACAGACACATAATCTTTACAAAGAAAAGCATCGCACAAGAGGAGAGGAACGGGAAAGAAAGACACCAGAAACAACTCAAACGCAACACCCATAAAAAGCCCCATAAAAATACTCTATAAAGAAAAAACCCAACCAGGATCCCCTACCAGACGTCCCATCTCGCACCCCATTCCCCCTCGCCCCCCCCCGCCCCCCCCCCTCCCCCCCAAGTCACATCTGCACATCCACCATGTAGGGGGCCTCCACCCAAAGAGGCCCGCCCTCCACCTCGACATCGTCCCTCTCCCGATCCACCAAGTCCACATTCAACCCCCCCATGGAAGACGCCGCCCGAAGCAGGATGACACGAGCTTGCGCCCGTTGTAACGCCACTCCGATGAGCGCCTTCAGAGACCCCAAAAGGTAAGCCGAGAACGAAGTGTCATCCTCCCGACAAGCCCCCCGTGACACAGCTAGCCCCACGTGCGCGTCCCCCTGCTGTCGAAGCCACCGCCGGAAGCGACCGCCGAGACACCCCCACGTCTCCACTATCAAAGGGGTGAACTGCACGCCTCGGTTCCGTGCAAGAAGAGGCGCGTAATCCCCCGTTTTGCGACGCTCCCACTCCTTTGCCGCCACGCCTATAGACCGCCCGCACTGCCCTAGCAGAGATGGAGACAGTGATAGCGGGTCCGCGACACTAATCTCTAAAGCATGAGCCTCCCCAGCCATTGGTCGTCGCACCGCTACGTCAACCCGCTTCCCCGGCAGCACCGCACTATCCTCCATCGTCACCACCCCCCCTGACGCCTTAGCGATCTTTGCCACCGCAAACTTCACCTCATCATGCACCCGAGATGGACCGTGTTGGTGCTTGCATCTCAGCGCATGATGCGGGTCTGCTGGGTCATCATACGCTGCGCCACAAACACACTTCCCCGCCACTTGCAGCTGCTGGATTGGGAGACCAAGCCGTATAGCAGCAGCAATGCCCCACTCCGCTGCAGTGAATGTGAGATCTGAATGAGCCGGAACTGCCGAAACCCATGCACCAGCCCCCGGGCCCTGAAGGGATGTGAAACGGGCTAGGGTGGCATCGTCACGAGCCAAGCGGCGGAGTGCCTGGAGCTCCTCAACAGCCAACTGCCGCTGTCGCGCTGGAAAAGCCGAAGAGGAGGGGCCGCCACACACAGGGGTAAGTCCGGCAGCTCCTGGCGTATAGTCGCGGGCAACTGCTCAATGGCCTTGGCAAACCACGGGTCAAGAAGCTCCGCCCCCGCCGAAGTGGTGAGGTACTCTGCGAACATCGCCTCCTCGCCCGCCACCCCCAAATGTGCAATATCCCGTGCGGCCTGCGCCCACCCACAAACATAGGAGAGCGGACTCAAAGAGGCCGCCGCCCGGATCCCAAACCCTCCGAGGCGCACAGGGAGATGCAGCTGCATGCGTGCGCGCCTAGACCTGCCGGGATCCTGCTCCCAAGTGCCAGGGGGGAAAAGCTGCTCAAAGCAATCCTCCAGACAGCTGTCCCACTCTCTAAAGGCCTCCACCACCTCCGGCCGCGGCGGCATAGTCCGGGCCAGGTACATCGGCCGTGCTGAAACTGCAATAGCGAGGAGATGCGAGGCCATCTGGGGGTGGTCGAGCAGGGGGAGCCACGGCAATGGCGCCTGCAACTCGCGAAGCCGCTTCCGTAATCGGGCCCCCTCCCAATCCTCCTCCCCAATAGGCACGCCCACCACAATAAGACCCTCCTCCTCCCGCTGCATCCCCAAAGGCAATGCCCGCTCCATATCCCCACCTCCACGCTCCCAAAACCTGCACTTGTGCGCCTGCACTTCCAGCCCCACCCACTCCAACCTCTCTCGCAGCACCCCAAAAGCCTCCAGAATCCTAGCCGCTGGTCCCAGGATGTAGGTATCGTCTGCATAGCTCAAGAAAAGTAGGTCCCTGAACTCTCTAGTCACCGTCCCCAGCACCTGCTGCTGCGTGAAAGCGAAAAGAAAAGGGCCGAGCGGGTCCCCCTGTCGCGATCCTCGTGCCGACTCAAGACTCTGTACGAAAGGGCCCGCTCGGAGGTACAGGTCGCTAGGTGTCCCATAGAAGACACGCAAGAATGGGATCATTCCTGAGAAAGGCGACTCCTTCAGCCCCTCGAACATCGCGTGGCGATGAAACGAATTGAAGGCGTTCGCGACATCTATCTGCAGCGCACACCAGTCGGGGTGAGTGGCCAGCGCTGACCGGAAAGAATGAGTAAGAATCTCCACCCCGGCCCTGGTGCCCACTCCCAGCTGGTTACACGGCAGAAAATAAGAAGCCATCACAGGGCGAAGCGAGATGCAGAGAGCTCGAGCGAGGATACGCGGAAGCACCTCCCCGATCGCCACCGGCCGGACGTCACCGTTGGGTTTGGAAAGCCCGACTAGGTTGGATGCGGCGAGCCAGGGCCGAGCTCGCTCGGGGACCTGTCCCGCCACCCATTGGTTGAACACTTCCAGCAGGTGGGAGAGGCAGGAAGGTTCCGTGAGGAAAGTGTCGCGCAGATGCTCTGTGACCCATCCCGATGGCCCTGCAGCTGAGGCGCGAGCAGCTGTGTGGATAGCTCTAGCCAGAATGTCGGTCGTGAGTGGAGGCCGCTGAGGAGCGTCGACAGTAAACTCACGAACCCACGGTGGTACCTCGCCACTGCTAGCTGGGTGCTTCCCTCGCAGCGACTGCACCATAGCCTCAGACGGTCGAGCCAACTCTCCTGCTGTGAGGCAAGACAAACCACGGCTCCACTCTCCCACTTTACACCGAGATCGGCACCGTGACAGGCGGATGGCCTCCGGGTCCTGGTCAGAGCACGTGTAGGCAAGTGGGCGAACTGCTGGCCGTGCCGCCGCCATGGCAGCGTCGAACAACTCCCGCCACCTCCCCTCCCAGAAGGCCCCCAGCCGCTCTATGATCAGCGCCTTCTGACCTATGCCTGGCTTGGGAGGCACGGCTAGGATGAGGCGCGGAAACGCCAGGAGTAGGAGGGTAGCAGCTTCATCTCCCGGTCGGCTCTTCAGCCGCTTCAAGATGCAACAGAGTGCGTCTAAGACCCCGGACCGGGCCCGCTGCGGGATCCGGCGCACTGTCCTCCCTCCAACCGCCTCCACACAGAAAAATGCCTCCCACTCCCATGACTTAACCCCTGCCCACGCCTCGTCCCCAAATTCCCGCGGCGTCGGTCGCTCCTGTGTGTCGGTCTCCACCAGAGACGGGATCGAGCCAAGTGCCTGCGCGCGTCTCTCCGCCTCAGCCGCCCGGCATACCCTCATGTGGTTCGCAGCGGCCCCTCTCGTGGCGAACGTGTGGAAACACGTGTCACACGGGAAACGGGGGCATGGGGAAGGCGGACTGGGTGGTTCTCCGTCCGCCTCTGACTCCTCCGCAGTCGCCATGGGGGTATCAAACTCCAAAAGTCGGCACCACTCCTCCAACTGCTGTTCCCGGTCGTCCATCGATCCCCCCCCTGCCTGCTGCGTACCCTGGGGTGCCCCGGGCACCCCCGGCTGCCCCCCTGCCTGCTGCTCTCCCTGGGGTGCCCCGGGCGCCCTCGGCTCCCCTCCTGCCTGCTGCACTCCCTGGGGTGCCCCGGGCGCCCTCGGCTCCCCTCCTGCCTGCTGCACTCCCTGGGGTGCCCCGGGCACCCTCGGCTCCCCTCCTGCCTGCTGCACTCCCTGGGGTGCCCCGGGCACCCTCGGCTCCCCTCCTGCCTGCTCATGAAGTAAAGACGAAAACACTTACTTCGTATCCATGTGTAACAGGACAATTCTCAATTTGGCTAAACGAAGTCCTAGATCTTTCCAGCAGCTTCAGAACGGCTTCAGCTTGGACTGGGGGTCTAGTGGTTTGCTTATCCGTTCTCTGACTGAGAATCAACTCTAAACAATCATACCAAACAGTACTAGTGTTTGGAATGTCTGAAAAAAACAGTCGAGACTAGAGCACGCTCCGTTCTTAGCTATCGGTAGTCGTGCACTGCAAACACATTCTAAGTAACCCCATCCATGGCTTATAACAAGCATGCCTCTATCGAATATGCATTTAACAAACCGGCCTCAAGCGAACAGCCTTTGGCTCATGTCTTGGGAACAAGAGGCCAGGGGTATCCCTTAGCCCAATCATGACCCTTCGGTAGGCCGTCCAAGCACTGGTGGTTGTCAGGGTTTAGGGTGGGTGGGTTTGAGGGCGGGAGCGTAAGAGGTTAGACTAGACACTTTTGAGAATCCTCAGAGCACCACGACAAGCCATTATGCAAGTCTTACGCACACACACACATGACAGACACATCATGCGCATCTGAAGCAACTTGTTCAGACCAGCGAGCAGAACAAAACAAGAGCAGTCGGATTTGATTTTCGACAAAAGAGCTCCGCAGCCGTACCTGGAAAGAGACGAAGTTGCCCCAGGAGCGATACCCGCTTCTGATTTTTGCTCTGTTAGAAGCAGAACAAACGAGAAAAACACACTCTCATCCTAGACAGAAGCTCTGCTTCCATACCTGAAAAGGGATGAAGTTTCGCCAGTAGTGGTAACCCTTCTTGGGCGGCGGGGGCGGATTCCCCGTGATCTGTACAAAATCCGATACGATTTCCGCCGGTGGGATCATAACCATCACCCCAGGCACCCCAGGGTGCCTGAAAGCCGGCACACCCACCCCAGCACCTTTCCTCCCTCCCCTTGAACTCGCATTGTGCCCCCCACCAGCAGCCGAACCAGCACCAGAGGCAGCTGCGGCTGCTGCGGCGGCGGCGGCGGCAGCAGCAGCAGCACCAGCCACCCAGCCTAGATCCATGGATCGCCATGTTCGCTTTTCTACCCTCTCTGCTATGCGGGAGCTTCGTCTTCTCTTTGGCACAGACCCTGGTGCTCCTCCTGCTGCTCCTCCCCCTGCTCCCCCTGCTCCTCCCCCTGTTTCCCCCCCTGCAGACCCAGCTGCAATAGTAGAAGGGGAAGAATTTGCAAATGCTCCTAATCCCGTTGCTCCTAGTCCCCCGGATAACCCTGCTAGAAACCACTCAGGCCCACCCATCCCCACCCCTCCCTCCGCTTCCCCCTCATCCTTCTCCATCCCCATCCCATCGTCCTCCTCCCCATCCTCCCCATTCCCATACTCCCCAAACATCCTCCTTCGTTTCCGAGCCTCTTTCCTCCTCATCCGAGCCTGACCCTCCCGATAATCCCCAGGGAAATCCTCCTCCGATTCTTCGTCCGAGCCTTCTCCCGAACCTCCCTCCACCCTCTCCTTCCCTCTCCTCCCCCTCTCCCTCTCCCCTCTCCCACCCTTCTCCTCTCCACCTTCCCTCTCCCTCTCCCCTCCCCTGGCCTCTCCATTCCCCTGCTCGCCTGCCCCCTCTCTTCTCTCTTCCTCCATCCGCCCCTCAACAATAGCTTCTCCTCTATCTCCTCTCCTTACAAGGGAACCTATTCTCTCCTCACCTACTCGAATCTTGTCGGGACGCTGCCAAATTCCAGGCCCACCCCTCCTCTTCTCCTCACCTCTCTCCTCCTCTACCTCCTCCTCTTCCTTCTCCTCCTCCTCGTCCTCCTCCCCCTCTTTCTCTCTCTGCTCCTCTGCTTGCTTCTCTGCTCCCAGAGTAGCAAGCACTGTTCTATCGACATCCACAAGCCTCCTTTCCTTCTCTCTCTCCCTTTCTCTCTCCTTCTCCTTCTCCCTCTCTTTCTCCTTTTCCTTCTCTCGGTACCTCTCCCTCTCCTTCTCTTTTGCCTGATGCTTAACCTTCTCCTTCTCTCTCTCCTCTCCTTCTCCTGTTTCTGCTCCTGCTGCTCCTGCAGAAATTCTCAACCTGCCTACTTCCTCCTGTGCCGATCTACCTTCCCTCCTCTCCTCCCCTCCCTCCACTCTCCCATGCTTCTTCAGCTTCTTCTCCCTCCTCTGCTCCCCTTCATGCCTCCCTTCTCTCTTGCTCTCCCCCTTCTCTTCCTTCCTCCCTTCCACCTTACCCTCTCCCTTCCCCTCCTTTCTCTCCTCTCCTTTCTCCCCCACTCTCCCTTCTCGATCCTTCTCATGCCTCTTCTTCTTTTTCTTCTTCCCCTCCTTGTCCCTTTTCCCAATCCCCTCTCCTTCCACCCCCTTCTCCTTCTTCCCCTCGCCTCCAGCACTCGCCCTCTCCCTCTCTCCTTCCCCCACCTCCCCTCCCTCCTTCCTACCATTTCTCTCCTCAAGGCTCCTACCAAACCCGTCAACCTGCATACCCAGCGCACCATTACCGGCAAGAGCCGCAGCAGAAGCAGCATCACCAAAAACAGCGTAACCACCAATAGCAGCAGCCATCTCCTTCCCTTTCTCCTTTCCCTTCTCAATCTCTTTCTCCTGCACTTGCTCCAGCCCAGAAAACACCATGGGAGGATGGAGAAGCGACGAGGGGGGCAGCGACAGGAGAGGCTTAGAAGCCTGCCAACCAACCTCCCTCCTTTCCGCCACCAAGCCACCTCCCCCTTCGTTTCTGCCAACCCCATCCTCGGCTTGAGAAGCCAAGCCATTTCCAACCAGAACATTTCCCTCTGCTGCCAACAGAGGCCGTGACAGCAGGGGAGGGACCAGGCCAACCTTTCTATCCTCGAATCCTCCCCTCGGCTCTTCCAGTTTCGAGTCAAAAGGTCGGTTGAAAGGCACTGACGGGTCCATACCCTGCTGATACATGCCCCTGCTGTTGCTGCTGCTTGGGAGAGCAAGCTTCTCAGAAGGTTCAGAAGGTTCTGCTGCAAGAGGGAGGAGCTCGTCCATACCTGGGGGGGCTACGCCAACCCACCCGTTTGCCGCCTCCAGTTTCCTGTGGGGTCGAGAGAGAGAGAGAGAGAGAGAGAGAGAGAGAGAAAGAGAGCGACGGAAAGAACAGGGATGTCACTGAGACGCCTTGAAAGAGAGGCAGGAGCTCATCCATGCCTGGAGGGGCTACCCCTACCCACCCGTTTGCTGCCTCCAGTTTCCTGTAGGGTCAAGAAACGAGTGTGATGAGAAGAATAGGAATGTCACTGAGACGCTTAGAAAGAGAGGCAACAGCTCGTCCATGCCTGGGGGGGCTACCCCTACCCACCCGTTCGCCGCCTCCAGTTTCCTGTGAGGGGTCGAGAGAAGACGAGATCAAGAGAGAGACGAGAGGTTAAGAAGGGGACGGGTGCAATGGGCAGGATTCATCAGCAGGAGCTCATCCATGCCTGGGGGAGCTACCCCTACCCACCCGTTCGCTGCCTCCAGCTTCCTGTGGGTTGAAGCAAAGAGTGTGAAGAAAAGAATCAGAAAGCAACTGAGACGCCTAGAAAGAGAGGCGGGAGCTCGTCCATGCCTGGCGGGGCTACCCCTACCCACCCGTTTGCTGCCTCCAGTTTCCTGTAAAGGGGAAAGAAAAAGGGAGATCAAGAGAGAGAGGGGAGGGTAAGAAGGGGAGAGGAGCAATGAGCAGGATTCATCAGCACATCCATGCCTGGGGGGCCTACCCCTGCTGTTGCTGCTGCTTGGGAGAGCAAGCTTCTCAGAGGGTTCAGAAGATTCTGCTGCGAGAGGCAGCAGCTCATCCATGCCTGCGGGGGCTACCCCCACCCACCCGTTCGCCGCCTCCAGTTTCCTGTGGGGGCGAGGGAAGACGGGAGATCAAGAGAGAGACGAGGGGTAAGAAGGGGAGAGGAGCAATGAGCAGGATTCATCAGCAACAGCTCATTCATCCATGCCTGGGGGGGCTACCCCTACCCACCCGTTCGCCGCCTCCAGTTTCCTGTAGGGTCACGCAACGAGTGTGATGAGAAGAACTAGAATGCAACTGAGACGCCTAGAAAGAGAGGCGGGAGCTCATCCATTCCTGGAGGGGCTACCCCTACCCGCCCGTTTGCCGCCTCCAGTTTCCTGTAGGGGTCAAGAAAGAGAGTGACGGAAAGAATAGGAATGTCACTGATACGCCTAGAAAGAGAGGCAGGAGCTCGTCCATGCCTGGGGGGGCTACGCCCACCCACCCGTTCGCCGCCTCTAGTTTCCTGTGGGTTGAAGCAAAGAGTGTGAAGAAAAGAATCAGAAAGCAACTGAGACGCCTAGACAGAGAGGCGGGAGCTCATCCATGCCTGGAGGGGCTACCCCTACCCACCCGTTTGCCGCCTCTAGTTTCCTGTAGGGGTGCAGAGAGAGAGTGACGGAAAGAGGCAGGCTCAAGAAGCAGGGGCTAAACCCGACCCACCCGCTTGTCGCCTCAAGTTTCCTGTGGGTTCCAGAAAGAGAGTGAAAAGGAAAGGGACAGGGGGGAGAATGAAACGCTACCTCAGAGTCTACTCCAGAAGCAGGGGCTACCCCGACCCACCCGTTCGCCGCCTCCGGTTTCCTGTGCAGCGAAGAGAAGCCACAACGGGAAACGAATGGGTGAATCGATTGGAAATAGTGAACTCATTTTTGCGTTTGCTCCAGAAGCAGGGGCTACCCCGACCCACCCATTTGCCACCTGTAATTCCTTTTTGAGCTGATTCATAAATAAACTTGATTGCCCCGAAAATCCTCTTCCACCTCCTACGGTGTGAGAGTGATCGACTCACACACACGCAGTGGCAGCAGCACCGGGGGAGGCAAGCGGGCCAAGCAGGCAATCAATCAAGGTGGACGAACCTTCTCTTCTTCATTGGTAGTTGTGGTGGTGGTTGCCCCGTGATTGCTAGAAAATCCTCCTCCACCTCCTCCGGTGTGAGAGTGATCGACACACGCACGCGTGGCGGCAGCACCGGGGGAGCCATGTCAATTAGCGGCGCCAGTTCCTGCCGTGAAGGTTCCTGACTCGAGGAGTCCAGGCGCGGCGGCATTACCGGGGGAGGCATGTCACTTAGCGCCAGTTCTTGCCGGGAAGGTTCCTGACTCGAGGAGTCCAGGCGCGGCGGCATTACTGGGGGAGGCATGTCACTTAGCGCCAGTTCTTGCCGGGAAGGTTCCTGACTCGAGGAGTTCACGCGCGGCGGCAGCACCGGGGGAGGCATGTCACATGGGGCCAGGTCTTGCCGGGAAGGTTCTTGAATCGAATCAAAAGGGAGGATCTGCGATTCTAGGCTGAGTTTTTCTTGAGTCAACTTGACAGGGGGGGTTTGGGAGTCCAGGCGAGGAGGCGGCACCGTGGGAGGCAGGTCACATGGGGCCAGCTCTTTCGGGGAAGGTTCCTGTCTCAAATCAGGAGCTTTCTCAACCGGATCATCTGGAAGATGAGCCTTTTGCAACTTTTGTGCCGAATCAATGGGGAGAGGCTGAGACTCTACGAGCGGAGGCGCTATTGAGAGGTTAAGCACAGGAGCAGTTGAGTCAGGAATGGAGCGCTTCTGAGGCTGAGGCACCTTGGGAATAGGCTCGGAAGAGAGATCAGGGGCAGGTGCGGTGGAGTGAGGGACGGAGGAATGGGGAAGAGGAGGTTCGGGTGGGGAAGCGGACGTGTGGGAAGTGGGAGAGTGGGAAGTGGGAGCGTGGGAGGAGGAGGGAAGAGATGAGGGAAGGGAAGAGGGAAGAGATGGGGCAACGGAGGAGGGAAGCGATGAGGAGAGGGGAGTGATTCCCGGGAAAGGGATGATTGCGGTGGGATCCTTTCCTGTCGATAGAACTGTTTTTGCTGCTGCTCGCGGTTCAACTGGCTTAACAGCAACTGCTGCTGCTGCTGCTGCTGCTGCTGTCAATTGAACTGCTGTTTTTTCCTCTGCTGCTGCAACTGCTGGTTCTGCTCCAGCTGCTGCAGCTGCTGCTGGTGCCTCTGCTGTCGTCAAAGAGGCTCCTCCCCCTGACTCAGCCTTTATACCCTGTGATACGGCGCCTGCTGTAGCGCCTGCTTTTAAAGCTGCTCCATCTGTTGTCACGGCTGCTGCTGCTGATTCAACTGCTGGCTTTGCTGCTGCTGGTGCTACTTCTGCTGCCGCTGCTGGTAAGTCAGGTGCTGTTGCCTCAACTGCTGCTGCTGGCCTCCCTGATGGCCTCCCTGTAGTTGCCAAAGTGGCTCCTCCTTGAGACTCCATCTTTGTACCTTGTGCTCCGCCTGTTGCTGCTGCTTCAACTGGTGGTTCTGCTTCTGCTGCTGGTGCTGCTAAATCAACTGCTGTTGCAGGCGAGGTGGCGGCTGTAGCACGAGAGTTAGCAGGCGTTGCAGAAGATTTGGCAGCTGTGGCAGGAGCAGAGGTAGCTGAATCTGGTGGAGTGGCTGTAGCAGGAGGGGTGGCGGCTGTAACAGGAGTGTTGGCGGCTGTAACAGGAGGGGTGGCAGCTGTAACAGGGGAGGTGACGGCTGTAGCAGGAGCAGTGGCAGCTGGATCAGGAGAAGGGAGAGATGTGGCAGAGGGAGTGGCGGCTGTAGCAGGAGAAATTGCAGCTGTAGCAGGAGGTTTAGCGGCTGTGGAAGGAGCAGTGGCAGCTGTAGGAGGGGTGGCAATTGCAGCAGGCGGCTTGGAAGCTGTAGCAAGGGGGGTGGCAGTTGAGGCAAGAGGAGGTTTGACAGCTGCAACAGGAGGGGTGGCGGATGAAGCAGGAGGGATGGCAACTGTAGCAGGAGGAGGAGTAGCAGCTGTAGCTGGAACGGTGGCAGAAGAAGCAGGAGCAGTGGCAACTGTAGCAGGAGAGGTGGCAGCAGCAGAAATGGAAGGAGCTGTAGCAGGAGGAGTGGCGGATGAAGCAGTAGGGATGGCACCTGTAGCAGGTGGAGAAGTAGCAGCTGTAGCAGGAACGGTGGCAGAAGAAGCAGGAGCAGTGGCAACTGTAGCAGGAGAGGTGGCAGCAGCATGAATGGAAGGAGCTGTAGCAGGAGGAGTGGCGGATGAAGCAGTAGGGATGGCACCTGTAGCAGGTGGAGAAGTAGCAGCTGTAGCAGGAACGGTGGCAGAAGAAGCAGGAGCAGTGGCAACTGTAGCAGGAGAGGTGGCAGCAGCATGAATGGAAGGAGCTGTAGCAGGAGGAGTGGCGGATGAAGCAGTAGGGATGGCACATGTAGCAGGTGGAGAAGTAGCAGCTGTAGCAGGAACGGTGGCAGAAGAAGCAGGAGCAGTGGCAACTGTAGCAGGAGAGGTGGCAGCAGCATGAATGGAAGGAGCTGTAGCAGGAGGAGTGGCGGATGAAGCAGTAGGGATGGCACCTGTAGCAGGTTGAGAAGTAGCAGCTGTAGCAGGAACGGTGGCAGGAGAAGCAAGGGAGGGAGATGTAGCTGAGGGAGTGGAATTTGTAGAAAGAGGATTGACCGTTGTAACGGGACTGGCAATGGTTGTAGCAGGGGGAGTGGCGGCGTCTGTAGCAGGGGGAGTGGCGGCAGCTGTAGCAGGGGGAGTGGCAGCGGCTGTAGCAGGGGGAGTGGTGGTGGCTGTAGCAGCAGGGAGGGGAGATGTAACAGATGGTGTGGGAATAGCAGCACTAGTGGCGGCTCCTGTAGCAGTAACATCAGTAGCCGCAGTGGCTGTAGTGGCGATGGCTTTAGCAGGAGTACCGTCGGTAGCAGGAGAAGCAGTGGCGGTGGTGGGGCGAGTAAGAGGAATCTTTGCAGCAGCAGCAGAGTTGGCAATATTTGGATGAAGTCGCGGAGGAGACAGAGCAGGGGCCGAAGCATGGGCAGCTGAGGGAGAAACAGCGGCGGGAGTAGGAACAGTGGCAGCAGGGGAAGGAGAAGAAGAGGCAGCAGGAGCAGAAGCAGGAGCAGGAGCAGGAGCAGGAGCAGGGGCAGGAACAGGGGCAGGAGCAGGGATAGGAGCAGGAGCAGCAGGAGCAGCAGGAGCAGGAGCAGGAGCAGGAGCAGGAGCAGTGGGAGGAACAGCAGAAGCAGGAGAGGCAGCAATAGGAGAAGCAGCAGCAGGATCAGTGGCAGGAGTTGAAGCGACAGCAGCCACGGCAGCTGTAGCAGCTGTAGCAAGGGTTGCAGATGTAGCGGCTGTAGCAGATGTAGCAGCTGTAGCAGGGGTTGACGTTATAGTGGGAGCAAGAGAGGGAGCTGAAACAGCAGGGATTGAAGCGGAAGTGAGAGCAGGGGCAGAAGCAGGGGCAGAAGCAGGGGCAGCAGCAGAGACAGGAGCAGGGACAGAAGCAGGAGCAGCAGCAGGGGCAGATGCAGACGCAGCAGCAGGGACAGAAGCAGCAGCAGGAGCAGGGGCAGTTGCAGAAGCAGAAGCAGGAGCAGGGGGGGAAGCAGGGGCCGCAGCAGGGACAGCAGCAGGGACAGCATCAGGGGCAGTTGCAGAAGCAGCAGCTGGGGCAGTTGCAGAAGCAGCAGCAGGGACAGAAGGAGAAGCAGAAGCAGGAGCAGGGGAAGAAGCAGGGGCTGCAACAGAGGCCGCAGCAGGGATAGCAGCAGGGGCAGCAGCAAGGACAGCAGCAGGGGCAGCGGCAGGGGCAGGGGCAGAAGCAGGAGCAGCAGCAGGAATAGCAGCTGTAGCAGCTGTGACGGCCGCAGCGGATGTAGCGGATGAAACCGCTGGAACAGCCGTAGCCACGATAGCTGTTGGTAAAGAAGGCGAAGCTCTAGCTTTTGTAGGGGATGAGTCAGGGGCTGTTGGGATTGCTGTAGCAGCTTTATCAGCTGTAGCGGCTGTGGTAACAGTAGCGTCTGTAGCAGGAGCAACAGCAGCAGAGACAGGAGCAGGAGGGGCGGCAGCAGGGACAGAAACGCCAGCAGCTGCTTCTGGGGATGAAATCTTGACTGAGGTTATAGCCACAGCCCCACCAGATGCAGCATCTGAGAGGAGCTTTACTGACTCTCCCTCCTTCTCCTCCTTTCCCGTCTCTCCTTCGCTTCGTCCTGCCCTCCCTCTCACTTCATCTCTCCCCTCTCTTTTCTCCCCTTCCTTTAT
Source organism: Closterium sp. Yama58-4 (assembly GCA_947470075.1). NCBI lineage: Eukaryota > Viridiplantae > Streptophyta > Zygnematophyceae > Desmidiales > Closteriaceae > Closterium > Closterium sp. Yama58-4. Next base: position 516,325 of record CANIUD010000282.1, on the reverse strand, counting down.
CTGCCCTCTCTCTCCCGCTGCTGTCACATCTGCCATCCCCTTCATCCCTTCGTCTCTATCACCCCCTTTTGAAAGCACACCCTCAGGCTCATCTCTTACCTCCCGCCCCTCACCATCCAAGCCCACTTCTCCCTTCAACTCCTTCTGAACATCCTTTCTCGCGTTCCCATGCTCCTTGCTCTCCTCCTTTCCGTCAGCATGCTCCTGTCTCTGCCCATCATCACCCCTTGGCTTCTGCGGTGCTGTTTCCTTCGAAACAATCTCGCTAGCCTTCAACTCAGCATGCTCACGACTCTGACCATCCCCATCCCGTGCCTTCTGCACTGCTGCTTCCTTCGCCGACACCTCACCTTCATTTCCAAACTTCCCCTTTTCCTCTTGGGTCGACTTGCAAGTCACCTCTCCTTCCTTTACACGCATCCCCTGCCCCTCCTCCCCATGCCCCCCACAGCTAACCTTCGTTTCACTCTGTTGAGCTGCTGCTGCTGCCACTTCCTGCTCTGCTTTCTCCGCCTTTGCTTCCTTCTTCGCTTTCTCTTCTGCTTTCGTCGCTGCTGTTTCCCCCACCTTCTCGTCTGCTTTCACCTTTACTTCCTCATCCGCCTTTCCCTCTTCTTTCACCTCTCTGTTTTCCGCCGTCTCTCCTTTCTCCACCCTCTCACCTCTCCTATCATTTCCTCTCTCCTCTGCCCTCTCGACTGCCCTCTCCTCTGCATTCCCTGCATTCTCCTTCACCTCTTCTGTCACCTTGTTGCTTTCTGCCGTCCCTCCTTCCTGCTTTCCTTTCTCCTCTGCTTTCTCTTCCCTGCTCTCCACCGTCCCTCCTTTCTCCTCTCCTCCAACTCCCTCCCTCCTCTCCCCCCTCACTTTCCCATCGGCCTCCTTATGTTGGTCACTATCCTTCAACACCTCCTTTTCCCCCACAGTCTTTCCCTCTTTCACCTCTTCCTTATCTCCTCTCTCATCATCACCCCCTTTCCCCTTCCCCTTATTCTCCTCCCTCCCTTCCCCCTTCCTCGCCTCCCTCCTCTCCCTCTTTTCCTTCCTCTTCCTCTCCTTCCTCTCCTCCCTCCTAGCCTCCTCTTTCTCATCCCTCCCATCCCTCTTCCCCTCCCTCTTCCCCTCTCTCCTCCTCTCCTTCTCCTCCTTATCCCTCTCCTCCCTCTTCCTCTTCGCCTCCTTCCCTTCCTCACTTTTCTCCCCCCGCCCTTCCAAACTCCTTCTCCTCTCTCCCTCCTCCAGACTATTCACCCCAGGACTGGCCATACTCGCTATAGACTGACCCGGGCTTCCTTTGGAGCAACCGTCCATATTCACAGACACGTCAAGACTCCCTCTAACCTGATCTGCACTTTCTGCCGGCTGTTCTGCCTTCTTCAATCCCACAGCAGGGCTTTTAACTCCTTCTCCACGACTCTTCTCCTTCTCAGGACTCTTGAAACCCCCAGGACTCTCTAATCTTCCTGGACTCTGTAAATCTGCATGACTCTGTAACTCGCCTAAAACCTTTTTCTCTCCACAACTCTTTGATTCGCCAGGACTTTTTACATTGCCAGGGCTAACTAGACCACTGTGACTCCGTTTCTCCGGAGGACTCTGTAAATCGCCAGGACTCTTTGAATCCTCTGGACTTTTCAACTCCTTCGAACTTTTCAACTCATCAGGACTTTTCACCTCATCTTCTAAGGGCTTTGCTCCTTGATCCGGGCTCATAACACAGTGCTCAGGGCTCTTAAAGCCTGGGGTTGCCGAGTTTCCAGGGCTCAACAGAGGCTGCTCACTGCCCTTCTCTCTCTTCTCCTCCTTCTCCCTCTTCTCTTCCTTCTCCCTCTTATCTTCCTTCTCTCTCTTCTCTTCCTTCTCTCTCTTCTCTTCCTTCTGTCTCTTCTCTTCCTTCTCCCTCTTCTCCTTCTTCTCTTTCCTCTCTTTTGACTTCACATCCTGCCCCTCCTCGGTCTTCCTCTCCTTCCTCTTCCCCTCCCCTTTCTCCTCCGCTCTCCTTTCCTCCCTCCTCTCTCTCTTCCTCTCTTTCCGCCTCTCCTCGTCCTTGTCATCCCTCTTTCTCCTCTCTTTCTTCCTCTCCTCTTCATCTCCTTCTTTCTTCTCCCTCTTTTCTGTCCTCTCGTCGCCTCGAATCATCTCTCCTGTCTCATCCTTCCCCTTCTCTTTAGGCTTTCTTCTCATCCTTTACCTTCCCTTCCTTCTTCTCATCCTTGTCCTTTCCTTCTTTCCTCTTCTCATCCTTCTTCTCCTTCCGCTCCCCATCCTTCTCTTTCCTCCTCTCCTTCTTTTGTTCACCCCCTTCCCTCTTCTCCTCCCTCCTTTCCTTCCCCTTCTCCTTAGTTTTCTTATTCTCTTCCTCCCCAATCTCTCCTTCCTCGCCAGGTTCGACGCCTTTATCTTTCTCCTTCCCCTTTTGGTGCTCGTCAGCAGCAATCTCTCCCTCCTCCTCCTCTTTTCTCTCATTCTCTTCTTTTCTCTCGTTATCCTTCACCTCATGCCTTTTTCTTTTCTCATCCCCCTCCTCACTCTTATTCCTCGTCTCGCTTCCTTCCTTCGGAAGATCCTCCTTCCCTCCCCTTCCCTTCCCCTCCTCCCTCTTCTCCTTCTTCTCTTTCTTCTCCTTCCCCTCCTTTTCCACCCTCTCCTTCTCCTCCTCCATCTTCTCCCCTTTCTCCTTCTCCTCCTTCCCTTCCCTTCTATCCTCCTCCCGCTCCTTCCCATTTCCCTTCGAATTCTTTCCCTCCTTCTCCTCCCCCTTTCCCTCCCCTCCTTTCCCCCTCATTTCGCCCGTCTCCTTCTCCTTCCTTGCGCCTTCGCTCGTTGTCTTCCCCAGTCCAACCATATCAATCACCTTCCCATCCATCCCTTGCTTCACTCCCTCTTTACCTTCTTCGCCTCTCCCCCTTTCCTTCGGGATCTTTCCCTTTCCTTCCTTGTCCTCTCTCTCCCCCTTATCACCTTTCAACGAGTCCACCTTATCACCTTTCACCGCCTCCCCCTTATCACTTTTCAACGATTCCCCTTTATCACCTTTCACCGTCTCCCCTTTATCACCTTTCATCGCCTCCCCCTTATCGCCTTTCACCGTCTCCCCTTTATCGCCTTTCACCGCCTCCCCCTTATCGCCTTTCACCACCTCCCTTTTATCACCTTTCTCCCTTCCTTTCTCACCCTTCTCCTCCGCTTCTTGATCCCCTTTTTCCGGCCCTTTACTCCCTGACTCCTTCCGCGTTGTCTTATCTTCGCCTAGCTCTTTCGTCTCCACGTCAGCGTGATTTCCGCTCATCCTGGCTGAATCTCCAGATGCGTTACAATCACCAACAATGCCACGCGCGCGGTCTCCCCTTCCGGAAAGCTGAACACTCCCGCGACTTGCTTCCATGTATACGCGTTACAATCAGGCTGACTCGTTATAAGACTGCTGTCTCGGTACAAGCTGGTTGACTTCTCAGCTAAACACGCAACCACAACAGCGGCGTAGAATGGCTACTTCTCCCTTTTACCGAGAGGCTTAATAAACATGTCGTTTGCTGACTGAGAATCTCGACCACTCCTCTCCTTGCTTCCACGGCTTCCCGGCCTTGCAAATTCAGAACAGGAATCACTTTCTCTGCGCAAAGCCTTTTCTTAAAAGAACCGACGCCAGGCGACACGGGCGATAAAAACGAGTGACGATGACCAGGGCTCGCGACGGCTAACCACGTTACTGCTGTCATTCAGATCCGCGGCCGGTCGAACGGCAAGAGATTGCTATAATGAAGATACGGCCAATGCGAACAGAGATTACGGCCAGACGGAGGCAGAAATAACGGACGTAGCTACACCGAGGCTGCAGACGGAAAACGTGACGTGTCTGATGAAGAGGGAGTTGTGTAGGGAAAGGAAATCCCAAGGGAATCAGCAACAGAGACGAAAAGCTTGCCCTGCGATTCTCTCGGCTTTTGATGGCAGGGGAGGGGGCGACCAACCACATGGATGCTCGGGGTTGAGGGAATTCCCAAGGGCAGGTTGTGGTCCAGCAATTATGGCGTTTCACTTATAATGTTTTGATGAACACTGTACTGGTGGAGTGCGGCAAGTCTACATACAGTATAACGGGTATCTTTCAGTTTGAGTGTTTCCAAGGGTAGACAAGTCAGATCCGCCAATCCCGAGGGTTTCGGGAACGCATAGCTCATGTGAAATGGCGCCAATCATCGCACCCCTAATAAAGTGTTCGTCATACTCTGTACAAGTAACTAGCATATTTTGACTCTAAATACACTGAGAGTGGATGACTCCAACGCTGAAACTGATAGTAATCAATTTGTACTCTCTAGTGAATATGCTGGTGCAAATAGTAAGTACAACCATCCAATGCAAACCAGATGAACATCCAGTGGATATGCTGACGCAAATAATAATTGTCAATTGCAACAAACAATTAATATCAGTTATAGTCAATGGGCACATAAAACCTTCTCATGCCCAAGCAAATAGTGACAAGGTGAGATGCCACCATCCTATACCGTATTCCTATCATTTCCTCCTCGACCTGCACAGTCCCACTTTTGTATGCCAGTTGAGCAAACCAGCTGCTGAAGGGACCATGGTCATGACATGACACCACTAGTCCCAGTAAGCACCAATGATGGTGATCCTTGCACCACCTATCCCATGTACCATACATCCAGTTCAATAAATACTGAATCCACCTTACGGCTTAAGGTTAAACGGGTCGCTGACCTGGTGGTACCATAAGTCCAGCCACACGTCTGGAACTCCCGGCAGGCACCACTTAGCACAGTCCATTTCCGTCGAACCTCCCGCCGGCCGGTACGTCCCCACGTGTGCATCCGCCCTATAGAGCGACAGCGACAAGATATTAAGCAGCTTGATGCGAGAATTCGCTAACGCGTTGATTTGAGCGTTGGTCCACGCGACAACGCTGCTCCGAGCCTTGGCTAGATCAGTTGCCGTGCTCGATAAAGGTCCCGCGAAAAGCGCGCATGTGGTGTCGGCGTATTGGAACATGTTGGGCATGTGCGCGGGCGGGATGGAGAGCGCGTAGGGTTGCACCAGCATGACATTTGACTTGATGTAGTCTGCAACGTTGCGCAGTACGATGTTGAGCGCCGCGATGCCGCTGGGCTGTGAGGAGATCACGCGGCCCTTGCTGTAGTAGGTGCGGTTGGAGGATTCCTGTAGGAGGGTAGGGGAAGGGGTGGAGAGGGACGGAAAGGGTTGATTGCCGCAATGCCGCTGGGCTGAGATGAGATCACACGGCCCTTGCTGTAGTAGGTGCGGTTGGAGGATTCCTGCAGAGAGGGGGGAATGGGAGAACGGGGAGAGGAGGGGGAAAGAGGGGAGAGGAGGGTGAAAGAGGGGAGAGGAGGGGGAAAGAGGGGAGAGGAGGGGGAAAGAGGGGAGAGGAGGGGAAAGAGGGGAGAGGAGGGTGAAAGAGGGGAGAGGAGGGTGAAAGAGGGGAGAGGAGGGTGAAAGAGGGGAGAGGAGGGGAAAGAGGGGAGAGGAGGGGGAAAGAGGGGAGAGGAGGGGGAAAGAGGGGAGAGGAGGGTGAAAGAGGGGAGAGGAGGGTGAAAGAGGGGAGAGGAGGGTGAAAGAGGGGAGAGAGGAGGGTGAAAGAGGGGAGAGGAGGGTGAAAGAGGGGAGAGGAGAGGGAGAGGAGGGTGAAAGAGGGGAGAGGAGGGTGAAAGAGGGGAGAGGAGGGTGAAAGAGGGGAGAGGAGGGTGAAAGAGGGGAGAGGAGGGTGAAAGAGGGGAGAGGAGGGTGAAAGAGGGGAGAGGAGGGTGAAAGAGGGGAGAGGAGGGTGAAAGAGGGGAGAGGAGGGTGAAAGAGGGGAGAGGAGGGTGAAAGAGGGGAGAGGAGGGTGAAAGAGGGGAGAGGAGGGTGAAAGAGGGGGAGAGGGTGAAAGAGGGGAGAAAGAGGGGAGAGGAGGATGAGGGAGGGGGAGAGACATTTGGGTCGAGAACACATTGAGATGGACCAGCATAACGCTTGACTTGATGTAGTCTGCACGTTGCATAGCACGATGTTAAGTGCCGCGATGCCTCTGGGATGCGAGGAGATCACTCGGTCCTTGCTGTAGTAAGTGCGGTTGGAGGATTCCTGGTGTGGGTGAAAGGAGAGGGGTGGAGAGGTGGAGAGGGGTGGAAGGGGTGATGCCACGATGCCTCTGGGCTGCGAGGAGATCGCTCGGCCCTTGCTGTAGTACGTGCGGTTGGAGGATTCCTGGACTGGGGGAGGTGAAGGGGTTGCGAGGGGCGGAAAGGGGTGATGCTGCAGTGCCGCTGGGCTGCGAGGAGATCACTCGGCCTTGCTGTAGTAAGTGCGGTTGGAGGATTCCTGGAGGTGAATGGTGTGGGGTAAAGGCAGAGGGCATGAGGTGACTTGTACATTCATATGGGCTGTGAGGCAATCACGCGGCCCTTGCTGTAATAGGTGCGGTTGGGGGAGTCCTGGAGGGGGAAGAGGGGGAGGGGTAGTGGGGGGCGGGAAGGGGTTGCTCTGAGAGCACGCGGCCCTAGCTGTAATACGTGCGGATGACTGAATGTAGGTCTTTATTATTAAGTCGACTAGAAAATCCACAACGATATCTGATGGCACGAAAAAGAGAACGTTTCGGCTTTTTCCAATGCTTACAGCTGAACGAAGATGCATCAACGGCTTGCTTCCAGACTTACCGCATAGTAATTGCCGGCCACGAGGATGACTGATCGCAGCCCTTTAAGTGTTTCTGTTAGCTTGTGATTAATTCTGTCCACGTGCACATTCCATCCGTCCTTCACGGATCGCTTCAACTGATTTTGGACGGGGAAATGGGAGAAACAGGGGGCAGATTCTCACTGGTGAGCTGGTGGTGTGAACTTAGATGGTAAAACGAATTGCGAGACTATGAATAGAATGGAAATTTCCAAAATGAGCGATAACAGCCGTAAGAGCCACAAGAAGAACAGTGAAGCAGGCCTCTAGACAGAAGAACACGAAAGAAAGAAGTAAGGGTGCACCGACAGTACTGTGCACCTTCCGTACTGAACCTTATAAGGGGAGTGCCCTTACCGGGTCCATCGGATCGGCTTCGGTGAGGAACGGTGCGTGCACGAACACGACCTTGACCCCCCAAGGCTTGACCTTGAAACCATCGCCGGTCCAACCAATCGTAGACGGATCAAAACTCTGCAGGGAAGCAAAGGGGGGAAGAAGAAATGTTTAACATCGTACAGTGAAAGAACGTTGGGGGTCAGTCACAGAGACAGAAGTCGTTAACGAGTTATACAGTGAGAGACTAGAGTGTCTTGCTCGTGGAAAGTCGCCATCCGGTTGCTGTTCTTTTCGCAGCCTTTTCGCCGTTCCTTTGAATGCAATAAGTAGTTTCCTACAGGTTCTTACCTCGGTCTTGAAATTCGCAGCATCCATGCGACACCTGAGCGACTGGTACATGTACAGGCCAGTGTTGTCGCCCACGATCGCCACGGACTGGCCAATGAACGTCATCGCGAATTTCTTCGGGTCAAACCGATTCAGCTTGCAACCCGACGGCTTCCACTCGAAGTGGCGAAAGTCGCCGTCCGGTCGCCCGTTCTTTTCGCAGTTGAACTCCTGGCTAATATACGGACACGAGGAGTCGTATACCGGGTACTTGGTCGACGGGGACCAACTGTAGTGGGCAAAAAGGGCGGGCAGGCAAAAAACAGGGGTAGATATCGATGAAGAAAATAGGCGGGAGAATACGGGACGCAGAGAGCAACGGGATGCGGCATTTCAAGCTTCGGGTTTGGGTTAGAAGCTGAGGGCAAGCGGTGAGAGCCTCTCTAGCGCGATATTTGTATCGGGTTGTAGGCTTGTTGCCTCTTGCGTGTGCCATACATAAAACGAATAGACAACCTCCTAACGCAAAGTACTGTAAAGTTTTAGGTTCAATAATTTGGATGCTGCATGCCCAACTGCTTACCTGCCAACGGATAGATCACATGCCTTCTTCTTCTTGCCACCAAACCCGAGAAATCCGGCGTGTGCCACGTGGAAGCACGCCAGAAGAAGCGCGCCGATAAAAATTGCTCTGACAGGCCACATCGTGCTCGCCATATACAGCACCTTCTGCTAATATTCTATCGGCGAAAGCGTGAGCGAGAGATTTCGGCCTTCACGCGAGGGTGTCGCAAAGGAAGGGGAGGGTATACGCGTCACAGATTTGGGAGCGCGCGAGGACTGGGATGCCTATGCACGAATAGTGTCGCTCAGCTGGTCGTGCGTTGGTGCTATGCGCAGGATGCTTCCGCTGCAAACGGGTGATTCGCCTGTAAACTACCAGTAGCAAGCAGCTAGGGGCGAAAACCAGCAATCAACTACCGCGTCCGCAGCAGCCAGGGTTTAATAGCAGCTACGCTTTACCTCTACAAGTCAGCGACAACAATATGTAAGAATGGCAGTATTAGTGGCGAGAGAAACAATGAATTTCAACTTCACTGAAGCGGTGAAGAGCTACGTCTGAGAAATGATTCATTAGAACGCGTGGAGTGACTTTCGAAGGAGCGGCTGCATGCACGAGGTCAGGAATTCACGCATCCTACGGCAAATGATTCCTGAAAGTGATGGGAGCCGAAGTTGTCAGAAAACGTGCGGAAGGTGTGGAGGAGGGAGAGAGAGAGCAAGGATGCAGTGCTTGCTTCCTTGGCAATAAATCGGCCGTATCGATGCCAACGGTAGGGAAAAAAGGCGGGGGCGCTGTTCCGCGAGGGGCAGAATGTGATGCTCGTAGTGTGGGTTGAATAGTTGCGCTGGTTCAAGCCTAATCTGTCAAGATGCTAGATATAGTCAACATGATTGGAAAGGTGGTTTGTTATTCTGTCGGTGGGGTTCGCGGATGCTGACGTTGAGATTGTGCGACTCTGAAAGAGTTTCTCGGGAATTTTGACGGCTGGAGAAAAGAGCACGCGTTCACCCTGTGCTGCCGACCCACGTTTGGTGCTCGACAAGCCTCCATGACAAGCGCGGTTGTGATGTAGATTCAGGACGGTGGATGGAAGCGAACGGTGGGGGCGGATTGAGGAGAGCGATGATCGCACCAAATTTGTGAAGCGGATGGGAGGGAAGAAATTGGTTTCACAGATGAAATTTGGCGGTCCGGCTTTCCAATTTGTAACGCTCTCGATTTAGCTCATCTCAATCGATGGACGATTGAGATGCACTCCAACTATATCGGGTTTGGCGGGAGGTGGTGTGGCTTGTAAACTTTCCGTTTGCCCCGTATATTCGCGAAATCCGTGAGGGCGCGAACGAGTTTGGCGGTGAGAAGCATACAGTACGAAGTTCGCAAACATGTGTGTGGAACTTTCTGATCATTCAAAGCGGTTGACTACGATGTTGTGCGTTCTAGAGAGGTACGTTTTCATACTAGCCATTCAGAGCTAATATTCGTTGCCCGTATCTGCCACAGCACACTAATGGCTCACATCACGAAATCACTAATTGGCCTTGGGACAATGGCTTCACCAATAGCACATAAGGCATTACACGTGCATCTCTTTCATAACCAAGACCAGTCGGACCAGCAAAGCAGCAGCCAGCACCAGCTGACAGGTTGCCTATTCGGCCAAGACCGGCTGTGAACTGCCCTTCTAAAGATACAAGTCAGGAAACCACTATGTATTTCAAGAGGTGTCTACTTGATCTTCTTCTTGGGCCTCAGCTGCACGGAAAAACAAGGGATGGGAGCGGACAAGGGGAACTCTAGAGGATAAGGTAAAAAGAGCAGGGCAAGAACACTACAGAATATACTTTCACCACGTTGCTAGAACCTTCCCTGCTCGCTACAGCCTGCCCACTAGGTCGCTACAGGCTGCATACAAGGTCGCTACAGCCTGCCTACAAGGTCGCTACAGCATGCCTACAAGGTCGCTACAGCCTGCCCACGAGGTTGTTACTCCCTGCCCGCGAGGTCGCTACAGCCTGCCCACATGGTCGCTACTGCCTGCGTAACTGGTCGTTACAGCCTACCAACCAAAAGCTCCCTGCTGCTATAGCCGGCCCACCTGGTTGGTGTAGCCACACTGCCTGTTTCTGCAGTTCAAAACGCGCGGGGAGCAGGCGGGCTTAACCTGTAGCTGCCGGAATACTGCACCTACTGGTCACTACAGCCTGCCAGCGTGAGCGCTACAGCCTGCCGCTACAGCCTGCCCAACTGAGCCGAACTGACTGCTACAGCCTGCCCAACTGACTGCTACAGCCTGCCCAACTGGTTGGTGTGGCCGCACCTAGTCTCCCTGCAGTTCAAGCGCGTGGGCGGAGCCGAGCGTATCCCGCCTACATGGTCACTAACTACAGCCGGCCCACCTAGAGGTTACAGCCTGTCGCTACAGCCTGCCTGCCACACTTCTTCCTGCAGTTCACAGCGCGCGGGTGCAGGCGTGCGTAACTTACCCTTCGCTGAAAGGATTCTGCGTTACCGATACAGCTCTCCCACCACCTCGCTACAGCATGTCGTTACCGCCTGCCTACCCACCTGGTTGGTGTAGCCGCACTTCTTCCTGCAGTTCACAGCGCGCGGGTGGAGCCGAGCGTACCCTGCCTACCTGGTCAACAACTACAGCCGGCCCATCTAGCGGTTACAGCATGCCGCTACAGCCTGCCTGTCCACCTAGTCGCTACAGACCTCCTACCCACCTGGTTGGTGTGGCCGCACTTCTTCTTCCTGCAGTTCACAGCGCGCGGGTGCAGACGAGCGTAGCACCTGGAAGCGCGGGGAGGGGGAGGAGGGGCATATCAGTCAATGATGCGTGACCCACTTGCGGCTGAGAGTTGTACTCGCTATAACACGAGTCTTGTTGGGGAAAACAAAACAGTACACTCTAACATAACATCATACCGGCGTTGTGCTTGCCAACGAGCGCCATGAGAGAAGCTTTGTTCTCGTTAAAATACGTTCCCATAATCGCTTTTGACCAACAAACTCACTTGCGGCAGATCATCTTATCGGCGTTGTACTTGCGAGCGAGCGCCATGAGAGAAGGCTCGATGATTCCTCCTCGCAGCCGCAACACCAAGTGCAGCGTCGACTCTGATAGCACAACGAGTTGCGAAGGGACAAAAGGGGAGGAGGAAAGAGTGGGCGGGCGGGAAGAGGGGGAGAGAAGGGGAAGGGGGAGGGATGGGGCGGGGGAGATCGAGGTACGCACATTAGAAAGACATGAGAGAGGGCTCGATGATTCCTCCTCTCAGCCGCAGCATTAAGTGCAGCGTCGAATCTTGAGAGAACGGCTTGCGGGGAAGACGAGGGAAAAGAGGTGAGAGGGGTGTAAGGGATACCCGAGACGAGTTATTCATGGACTGACGCTACCAAGAGTGAGAAAGAAGAGCGATCCGGGAAGTCATCGCAACAGAGAAGTGAGGCAGACGGAAGAGAACGAAGAAGAGGGAGGAGGGAAGGGAAGATGCGGAGAAACGGATGTAGGAGGAGAGAGGGGAGCAGAGAGGTAAGGGGGGAAGGGGGGAAGGGGGAAGGGGGAGGGGGAGGGCAGGAGGAGGGGGGTTGGGGGGGGAGGGCGGGAAGGGGGGGGGGGGGGGGGAAGGGGTGGTTTGCGGGAGGAGGGATGGGGACGGAGTTCTTGCGGATAATCAGCATGATGCATCACCGAGACAGTCAGCGTCGGAAATATTCACAAACTCACCCTTCTGCATGCTGTACTCCGCAAGCGTGCGGCCGTCCTCGAGCTGCTTGCCGGCGAGACTTCGCCACCAGTGACGGCCAGGGGGTGACGGTCAAGGGGCGACCGGTGAAGGGGAGACGGCCAAGGGGCACACCAGGCAGGACAGAGTCAGGGACACAGAGACTTTCTAACTCACCCTTCTGGATGTTGTAGTCGGCAAGCGTGCGGCCGTCCTCGAGCTGCTTGCCGGCGAAAATCAGCCGCTGCTGGTCGGGAGGGATGCCTGAAAGGACATAAGAGAACCAGGGACATCAGAAACACGGAGAAGAAAAGCGGGAAAAGGGGGGGAGGAGGCGGAGGGGGGAGGGGGAAGGGAGGGTGAGGGAGGGGGAAGGAAAGGGGATGGAGAGGGAAGGGAGCGGGAGGGAGGGAACTGGGTGAGCTAACACCGCAACGACCAATTGCTGCTGGAAGGTGGCAGCTTTTCTCGAACAAATTCCACGTCCAAGCGGCGAGTGCATACATGAAAAACTGCGTACTTCAATAGAAGCATCAAACACGCTTGTAACGCGCCATGGTTGGCCGTCTTTACGTGAAAAACCGCGCTCACACTGCATCCCGAAATGCGACAGATCTTCGAAGTATCCTATGATTGAATCTCAAATAGTAGGTTCGCAAGGACCAAATACTGAATCTTCATCCCCTTCGCAGAAACCTCTACATGCAAGGTTATGCTCATGCAGATCACCGTCCCCATCCCCATCTGCAAGGCTTTCCACTATCCGCATTCGCTTCTAATCTGTTCTCGACAGTCGGGTAAATGGATGTCTGGGAGTCGTAACTGTTTTCGATGGTGTCGATGATGTCGCTAGCAACAACCCAGTCAGGGCGGTAAAGCCACATATACGCACCAATTAAACGACCTGCAGAAGATGCCAAGACTCACCCTCCTTGTCCTGGATCTTGGCCTTAACATTGTCGATGGTGTCGCTGCTCTCGACCTCGAGAGTGATGGTCTTGCCCGTCAGGGTCTTCACGAAGATCTGCATCTTGCTGAACCGTCCAGCACCACTTTGTACCTGCACGGACCGTTTGTCAGGATCGACAATTGAGCAGTAGAAGCAATAAGAGAGCTTGATCTCATGAATAAGAAAAACAGGTAAAAGAGAAACGGCCGACGTTGACTATCCATGCTAGTAATCCTAAAAGTCAAGCGACAAACCCTAGGTAAGGGACTAAACGTACGTTGGCGAAGCCCTCGTTACAACAGCTTTACAATCTGTATCTTAATTCGAGATTGACGTGAAAGGACTAAGCAACACCAAGTAATCTTCCGATGGCTCACGAGACACATAAGGGAAAACCTAAACTCTTACCTCAGCAAGGGGGATTGGAGGGAACCAGAGAGAGGGGGAAGGAAGCGAAAGGTGGAGAAGAAAGGTAAGGAAGAAAGGGTTGGGAGGGAAGGAGGCGTGATAGTAAAACACGTGACTATAACGGGTTTGGTGAAATCGAGGGGCCAAGCGTGTTGCGTGTTGGTGTGTTGCGCCGAATGCAGGGGCTGCGAAAGCAGTGATGTGGTAACACCCTGCTAAACCCTGCACAAACGGCGACAGCCTAAAAAGGGCAAAATATTTCGGTGCCGATCGACTATTTGGGATGCGTGGATCACTAGCGGTTGCGCTGAGATTATTCGGCGAGTGTGAACGCCGTACAGTGAGTAAATCGTAATAGCGGGGACATACTACAGTATTCAATTGAAATAATCCATACACCACCTTACTGCTGCTGAACATTAGCTTTGCACCATAGCAATCAAGCTTGATATTTTCACCCCTCCCACAACAAAAACTGACTTCAATAAGTGCCAGATAGACTCCATCCATATTGGACTCTTCAAACAATTTTATGTGATAGCGAGGTGAGCTCCCAAAATTCTCTATGAATTTGTAGTATCCAAGTGAAGTGAGGTACCGTATCACATCGGGTAATCTAATGGTACGCAGCAGCCTCGGCTTTAAGCTCCTCGATGAATTCGGCAATGGACTTTGTGCCGTGAACCACATTGTCTCGTGTGCGTACATTCACCTGTTAGGTAGGGGGAAAGGTGGAGCAAAACAGTTTACACGCATACGGTAACATGGTTGCTCTGGAAGCTGCAAAACTTGAGACACTGTCACCTCTATCTCTCCATGCTCCTCATCTCCCTGAGATCTCTCAAACAACCCATCCAGTTCAACTCACCGAGCCCTGTGCCTCCTCCTCCGCTCCCACCACCAAAATGTAGTTGAATTGAGCCAGCTGGGCCTCCCGCACCTGTGATAATGGTTGGTGGGCATGACAATAACAGGTGTGGCGATAATGGGTGTGACAAAAGCGGGTGTGATCACAACGGGTGTGACAATAATTGGTGTGACACTAACTATAGGTCACAACGGGTTCTGCATATTAAGGTGGGAGAACACAGGGGAAAGAAAACATGTGCTTCTTAGATTGGCATTGTTGCGTGAAAGTGCCCAGCATCATCAGATGTGGAATGAAAGACACCACGAAACAGTGTAACCAGAGAGCGAACCTTCTTCTGAAGCTTCCTGTCGGAGAGATCGGCCTCAACGTCAAAGCCGGCAGCATGGATCTCATCGCGAACCTGCGGTACCATAGCAAAATAACGGTAAAAAAACAAACAGTAACGAGATTTTTGAAAGCAACATAAACAGACCGAATATCTGCAGTAACATGCAAAGCTTCCTCCAAGGCAAGTCACGAGGTGACATGCCGTGGATTGAGCCAGTAGGGCCACTATTGAGCTTTTAATGTGCACCATTAACTCACTGCCTACCTTGGTGGCGTATTGGGAGTACTTTAGAGAAACAGGGCACACGGTGACCTGGCGGGGGCTCAGCCAGAAGGGCCGCAGCTGCAGTGGTGGTGCTTGCACCTTTCAAAGAAGCTGTATCTTTGGTGGGAACATGAAGGATCTTCCTCCGTACCTTGGTGGCGTATTGCGAGTATTTCTCAGAGACAGGGCACACGGTGACCTGCCGAGGGCTCAGCCAGAAGGGCCACTTCTGTGATGCGTGCACCCTCTCACAGGAGCACCAACCATGCCAAGTCACATTGCTGGTGTAGAAAAGAGCGTACCTTGGTGGCGTATTGCGAGTATTTCTCGGAGACCGGGCAAACGGTAACCTGCCGGGGGCTCAGCCAGAAGGGCCACTTGCCGGCGAAGTGCTCCAGGAGAATAGCGAACATGCGCTCCACTGAACCCAGGATGGCACGATGGATGATGACCTGGGAGAGTGGGTAACATGGCACGAGGGAGAGAGGAACAGGAGAGTGAGAGGGGCGGAAGAGGGTCAGACAGGCTCAGCCAGAAGGGCCACTTGCCAGCGAAGTGCTCCAGGAGGATGGCAAACATGCGCTCCACTGAACCCAGGATGGCGCGGTGAATGCCCCTCAGGGGCTTCAATGCCCCTCAGACACTCGTTTCACACGTTCCAAAGGTTTTCATGTGAGTGGTCTCAAGGAGAGAAGACTCACCGGCCTCTTCCTGCCCGCTGCGTCGTCATCAGCGGAGTATTCCAATTTGAAGCGGATGGGCAGTTGGAAGTCGAGCTGGATGGTGGCGCACTGGTGCTTCCTCTTGAGCGCATCATACACCGTGATGTCAATCTTGGGCCCGTAGAACGCCCCGTCGCCCGCGTTGATCTGCCACGGCCGCCCAAACGCGTTCAGCGACTTGGTCAGGGCGGCCTCCGCCCTGTCCCACGTCTCCACCTCCCCCAGATGCTTTTCCGGACGCTGGATGGGAGGTAGGGGGGATGGGAAGGTGGAGAGGGTGTTGATCTGCCACGGCCGCCCAAACGCGTTCAGGGACTTGGTCAGGGCGGCCTCCGCGCGGTCCCACGTCTCGACTTCTCTCAAATGCTTCTCTGGGCGCTGGTTGAGGGGTGGAAGGCGGGAGGTGGGAGACAGAGGCACAATCAGTCAATGCTTTCCCTCCCTCAGTAGAACGCCCCGTCGCCCGCGTTGATCTGCCACGGCCGCCCAAACGCGTTCAGGGATTTTGTGAGGGCTGCTTCCGCCCTGTCCCACGTCTCCACCTCCCCCAGATGCTTCTCTGGATGCTGTTTGAGGGTTGGGAGGTGAAAGGGAGGGAGGGGAGAGACGGCACAGGGTGAGGTGAGTGCTGTCCCCCTGCATGCCCCCCTCTTGAGCGCATCATACACCGTGATGTCAATCTTGGGCCCGTAGAACGCCCCGTCGCCCGCGTTGAGAGCTCCAGGTCGAAGGTGAAGCCAAAGATGCCGTAGACAGTCTGCAGGAAGTCCAACACGTCGCTCACTTCGAACCATACACATGCACACAGACACACCCAGGTATCTGTACTCACAGTGGACAGCTTTAGGTCGAAGGTGAATCCAAAGATGCCGTAGACAGTCTGCAGGAAGTGCAGCAAGTCACTCACTTCTGCCTCCACCCAGCCTCCCGCCCACTGACAGCAACCCTCCCAGTTGCACATGGCATCATACACAGGCCCACCACTCACCGTGCTCAGCTCAAGGTCGAAGGTGAATCCAAAGATGCCGTAGACAGTCTGAAGAAAGTCCAGCACGTCACTCACTTCTGCCTCCACCTGGCTCTCCTCACAGAAAATGTGCGCGTCGTCCTGCATGGGAGAGGGGGAGCAGGAGAGGGGGTCGGAAACAGGTAAGGAGAAAACGGCAGGGGACCTTAGAAGTGATAGGTCAGTGGTGGATCGCCCCTCACAGCACGTCGCTCACTTTTGCCTCCACCTCGCTCTCCTCACAGAAAATGTGTGCATCGTCCTGGGGGGGAGGGAGGAGAGGGGGATACGGGTAAGAAAAGGCAAAGAGAAGTCAGCAAGAGGCGTCAGAGGTGGTCAGTAGGTACTAAAGCCCCTCTCACAGCACGTCACTCACTTTTGCCTCCACCTCACTCTCCTCACAGAAAATGTGCGCATCGTCCTGCATGGGACGTTGGGTGTTATCTTGTTACGATCCCTAGTCAGTCCCTTACCTGCTGGAACCTTCGCCAGTCAGCCAAACAGACCTTCCCCAGTGCACCCGTTACCCATTAAGAGCCCTCACCTGCTGGAACCTGCGCACGCGCGTGAGGCCCATGAGAGTGCCACTGAGGTCTGACCAATAAGCCCCTCACCTGTCGAATCAGAACCCTGCCCAGTATGGCCCACATATGATGGTATTTTCCAGCCAGCAACTCACCTGCTGGAACCGTCGCACGCGCGTGAGGCCCGTGAGGGGGCCGCTGAGCTCTGATAAAAGACCAGCTCATCTCAGGCTCAGCTCACCTCCTGGCACAGCTATCCCCCTGCCTTGACCTTCCCCAGTCAGCCCCTCACCTGCTGGAACCTGCGCACGCGTGTGAGACCAGTGAGAGCGCCGCTGAGCTCGTTGCGGTGCAGCACTCCAAAATCAGCAAAGCGGAGTGGCAGCTCTGGCGGTGGGATAGCAGAAAGGGAGGAGGGAGAATTAGGGGGACGGGTGAAAGGGGAACACGTGAGAGGCCGGTAAGAGCGCCACTGAGCTCGTTGCAGTGCAGCACGCCGAAGTCAGCGAAGCGCAGTGGGAGCTCTGGCGGAGTCGAGGAAAGGAGGGAGGGTGAACGCAGGATGAAGCAAACAGGGAGGAAAGAAGCAGGCCAGTGAGGGCACCACTGAGCTCGTTGCGGTGCAGCACGCCGAAGTCAGCGAAACGGAGAGGCAGCTCTGGTGGGGATGGGGAGAAGGTATAGTACAGAGGAGTATTCTGTAAGGCGCACCTCGGTAGGAGCGGACGCGGTGTGCGAACATGAGGCAGTGGCCGGGGCAGTTCATGGGCTTTAACCCGAACTCCTGCCGTTGTAATTTGCTGCACACACACTGCACCGCACCGCACTGCACCACTCTGTAGAACTCACCTCGGTAGGAGCGCACGCGGTGGGCGAACATGAGGCAGTGGCCGGGGCAGTTCATGGGCTTTAACCCGAACTCCTGCTTCTCCACGTCAAAGACGAACATGTTCTCCTTGTAGTTGGCCGCGTGGCCCTTGCAAGAACATGAGGCACTGGCTGAATACTCCCTGCTTACCTCGGTAGGAGCGCACTCGGTGAGCGAACATGAGGCAATGACCGGGGCAATTCATGGGCTTTATTCCGAACTCCTGCTTCTCCACATCAAAGACAAACATGTTCTCCTTGTAGTTGGCCGCGTGGCCCTTGAATGGGTTCAGGTTACCGAATGTAGGGTTGTAGGATGCAGGGATGGATGAAGGCACAGATACCCTTGTACTTACCTCGGTAGGAGCGCACACGGTGAGCGAACATGAGGCAATGGCCGGGGCAATTCATGGGCTTTAACCCGAACTCCTGCTTCTCCACATCGAACACAAACATGTTCTCCTTGTAGTTGGCCGCGTGGCCTGAGATGTTCCACAGCTCCATGTTGAACATGTTGGGGGTCACTACCTGACAGGCACACGCATGAGTGCAGGAGGGAAAGGAAGAGAGCATATAAGGGATGGTCCTTGTAGTTGGCCGCGTGGCCTGAGATGTTCCACAGCTCCATGTTGAACATGTTGGGGGTCACTACCTGACAGGCACACGCATGAGTGCAGGAGGGAAAGGAAGAGAGCATATAAGGGATGGTCCTTGTAGTTGGCCGCGTGGCCTGAGATGTTCCACAGCTCCATGTTGCACATGTTGGGGGTCACTACCTGACAGGCACACGCATGAGTGCAGGAGGGAAAGGAAGAGAGCATATAAGGGATGGTCCTTGTAGTTGGCCGCGTGGCCTGAGATGTTCCACAGCTCCATCTTGAACATGTTGGGGGTCACTACCTGACAGGCACACGCATGAGTGCAGGAGGGAAAGGAAGAGAGCATATAAGGGATGGTCCTTGTAGTTGGCCGCGTGGCCTGAGATGTTCCACAGCTCCATGTTGAACATGTTGGGGGTCACTACCTGACAGGCACACGCATGAGTGCAGGAGGGAAAGGAAGAGAGCATATAAGGGATGGTCCTTGTAGTTGGCCGCGTGGCCTGAGATGTTCCACAGCTCCATGTTGCACATGTTGGGGGTCACTACCTGACAGGCACACGCATGAGTGCAGGAGGGAAAGGAAGAGAGCATATAAGGGATGGTCCTTGTAGTTGGCCGCGTGGCCTGAGATGTTCCACAGCTCCATGTTGAACATGTTGGGGGTCACTACCTGACAGGCACACGCATGAGTGCAGGAGGGAAAGGAAGAGAGCATATAAGGGATGGTCCTTGTAGTTGGCCGCGTGGCCTGAGATGTTCCACAGCTCCATGTTGCACATGTTGGGGGTCACTACCTGACAGGCACACGCATGAGTGCAGGAGGGAAAGGAAGAGAGCATATAAGGGATGGTCCTTGTAGTTGGCCGCGTGGCCTGAGATGTTCCACAGCTCCATGTTGAACATGTTGGGGGTCACGACCTGTAGTTGGGGAGAGGGAGAGAGGCACAGGAGTGAACGAAAGGGAGGAGAAAGGTGTGTAGGAAAGAAGGATGCACAGAAACATGTTCTCCTTGTGTTTGGCTGCGTGGCCTGAGATGTTCCACAGCTCCATGTTGAACATGTTGGGCGTCACGACCTGTAGTTGGGGAGAGGGAGAGAGGCACAGGAGTGAACGAAAGGGAGGAGAAAGGTGTGTAGGAAAGAAGGATGCACAGAAACATGTTCTCCTTGTGTTTGGCTGCGTGGCCTGAGATGTTCCACAGCTCCATATTGAACATGTTGGGCGTCACTACCTGAGAGGGAAGAAGGGATGGGGAAGAAAGGTGTGAAATAAGAGGGCACAAGAGAGCCTTGTGGTGTTTCGTAGGTTGGCCGCGTGGCCTGAGATGTTCCACAGCTCCATGTTGCACATGTTGGGGGTCACGACCTGGTGGGGGGGAAATACACGAAGGTAAAGGAAAGAGAGGAAAAAAGTGTGTGGGAAGCACAAACACAAACATGTTCTCCTTGTCTTGTAGTTAGTTTGCTTGTGCAGCCTTGCTCCCAGAAAGAAGCAGCTCACAGGGCTGCAGCAGTAGCATCCAGTGACATTTCACTTCACCTCCCGCACTCTGTGTGGCAAGAAACAATAAGAAGCTGCAGCAGCAGCACACTGCCTTCCACTCCCCACCCACTCCCATCCACCACCCCTCCTCACCTCGTGGTAGCCTCGCTTCCGGTACTCGCCCTGAATGAATGAAACGAGCTTGTTGTATATCCGCGCACCATGAGGCAGGAAGAAGCAGCACCACCAGCAACAGGAGGCAGGCAGCCATTCACTTCACCCCCACTCCCTCCCATCCCTCTCCCCCCCTCCTCACCTCGTGGTAGCCTCGCTTCCGGTACTCGCCCTGAATGAATGAAACGAGCTTGTTGTATATCCGCGCACCATGAGGCAGGAAGAAGCAGCACCACCAGCAACAGGAGGCAGGCAGCCATTCACTTCACCCCCACTCCCTCCCATCCCTCTCCCCCCCTCCTCACCTCGTGGTAGCCTCGCTTCCGGTACTCGCCCTGAATGAATGAAACGAGCTTGTTGTATATCCGCGCACCATGAGGCAGGAAGAAGCAGCACCACCAGCAACAGGAGGCAGGCAGCCATTCACTTCACCCCCACTCCCTCCCATCCCTCTCCCCCCCTCCTCACCTCGTGGTAGCCTCGCTTCCGGTACTCGCCCTGAATGAAGGAAACGAGCTTGTCGTATATCCGCGCGCCGTGCGGCAGGAAGCAGCAGCGACAGCAGCATCACAGTGCCTCTTCTCCCACCCACCACTACCTCCCATTCCTCACCTCGTGGTAGCCTCGCTTCCTGTACTCGCCCTGGATGAACGAGACGAGCTTGTTGTATATCCGCGCTCCATGCGGCAGGAAGAAGCAGCTTCCGGGGCTGCACACAAGGATACAGAAAGAGGGAAGGGATGAAGGGAGAGAGAGGATGGGGGTGGGCGAGCCCTGAATGAACCCCACGAGCTTGTTGTATATCCGCGTGCCGTGCGGCAGGAAGAAGCAGCTTCCGGGGCTGCAGGGAGGCAGGGAGGGAAAACGGAGGAGAGGGGACGTAGGGGGAAAGTATATGGGTTGTGTGAGCCCTGGATGAACGAGACCAGCTTGTTGTATATCCGCGCTCCATGTGGCAGGAAGAAGCAGCTCCAGGGAGGAAAATGGAAGGGAAGGTGAGGGGGAGAGAAGGAGAGAATACGAGGTGAGAATTTCCGTGGGAATCCTGGCGCCATGCGAAAGGTAGAAGCAGCTCCCAGGGCTGCAGGGATGGAAGAACAAGAGGTACCTCCCAGGGCGAGCCCCACCCCACGATGCTGCAGGGTGTTTTTGAGAATTCTCAAAAACACCCTGAAGAAGAGGTGCTGGGCAAGCCCCACCCCACTGTGGCCTGATGAAACCCACAATACGAATCCCATTAGCAGACACCTAAATGGTGTTCACTCAGAGGACAGTACCTGAGAAGGTGGAAGAAGAAGAGCTCCTGTGCAAGCCCCGCCACGCGATGGTCTGACCAAAGGTGTTGGCTGAAACCAGTTATAATACATGACTTAACGGTGGTCATTCAGACGATAGTGTCGGGAGGGGTGGGAGCAGTACCTGAGGGGGTGGAATGCGGTACCTGAGCGGGTGGAAGAAGAAGAGCTCCTGTGCGAGCCCCACCACACGGTGGTCTCGTTTCTTGGCCTCCTCCAACACGTGCAGGTACTCCTGGTGATGGGTGCAATGAGAGGAATGGGGAGGGGTGGAGAGTGGTGGGGAGGGGTGTGGTGGAATAACGACTGATTATTGCAGCAACGAGGTGGTCTCGTTTCTTTGCCTCCTCCAACACATGCAGGTGCTCCTGCGGGTGGGTTGTTGTGGATGGTGGGTGGTGGGTGGTGGGTCATGGGAGAGAGGCAAGTGATTGCACCAATAAGGTGGTCTCGCTTCTTGGCCTCCTCCAACACGGGCAGGTAATCCTGGTGGTGGGTAGATGTACGCACATATGTGCATACATCCATGTGTACATGAGTGTGTGCGTGCGCGCGCGCGCGTGTGCGTGTGTGTGCGTATGTGTGTGAACGTGTGCGTGTGTGTGTGTGCGCGCGCGCGTGTGAGCGTGTTCGAGTGTGTGAAGAATCTTTCACCTTGAGCTTCTTGCTGTCAGGATATGAGATGCCGTACACTCTCTGCAAACTCTCTCTGTCGGACTGGCCCCTCCAGTATGATGCTGATGCCTGCACACAACCAGCAGCAGGGAAGGGGAGGTAAGGGAAGCAAAGGGAAAGGTGAGAGAGGGAGGGGGTACTGGGACGCCTCAACCCTCCCTATGTCTAACTGCCCCCTCCAGTACGATGCTGAGGCCTGCAGAGCACTGAACCCACAGCAGGGCATCAGGATGCAAAGGGAAAGAGCGCGGGGATGGGAAGAAAGAAAGTGATCACTGAGACATCTCAATCCTCCCTCTCTTGGACTGGTCCCTCCAGTACGATGATGACTCCCGCACACAACTCACGGCACGCGAGTAGAGTCAAATCACCTCGAACCGTTAGTAAACTGATTCGAACCGTTCTTTGCTCTGAATCGATTCATGCTTCGTGTACCCACCCACCCACCTTGAGGCAGGGAAAGGCCTTAGCATGGCTGGTCTTGGGAATGTGAGGCCCACAATGCAACTCATTACGATCGCTCTGAACTGATCTGAAATGCGCTGCACTGCTCTCAACCGTTTTGGGCCTCTCTGAACCGCTTCGCACACCCACCTTGAGGCAGGCAAAGGCCTTGACATGGGAAGTGTTGGGGATGTGGGGGCCGCGGCACAGGTCGACAAAGAATTAATTACAGCACAATCCCTTTGAACCTCTCTAAACCGCTCTGCGCCCACCTTGAGGCAGGCAAAGGCCTTGACGTGGGAAGTGTTGGGGATGTGGGGACCACGGCAGAGATCAACCAAGGGGCCACAGCGGTACACAGTGATGGTCTTATCCTCTGGAAGCTCATTGATGATCTCCACCTGATGGGGGGATACAGGGGAGAAGGGTTCAGGGTTTACTGTGAATGTGGTGGGTCCATCACAGCACAAGTTAACCAAGGGCCCACAGCGGTACACGGTGATGGTCTTATCCTCTGGGAGCTCGTTGATGATCTCCACCTGCATTGGGGGGGGGGGAGGGAGGGGAGGAGATGGGGGAAGGAGTTTTGGTATGTGGGGCCCACACACAGGCCACAATGCCACAGGTCAGTGTGACACTAGGTGCAACACAAATCGACCAGCGGCCCACAGTGGTACACGGTAATGGTCTTATCCTCTGGGAGCTCGTTGATGATCTCCACCTGATGAAGAGAGAGGTAAGGATTTAGGGCTCAGGGTTTAGAGTACCAGGGGTTTTCGCATGGGACAGAGTGACGCTTGGCACAGGTCATCAGTGTCGACCAAAGGACCTCAGCGATACACGGTGATGGTCTTGTCCTCTGGGAGCTCGTTGATGATCTCCACCTCATGGGGGAGAGGGTATGGGGTTCAGGGTTTAAATACATGGTTAGGGTTGCGCACTGGACAGTGTGGGTGACACTAGGCACAGCACAGCACAACACAGCACAGGTCAACCAAGGGCCCACAGCGGTACACGGTATGGTCTTGTCCTCTGGGAGCTTGTTGATGATCTCCATCTGCATGGGGGGAAAAGAATAGGGTTGAGGGTTTAGGGTTCAATGTTAAGAATTGCGCATGGGACAGAGTGGAGCTGGGGACACAGGCCAGCGGTACACGGTGATGGTCTTGTCCTCTGGGAGCCCGTTGATGATCTCCACCTGTTGGGGGGGAGGGGGGGGGGAGATGGGGGAAGGTGTTTGGAGTTTGACAGGGATGTGGGGCTGACCCACAGGCCACAGCATAGCCGGTGCGCCAGGGCACTTCTCAGGTCAACCTAGGGCCCACAGCGGTACACGGTGATGGGGTCTTGTCCTCTGGGAGCCCGTTGATGATCTCCACCTGGTAAGCGGGGAGGGTTCAGGGGTTGGGGATGTGGGGTTTGTTGGGACGGGAGAGGGGAGAGGGGGATATGAGAATGTGAAGCCAACTGCCCACGGCAGCACATGTCAGTACGGAGAATTAAGCGGCCAAAGTGATCAACCTCCCCCATTTCTCTTGAGCGTCTTAAGCGGCTCAAGACGTTATCCCCCATTTATCGGCGAACGTCTTGAGCGCCTGCTGCCGGGTGACAATCCGCTCAAATGCCTGCTTCTCCTTGCCTGCCTTGCCCTCTAAAAAATAGCTCTTGAGTTGACACAAAGGTCTTCTTCTCACCTTGAAGGGGTTATCGGCGAACATCTCCAGCGCCTGCTGCCGGGTCACCTCAATGCGCTCAAACGCCTGCTTCTCCTTGCCCGCCTTGCCCGCCTCTTGAGCCGTCTCACAAACGTACCTTTCAACAGCTAATCACCTCACTCTGTCACACCGTATCACCTCACTAACAACGTCTCATCACCTTACCTTGAAGGGGTTATCGGCAAACATCTCCAGCGCCTGCTGCCTGGTGACTTCAATGCGTTCAAACGCCTGCTTCTCCTTGGCCGCCTTGCCCGCCTTGCAAGCCGTTTCATGAATCCTCTCACCTTGAACATGTTATCTTCTCACCTAGAAACGAATGCCCTAACTTTTCACCCTTCAAAACCTTACCACCTCACCTTGAATTGGTTATAAAAAAACATCTCGAGCGCCTGCTGCCTGGTGACTTCAATGCGTTCAAACGCCTGCTTCTCCTTGGCCGCCTTGCCTGCCTTGCCCTCAATGGCCTTGACTTGACCCAACGGTCATCTTCTCACCTTGAAGGGGTTATCGGCGAACATCTCGAGCGCCTGCTGCCGGGTGGCTTCGATCCGTTCAAACGCCTGCTTCCCCTTGGCCGCCTTGCCCGCATCTTGAGCCGTCTCACAAACGTATCTGCTTATCACCTCACTAACAACGTCTTATCACCTCACCTTGAAGGGGTTATCAGCGAACATCTCCAGCGCCTGCTGCCGGGTGACTTCGATCCGTTCAAACGCCTGCTTCTCCTTGGCCGCCTTGCCCGCCTTGCCCTCTAAGAATGGCTCTTGAGTTGAGTTGGCACAAGGGTCATCATCTCACCTTGAAGGGGTTATCGGCAAACATCTCCAGCGCCTGCTGCCTCGTCACTTCGATCCGCTCAAACGCCTGCTTCTCCTTGGCCGCCTTGCCCGCCTTTCCTTCAATAGCTTTGAAGTGCTCGTCGTTGAGAGTGCGATCGCCATAAAAGGCGTCATAGTAAAACCCCTGGTATGAGGGAGGATACGAGGGGGAGGAAGGAGGAGAAGAGGGATGGAAGCACACATGAGAGCCTTGCCCGCCTTTCCTTCAATGGCCTTGAAATGTTCGTCGTTGAGCGTGCGGTCCCCGTAGAAAGCATCGTAGTAAAACCCGTGATTAGAGAGGAGACCAGGGGGAGGAAGGAAGGAGAGAGAGAGCACGCATCAGCCTTGCCCGCCTTGCCCTCAATGGCCTTAAAATGCTCATCGTTGAGAGTACGGTCGCCGTAGAACGCATCGTAGTAAAACCCCTGTGTAATAGGAGGGAGTAAAAACAGAGGGGAAGGGGGAAAACGGATGGAAGCACACATGAAATGAGAGCCTTGCCCGCCTTGCCTTCAATGGCCTTGAAGTGCTCGTCGTTGAGAGTGCGGTCCCCGTAAAAGGCATCGTAGTAAAATCCCTGTTATTGAGAGAAACACAGAGGGGGGACGGGAGATGGAAGCACACATAAGAGCCTTGAGCCTTGCCCTCAATGGCCTTGAAGTGCTCGTCGTTGAGAGTACGGTCCCCGTAAAAGGCGTCATAATAGAACCCCTGTGATTAAAGAGGAGACGAGGGGGAGGGAGGGATGAGAGAGGTACACAGGAGCCTTGCCTACCTTGCCCGCCTTGCCCTCAACCTCAATGCGCATCCAAATGCTCATCGTTGAGAGTCCACTCCCCATGAAAAGCATTGTAATAAAACCTCTGTTATGAGAGGTGTGGGAGGAAAGGATGCGTTGGGTAGTAAAGGGAGCATAGGTGCATATGAGCGCAATGCACAGGTAGCAGACACCCGCACCCCCTTACCTCCTTTTTTTCCCTCCTCCCAATACTCTTCACTTCTCCTCCCTACTTTCCCTCCTCCCGTTCCTCTCAACTTTCTCCCATAGGGTCACCTGTGTAGTGCGGTGCACACCCAATGCATAGGTGACCCTATACCCCATACCTGCCTTCCTTCCTTCCTTCCTTCCTTCCTTCCTTCCTTCCTTCCTTCCTTCCTTCCTTCCTTCCTTCCTTCCTTCCTTCCTTCCCTTCCCTCCCTTTCTTTTCCCTTCCTGTAATCCCTTTGTTTTTTCCTTCGCTCCTACCGTTTCTCCCCACTTCTCCTCACCTCGCCTCGTGGTGCAATGCACAGACAGGTGACACCCGTACTCCATCCCTTACTCCCTTCCCTCCCCTCCCTTGCTTCCTTTCCCTCTCCTCCTTCTCTTCCTCTTCCCCTCCTCGCTCCCCGCTTCCCCACACCCCTCACCTCGCCTCGTGTGGTGCATGGCCCAATGCACAGGTGGCACCCGTATTCTTGCTCCAGAGCCTGGGAGAAAGAACAAGAGAGAGGGGGAATAACGAAGGATGGATATTAGAAGGGAACGAGAGGAAAAGAGCAAAAAAAGAGGCTCGGGGCCCAACCACAGGGTGACACACGTACTCCTGCCTCAGACCAAGAGCAAACTGAAACGTGAACAGCAGCTGCAGCGAGCAGCCCCCCTCTAAAGGGTCCCTAGGGGCTTCTGTGGTGACTACAGGAACCTGGTCCCTGGAAACGCGTATCACGAGTATGGGTTCTGCTTGTATCGCGTACCTCGCCCAGGATGTGCGCGCTAGAGTGCCAGAAAGTGTCCCTCCCCTCGTCGTCTTCAAACGTGAACAGCTGCAGCGAGCAGTCGCCCTCGAGAGGCCGGCACATGTCCCACAACACGCCATCCACCTGTGAAGGGCGAGGAGGGACGGGAGGGACGGGCATGCGCGATATGGCTTCAATGGGAGGAGAAGAGTTGGAGAGGTCGGGTCAAGAGGGAACAGCTGCAGCGAGCAATCGCCCTTCAGCGGCCGGCACATGTTCCACAGCACACCATCCACCTGAGGGTGAGGATGGAGGGGTGGAATGGGCATGAGCGATACGAATCGAGTGTGAGGAGTTGGAGAAGTTTGGACAAGAGAGGGCAGTTCTAGCGAGCAGTCGCCGTCCAGGGGGCGGCACATGTCCCACAGTATGCCATCCACCTGTGAAGGGGCGGGAGGTGGTGAGGAGTGCCACACGTATAAATTGAATAGAAGGAGGTTTGGTCAGGAGGGAAGGGCTGCTGCGAACTGTCGCCCTCCAGAGGGCGAGGCAACACATGCACCATAACCATAATAAGAAGCCATCCACCTGTGAAGGGAGAGAGAGAAGAATGACACACGTGGTTCAGTCAAGACGGGCGCGAGTACAGTCACCCATTGGTTGGTAGCACTCTACTTGCGGGTGACCCAACGCGTCATGAATCGTGAACCCCTGGTGAATCGCGCCGCTCGCACCTTGGGGATGATGGCGCTGTTGGCGAGCCCCTGCGAGATGCCCTTCGCAACATCCATTGCTTCTCACCCTCCTTCGGATGGGATCAGAGCACTGGCACTCGCAAATTGACTTAACTGCAACCAATAACACTCTGACCTGCACCTCAGCGTGCCTTCCTCTCTCGCACCTTGGAGATGATGGCGCTGTTGGCGAGCCCCTGCGAGATGCCCTTGGCCACGTCCCTCGGAGAGGTCTCCCACTTCCCAACCTCCTTGGGATCGGATCAGAGCACGGCCCCCGCGAGTTGACACTTGACTGGAACCAGAAACACTCTGACCTGCACTGCAACTCAGCGTGCCCCTCGCTCTCACCTTGGAGATGATGGCGCTGTTCGCGAGCCCCTGCGAGATGCCCTTCGCCACGTCCATCGGAAAGGTCTCCCATTGAAGCCCCTCTCTTACAGCAGCACCACTTACGAGACGGAGCGTCAACCGCGAATTCCTCTCAACTCAGCTTGCCTCGCTCTCACCTTGGAGATGATGGCGCTGTTGGCGAGCCCCTGCGAGATGCCCTTAGCCACGTCCATCGGAGAGGTCTCCCACTTCTTTCCCTCCTTCGTATGGGATCAGAGCGCTACCACGCGGGGCGAGGTGATTGCAACCAATTCCACTCTGACCTGGACCCTCCGCGCACCTTGGAGATGATGGCGCTGTTGGCGAGTCCCTGCGAGATGCCCTTAGCCACGTCCATTGGAGAGGTCCCCCACTTCCCAACCTCCTTGGGATCAGATCAGAGCACGGCCCCCGCGAGTTGACACTTGACTGGAACCAGAAACACTTTGACCTGCACTGCACCGCAACTTGTCTCTCCCTCACCTTGGAGATGATGGCGCTGTTGGCGAGCCCCTGCGAGATGCCCTTGGCCACGTCCATCGGAGAGGTCTCCCACTTCTTTCCCTCCTTCACAGCACCGTCGGGCAGGGTGATCCTGGCGAATGTGACACAAAAGGGAGAAGGGGGAAGACGGAAGAGGGGGAAGAGGTAGGAGGAAGGGGAAGAAAGGGGAGGGAGAGAGGGGAGGGGAGGGAAGGGTGTGGGTGCACGTGCAGCCACGGATCGGATCGGATCGGATAATGATCAGAAAGTGCAAGAGAAACCTCGGTAAAACCCTGCATTCCCGCAGTAGTACCGAATTCGCTCTCTTTTTCTGCCTTTTCTGCAATGTTATGCATTGACCTTACTTCAACGGATCGCCAGCGGCTTTCCCCCTCTACGCAGCTCGTCCACCTAAAAAATCATTGCTCTCCATCCGTTACTGTCCCCCGCGTTATTGTCACAAACTAAAGGCATTGGTCTCACTTAATCGGATCGCCGGCGATCTTTGCCCTCTGCTCTGCCTGCTCCTTCTGAAGCGCCTCGAACATCTCAATCCTCCTCTTAAAAAAAGCCTGAATCTCCGGCGCAATCTTCGCCGCCTCTTTCGCAGCGGCGGCCGCGGCGGCAGCGGCTTTGTCGGCGCCCTTGTCGGCACCCTTGCCTTTAGCGGCTTTCTCAGGTTTCGCGGAAGCTGCTGGCGCGGCGTCGGCTGCTGGCGCGGCGTCGGCCAGCGTGGCGTCAGCCAGCTTATCGGCCACGTCATTCGGACTCATCTTGACGTGTCAATTAAAAATCAACGTCTACCGAGGCCGTCTGCCAAATGTCGCGGACAGGCAACGCCTACCCTTGTACGAATTACGGAGTTTGTTCACTTCCTCCACAACCTGTCAGAGACCACAAGATGAAAGAGCTGA
This sequence comes from Closterium sp. Yama58-4, assembly GCA_947470075.1. NCBI lineage: Eukaryota > Viridiplantae > Streptophyta > Zygnematophyceae > Desmidiales > Closteriaceae > Closterium > Closterium sp. Yama58-4. Next base: position 487,288 of record CANIUD010000282.1, on the reverse strand, counting down.
CTAAGCGTTTCTGAAGACAGGCCTCCGAGGCTGGCGGACCCCACAAGTGCTGGGTGACAGGCTACCACTGTGCTTAGACCAATCTACAGTGTATAACCTGAAGACACGGCGTCAGGTGCGGGATCGGCAGTGTAAGTCCCAGATTCGCCCAGGAAAAGGAATCTATTTGCTGCTGGTTGCAGGTTTTGTGAGTGGGCGGAATATCGAGAATTCCGCGCTTGGGCGGGGAAACGCGGCGGCTGGGGGGAAGTGGTGGAGGAGAACGCGGAAAACAAAGTGGGGAGATGGGGGAAGTCGGAGAACGCGCACAGTGATTGGGTGATGGGGAACGGCGGAACCGACCTTGGGGTTGACGAAGTTGCGGTTGCGAGACTGCAACGAAAGCGTTCGCGAACAATTCACGAACACACTCTCGAAATGAAGGAAGAAAATCACGACAAAAAGGAGCACTGCACTAAAGCCATAAGGTCTGAGAAATCGAATCGTGTATAGAAAGTAATGTATAATAATCATATCCACTTCCATGCTCCATAAATTAGAGCATGCAATTGACCCAGGCCAAGCAGCTGGAATCAGTGTGCTAAATACGGCTGCGAGGACCAATGGGACTGCCACCCTCAAACGCCTCTTCAAGCACTTCTTCCACCCGCTTTGTCGGAAGGATCTGACAAGGAAAAAAAAAACATGGGAGAGGATAAGATGGAATTTATTCCATGTACCATTTCCAGGACAAAGAACATGCAGTCTGAGCACCACCACTTGCAATGCTCCCTTCATAGTACAGCCTTTCACTGACACCTAAATGTCCTTTCTTATACAGAGCAAGATATTTATGCAGCTAACATGTCCTAAATCTACTCCGGGATACAATGAACCGATTCATGCCCTCATGAACCCAAATCATTCCCTCTGCAGGCAAGCAGCATTCACGCATTCCATGTCTACCTATTTTCGTTCAGGACATGCATCCTACCTCTGTGCATGGCACATCATCCTACCACCATGCGTTATGCCACATCATCCCAAACAGATGCCACATCATCCTATCTCCACGCATGATACCACATCATCCCACTTCCACACATGCCACGTCAGCCTACCTCCATGCATCCCAGCACACATGCCACGTCAGCCTATCTCCATGCATGCCAGCACTCATGCCACGTCACCCTACCTCCATGCATGCCAGCACAGCAGCCGGCACCTCCTGGAGATCCTTGATGTTCTTTTCGGGCAGAATAACTCGCCTGATGCCGCAGCGATGGGCAGCGAGAATCTGAACGGTGAAAACAGAAGAGGAGAGGAGAATAAGGGAGGCAGGAGGATGGGCAGAAAAAGAAGACGGAGAGGCAAGAAGATGACTGAGAGACGAAGAAAGGTGGAGTGAATGCATGCTGCTGAGAGCAGCTGTGATGGTAATTCTCATTTGCCAAGTTGCAACTGTGCCCACCTTCTCCTTGACACCCCCACCGGGTAGAACCAAGCCCCTGAGTGTGAGCTCCTAGGTCATGGCCGTGTCACACACACATGCGCGCGCGCGCATGCATGCACACACAGTGCGTGGCTATAGCAACCTTATCTTGCCACTCCCCAGCACTGACTCAACTTCTCCTTGACGGCCCCAACAGGCAAAACCAGCCCTCTGAGTCATGGCCGTGTCCGACCGCACACAGCGGTTGGAGAGGAGAGGAGGGAAATGAAGAGAAGAGACAGACATTTCTCAAACTGCAAGGCAGGCAGTGCTGCAATCACTGACACTCACCTTCTCCTTGACGCCCCCTACGGGCAGAACCAGGCCCCTGAGTGTGAGCTCTCCAGTCATGGCCGTGTCCGATCGTACACAGCGGTTGGAGAGGAGAGGAGTGGAAAGAAGAGACAGACAGCAGTGCACGGATCAGCTCTCACCTTCTCCTTGACGCCCCCTACAGGCAGAACCAGCCCAATGAGAGAGTGCTCGCCAGTCATGGCCGTGTCCAACCGCACACAGCGGTTGGAGAGGAGAGGAGAGGAGGTGAGAGGAAGGAAGAGAAGAGTCACAGCGGTGCACTGGTGATGTCTCACCTTTTCCTTCACCCCCCCAACGGGCAGAACCAAGCCCCTGAGTGTGAGCTCCCCAGTCATGGCCGTGTCCGATCGCACACAGCGGTTGGAGAGGAGAGACACGAGTGCGGTTACCAGCGTAACACCAGCCGATGGGCCATCCTTAGGCACAGCACCTGGAGGCAGAGGGAAGTCAAGGGAACACACATGAGAAAGGATACGCATGTGAGTTACAGCATGGTGTAGAAAACGAGGTTGGAGAGGAGAGACACGAGCGCGGTTACCAGCGTAACACCAGCTGAAGGGCCATCCTTGGGCACAGCACCTGTAAATGAGCGAGTGGGAACGCAAGAGAAACTAAGCATGAAAAAAATCGCAAGTAAGTTCCAGCATGGTGCAGACAGAAAGGTTGGAGAGGAGAGACACGAGCGCGGTTACCGGTGTAACACCAGCCGAAGGGACGTCTTTAGGCACAGCGCCTAGAGCGAGTGGGAAGGGAAAGGCACGTAGATTTGTAAAATCAGCTGCAAGCTGGATTCCTTAAGCTGTACTTGGGTACCTAAGAGATTAGACGCAGTGTATTTGGAGAAGGCTGGAAGCGTATTACACGCAAGCGTGAGATGTGTGTGTGTGATAGTTCGTGTGTGACGTGTGTGTGTGAGGCACTAAGCCAGTCAAGGGCACAACTGGGTGCACTGCCTTACCTGCAGGGAAGTGGATGTGAATGTCTCGCCCCTCCATGAGGTTGCGAGGGAAAGGCACGGGGTGCTGTCCTTGCCATTGACAACTACTACTATAGCTGTGCTCGCATGTTGGATACTCGCAGCTGAGCACAAGTGAGAAGGGAGTAAATTGTTTTACCTGCGGGGAAGTGGATGTGTATGTCTCGCCCCTCCATAAGATTGCGAGGGAGAGGCGCAGGCCCAGAGGAAGGAGAGGAGGCGGCGGGAGGGGAAAAGCTGCTCCTGCCCAGGCGGATACTGCTGTTCTTTCCACTGCTCTTGCCACTGCCGTTGCCAATGCTCTTGCCAATGCCGTTGCCAATCCGATTGCCAGCAGTTGCTGTGCTCATGTAGCTGGTGGTAGCAGAAGCGGATATAGCAGCAGCAGCGGCGGCGGCAGGGGCTGCAGCTGCAGCAGCATGAGAAGCAGTGGCAGCAGCAGAGGGAGTAGCAGCCCGAGAAGCAGCAATGGCATAACTACCAGCAGCAGCAACGGCAGGAGCGGAAGATGTGAGAGGAGGAGCGAAGGATGAGGGAAGGATGGTGGGGACGACAGTAGGGGCGGATGCAGGGGAGGAGGAGACAGCTCCATAGGGGCCGAGAGGGGGGAGGTGGTCAGCAGAAGGTGTGGAGTCATCGAATGGATGGTCTGATGGGGTGAAGGGCGGAGGAGAGGAGGAGGATGGAGTGGAGGTAGGCGGTGGTGGGAAGAACTCTGCTGCCCTGGCACGGACCTGAGGGGGTTGAAGCAAACAGTAGAGGGGATTGGAGATGAAAAAAGAAAGAGATAGGGAGTGGATGAGGAAGAGGGCAGGGCCGAGAGAGGGGAGTAAGGGGTAGAGGAAGGGGGTGGTGGGACGAGCTCTGCTGCCCTGGCTGGCACGGACCTGAGGTGAGGGGAACGAGGTAAAGAACAAAGGGGATTGGGGAAGAGGGAGATGAAGAAGAGAGGGGATGGAGAAGAGATGGGACGAGGAAGAGACGAGGAAGGTGGTCAAAAGTCAAGTAAGCGCTCACCCAAGTGAGTGCAATCTGAGCTGACTCCTTGATCACATCTCCCAGCTGACCTGTCAACAGTCTACGACTGCATTTCGCCTTCCTCCCACCACTGCTCATGCCTCTCCCCATCCTCCCAGACCTTGTATTGCAACCTCATCTCACACATGTACTCGTTATAAACTAACCCAAGTGAGAGCAATCTGAGCCGATTCCTTGATCACATCTCCCAGCTGCCCAGTCAGATGCAGCTCTCCCTTCCCCACCATGTCTGTCGCTTCAACAAACTGCACTTCCCCACCCACTGCCGTCCACACCAGCCAGTCCTTGAAACCTCAACCTCGTACTGCTTCAAAACTCACCCAAGTGAGAGCAATCTGAGCCGATTCCTTGATCACATCTCCCAGCTGCCCAGTCAGATGCAGCTCTCCCTTCCCCACCATGTCTGTCGCTTCAACAAACTGCACTTCCCCACCCACTGCCGTCCACACCAGCCCCACCGCCACTCCCGGGGTTGCCACCCTCTCTGCTGCCTCCCTGCCGTCAAACTTGGGAGGCTGGGATGAAGGGAGGGGATGGGGGGAGAAGGCATGGGGTAAACGGTCAAAAAAGTCTTTAACAAACTGCACCTCGCCCACCCCCCACTGCCGTCCACACGAGCCCAACTGCCACTCCCGGTGTTGCCACCCTCTCTGCTGCCTCCCTGCCGTCAAACTTGGGAGGCTGGGATGGGAACAGGAAAGAATAGAGAAGGGAGGGGCGAGGAACATGGGGAAGGAAAGAGGGGTCCAAAAGGGGCTTAAAAAAACTGCACTTTGCCCCCCACTGCCGTCCACACCAGCCCAACCGCCACTCCCGGGGTTGCAACTCTCTCTGCTGCCTCCCTGCCGTCAAACTTGGGAGGCTGGGGGAAGGGAGGGGATGGGGGGATGGGGGTAAAGGGTCAAAAGGAAGATTCAACGAACTGCACCTCGCCCCCCCACTGCCGTCCACACCAGCCCAACCGCCACTCCCGGCGTTGCCACCCTCTCTGCTGCCTCCCTGCTGTCAAACTTGGGAGGCTGGGGGAAGGGAGAGGGACAAGGGAGAGATGAGAGGGGAGAGAGGATAAAGGAGAGAGTAGAGGGGAGAAGGAAAGGGATAGAAAAAAGGGACAGAAAAAGGAAGGAAGGGGTTGGTAATGCGCTGAGCAGTGCAACTGGGAGAGGGCTGGGTTGGAGGAAAAGCAGAGAGTTAAGAAGCGAGACAGGTAAGGAAGCATCCGCGACATCACCCAAATAGCATCACTCTTTCTATGTGCAAACAACACATAGTGCACCTATTAAATCACCACCACAATGTAAGGAAAACCTCAATCGGAAAGCATAGTCCCTTCCACTAGGATGACTTTTGGGTCAACTAAAAAGTCAACTCAAAATTGTACTCGGTTTACTGTCAAACAGCATTGCCCCTTACGCATATGAACAGCGCAACACACTGAATGCACCTACACCGCGAGACCCATTCACCGCCATGATCCCACCCACTCACCCCCAGCACTTTCTCCAGCATCTCCTCTGTGACCTCGATCGGGTCTGAGTCAGCCATCACTGCTGCCACCTCCTTGCCCTGGAAGGGAGGGTTTCCGGAGTGGAGAGGAAAGAGAGTGGTGCAGAAGTGTGGAGAGGGGTGAATTGCAGCACTTTCTCCAGCATCTCTTCTGTCATCTCGATGGGGTCTGAGTCAGCCATCACTGCTGCCACCTCCTTGCCCTGGAAGGAGAGAGGGTTAAATGGTGTGGAACGAGAGAGCAGTGCAGAGGGGTGAAGAGGAGTGATCACAGAGTGCAGCACCCCGCGGGGACCTGCAGCACCCATTCATCTCCTCTGTGACCTCCATGGGGTCTGAGTCAGCCATCATCGCTGCCACCTCCCTTCTCTGGACGGAGGACGGGAAGAAGAGGACGAAGTTTGAGGGGTGAAAAGGAGAGAGCTGCAACATTTGCTGGAGCATATTTTCAGTGACCTCCAAGTGGTCCGAGTCCGCCGTCATTGCCGCCGCATCCTTGCCCCACTTCCATCTCGAGCTCCGCCTAGGGCGTCTCCCACCGCTGCTGCTGTGGCTAGCGGGTCAGACACCTACTGATCCATATTGCACCGCTCTGCACCGCACTGAACCAGTCTCCACTCACCTCTATGCCTATCGCCTCCACTTCCATCTCGAGTTCCGCCTTTGCATCCCCCACAGCTACTGCTGCCATCAGCGGGTCAGACGTGTCAGAGAGAACTCCTTACTTTACCTTAGTGCACCGCACTGGACCGGTGTCCACTCACTTCCATGCCTATGGCCTCCACTTCCATCTCGAGCTCCGCCTTGGCGTCCCCCACTGCTGCTGCTATGACCAGCGAGTCACCACCTGTGGTAGAGAGAGCTCCCTACTGATCCTTATTGCACCGCACTGCACCACAATTCACCCCTCTGTAACTGTCTCCGCTCACCTCCATGCCTATCGCCTCCACTTCCATCTCGAGTTCCGCCTTGGCGTCCCCCACTGCTGCTGCTATGACCAGCGAGTCACCACCTGTGGTAGAGAGAGCTCCCTACTGATCCTTATTGCACCGCACTGCACCACAATTCACCCCTCTGTAACTGTCTCCGCTCACCTCCATGCCTATCGCCTCCACTTCCATCTCGAGTTCCGCCTTGGCGTCCCCCACTGCTGCTGCTATGACCAGCGAGTCACCACCTGTGGTAGAGAGAGCTCCCTACTGATCCTTATTGCACCGCACTGCACCACAATTCACCCCTCTGTAACTGTCTCCGCTCACCTCCATGCCTATCGCCTCCACTTCCATCTCGAGCTCCGCCTTGGCGTCCCCCACTGCTGCTGCTATGACCAGCGAGTCACCACCTGTGGTAGAGAGAGCTCCCTACTGATCCTTATTGCACCGCACTGCACCACAATTCACCCCTCTGTAACTGTCTCCGCTCACCTCCATGCCTATCGCCTCCACTTCCATCTCGAGTTCCGCCTTGGCGTCCCCCACTGCTGCTGCTATGACCAGCGAGTCACCACCTGTGGTAGAGAGAGCTCCCTACTGATCCTTATTGCACCGCACTGCACCACAATTCACCCCTCTGTAACTGTCTCCGCTCACCTCCATGCCTATCGCCTCCACTTCCACCTCGAGTTCCGCCTTGGCGTCCCCCACTGCTGCTGCTATGACCAGCGAGTCACCACCTGTGGTAGAGAGAGCTCCCTACTGATCCTTATTGCACCGCACTGCACCACAATTCACCCCTCTGTAACTGTCTCCGCTCACCTCCATGCCTATCGCCTCCACTTCCATCTCGAGCTCCGCCTTGGCGTCCCCCACTGCTGCTGCTATGACCAGCGAGTCACCACCTGTGGTAGAGAGAGCTCCCTACTGATCCTTATTGCACCGCACTGCACCACAATTCACCCCTCTGTAACTGTCTCCGCTCACCTCCATGCCTATCGCCTCCACTTCCATCTCGAGCTCCGCCTTGGCGTCCCCCACTGCTGCTGCTATGACCAGCAAGTCACCACCTGTGGTAGAGAGAGCTCCCTACTGATCCTTATTGCACCGCACTGCACCACAATTCACCCCTCTGTAACTGTCTCCGCTCACCTCCATGCCTATCGCCTCCACTTCCATCTCGAGCTCCGCCTTGGCGTCCCCCACTGCTGCTGCTATGACCAGCGAGTCACCACCTGTGGTAGAGAGAGCTCCCTACTGATCCTTATTGCACCGCACTGCACCACAATTCACCCCTCTGTAACTGTCTCCGCTCACCTCCATGCCTATCGCCTCCACTTCCATCTCGAGCTCCGCCTTGGCGTCCCCCACTGCTGCTGCTATGACCAGCGAGTCACCACCTGTGGTAGAGAGAGCTCCCTACTGATCCTTATTGCACCGCACTGCACCACAATTCACCCCTCTGTAACTGTCTCCGCTCACCTCCATGCCTATCGCCTCCACTTCCATCTCGAGTTCCGCCTTGGCGTCCCCCACTGCTGCTGCCGCCCCGCCAGCGGGTCAGTCGTCAGAGAGAGAGATTTTAACTGATCCTCACTGCACCGCACTGCAATGCATTCCACCGCACTGGATCGCTCTCCACTCACCTCCATCCCTATGGCCTCCACTTCCATCTCAAGCTCAGCCTTGGCGTCCCCCACTGCTGCTGCTGTGGCGAGCGGGTCAGAAGCAGTAGCAGCAGAGCTGGGTGTGCCGGCAGGGGCAGCGCCAGGAGTAGGGTGGGTCCCGCTCACTTCCCTCGTTACTCGGATGCAGCGATTCGACTGGGCCACCTGTAGGTGGAGGGCGGTGGTGGGTGGTGGTGTGGTGAGAAGAGACATTGGAGAGTCAGATGGCAGCAGCAGAGCTGGGTGCACCAGCAGGGGCGGAGCCAGGGGCAGGAGCAGCCCCAGGAGTAGGGGTGTTCCTGCTCACTTCCCTTGCTACGCGGATGCAGCGATTGGACTGGGCCACCTGTAGGTGGAGCGTGGAGGAGGGTGGGTCTTTGGAGTGGTGAGAAGAGGCATAGGAGAGGCTTCCAGCGCAGGAGCAGAGAGGCTTCCGGGAGCAGGGGGGGTTCTCGCTCACTTCCCTTGCTACGCGGATGCAGCGATTGGACTGGGCCACCTGTGGTAGTGGGTTGGAAGGGTGGGAAGAGACGTACGAGCGTGAAACACTGCAACGGGTCATGCCAATAGAACCACCCGCCTGCCCGGCAGCGTGCCTGGCCAGTGCTGCCAGCAGGTGGCTCAGGTTCCTCACCCTCAACCGAAGTCAACCCAAGTCAACCCAAGTCAACCCAAGTCAACCGAGGACAACCAGAGTCAACCCAGTTTAACCCTACTGCATGGCACCGTGTCTGGCTGGCCCATATAACCAGCAGGCGGCTCGGGTTCCTCACTCCTGCCACCATTATGTAGCGCGTTACTAGCAATCAATCCAAGTCAACCGCGCAAGTCAACCACGGAAGTCAACACAAGGCAACCTGAGTCAACACAAGTCAACTCAAGTCCACGCACCTGCACGGCGGCATGCCTGGCCAGTGCTGCCAGCAGGCGGCTCAGATTCCTCACTCCCGCCTCACGAGTATAGCGCGTTATCAGCAACTCCACTGCATGCTGTTGGTGAGAGGAGGAGATGAGGGAAAATGGAGGTGAGGTGGTTTGGAAGAAACGGGGGATGTGGGGGGAGCCAGCTCAGATTCCTCACTGCTGCCTCGCGAGTATCAGCAGCTCCACAGCATGCTGTTGATGAGAGGAGGAGACGAAATGGGGGCAAGGGGAGCATAGGGACGGAGGGAAAAGACAGAAGACACGAGAGAGGGAGACCTGGATTGGGGTCTGTGCAGTGCCTCTCTCCTGCCCCATGAGTATAGCGCGTTATCAACACCTCCACTGCGTGCTGTTGAGTTGATGAGAGGGGATGGGAAAGGCGAAATGGGGGACGGGGGAAAAGAGCCGAAGAGGATATCTGTTTTGGTCCATCGACCAAGAGTTCACAATGCACGCACTAGCCAAAAACTAGCAGCAAAGGCAAAACGAATCAAATCTCACACCCGAGATATGGAGGTGGCTCTTGGTGATGCCGTGCGATACGGTGCACTATTTAACTAAGGATCCACAGGACGCACATACAATACAATGCGACCTGTTTTTGAGTCGACTCAAAAACAGGATCCACAGGACGCACATACAATACAATGCGACCCCAATAGTAGCAAGTCAAATCTCACAAGGTGACTTTTGAGTCGACTCAAAAGTCTCCACAGGACGCACATACAATACAATGCGACCCCAATAGTAGCAAGTCAAATCTCACAAGGTGACTTTTGAGTCGACTCAAAAGTCTCCACAGGACGCACATACAATACAATGCGACCTGTTTTTGAGTCGACTCAAAAACAGGATCCACAGGACGCACATACAATACAATGCGACCCCAATAGTAGCAAGTCAAATCTCACAAGGTGACTTTTGAGTCGACTCAAAAGTCTCCACAGGACGCACATACAATACAATGCGACCCCAATAGTAGCAAGTCAAATCTCACAAGGTGACTTATGAGTCGACTCAAAAGTCTCCACAGGACGCACATACAATACAATGCGACCCCAATAGTAGCAAGTCAAATCTCACGTCAGAGATATGCAGGTGGCGTTTGGTGATGCCATGCTGCTCCAGCACTAGATTGAAAAAGAGCTGAAGCATTGTGTACACGAAGCACTAGAATATCATATAAAATCTCACATCCGAGATATGCAGGTGGCGTTTGGTGATCCCGTGCTGCTCCAGCACGCGCGGGATGAAGTGGCGCATGGCGATTCAGTTCATTGCACTACTAACCAAGGCTCCTAGGGGGCTGGTTGAGGGAGGGATGAGGTGCCACGTGGGCGATTCAATTCATTGCACTATTGAAGTAAGGATCCACGAGGGCTCACATTCAATACAATACATACAACCCACGCAGCAGGTCAGGTCTCACATCTGAGATATGCAGGTGGCGCTTGGTGATGCCATGCTGCTCCAGCACACGCGGGATGAGGAAGGCGAGACAAGAGCTGCTCAGTCTCACATACTAGAACCAGTAATGGGATCTCACATCAGAGATATGCAGGTGGCGCTTGGTGATGCCATGCTGCTCCAGCACGCGCGGGATGAGGTGGCGCGTGGCGATTCGCTGCTTCTCCTCGGGGGTGTAGCCCGGCAGGTCGATCACCTCCATGCGGTCCAGCAGAGCGGCTGGGATGGGTGCTGCGCGGTTGGCTGTTGCCACAAACACCACGCGCGAGAGATCAAAGGGCACTCCCAGATAGCTGGTGGGGGGAGCGGGTGTGGGAGGAGGTGGGGGGAGAAGAGGAGACTGGGTGCCTTCCTAAAGGGGCTGGAATGGGTGCTGCGCGGTCAAAACGACCCCACTCAACTGGTCCTAGAGCCGAGTCTACTGGCATCCCTCACTTAGCAGCAGATTACGGCACTGCTCTCAACCCATCTGTTCCACTCAACTGGTCCTGGAAGCACTTGTTCTGCTCGGGATCCAGCACCTCCAGCAGTGCCGCAGCAGCAGAAAAGCAGAAGCAGCAGCGGTCCTCTACCACAGCCCACACAACTGATCCCTGGACTCAGCAGCACCGCACTCAACCCATCTGCCCCACTCAACTGGTCCTGGAAGCACTTGTTCTGCTCGGGGTCCAGCACCTCCAGCAGTGCCGCAGCAGCATTCAAGGACAGCCCACACCGCACAGCTGATCTCCTTTACCTAGCAAGCAGCACAAAGCAGTACCGCACTCAACCCATCTGTTCCACTCAACTGGTCCTGGAAGCACTTGTTCTGCTCGGGATCCAGCACCTCCAGCAGCGCAGCAGCAGGATCGCCCCTGGCATCAGCACACGCTGGTTTAGGGTTTAGGGTGAGATAGCAGGGAGGGAGTGATTGAGCTGGATTGAGGAAAGGGAGAACGAGAGTGCAGCAGCAGGGTCGCCCCTGGCATCGGCGCCGGTCTTGTCAATCTCGTCCAGCAGCATGATGGGGTTGTTGACCCCCACACGCTGGTGGAGGGTGGATTGGGAGGGGATGGGGGAAGAGAGGGGAGTTGCTGGCAGCAGCAGCAGGGTCGCCCTGGCATCGGCGCCGGTCTTGTCAATCTCGTCCAGCAGCATGATGGGGTTGTTGACCCCCACACGCTGGTGGAGGGTGGATTGGGAGGGGATGGGGGAAGAGAGGGGAGTTGCTGGCAGCAGCAGCAGGGTCGCCCTGGCATCGGCGCCGGTCTTGTCAATCTCGTCCAGCAGCATGATGGGGTTGTTGACCCCCACACGCTGGTGGAGGGTGGATTGGGAGGGGATGGGGGAAGAGAGGGGAGTTGCTGGCAGCAGCAGCAGGGTCGCCCTGGCATCGGCACCGGTCTTGTCAATCTCGTCCAGCAGCATGATGGGGTTGTTGACCCCCACACGCTGGTGGAGGGTGGATTGGGAGGGGATGGGGGAAGAGAGGGGAGTTGCTGGCAGCAGCAGCAGGGTCGCCCTGGCATCGGCGCCGGTCTTGTCAATCTCGTCCAGCAGCATGATGGGGTTGTTGACCCCCACACGCTGGTGGAGGGTGGATTGGGAGGGGATGGGGGAAGAGAGGGGAGTTGCTGGCAGCAGCAGCAGGGTCGCCCTGGCATCGGCGCCGGTCTTGTCAATCTCGTCCAGCAGCATGATGGGGTTGTTGACCCCCACACGCTGGTGGAGGGTGGATTGGGAGGGGATGGGGGAAGAGAGGGGAGTTGCTGGCAGCAGCAGCAGGGTCGCCCTGGCATCGGCGCCGGTCTTGTCAATCTCGTCCAGCAGCATGATGGGGTTGTTGACCCCCACACGCTGGTGGAGGGTGGATTGGGAGGGGATGGGGGAAGAGAGGGGAGTTGCTGGCAGCAGCAGCAGGGTCGCCCTGGCATCGGCGCCGGTCTTGTCAATCTCGTCCAGCAGCATGATGGGGTTGTTGACCCCCACACGCTGGTGGAGGGTGGATTGGGAGGGGATGGGGGAAGAGAGGGGAGTTGCTGGCAGCAGCAGCAGGGTCGCCCTGGCATCGGCGCCGGTCTTGTCAATCTCGTCCAGCAGCATGATGGGGTTGTTGACCCCCACACGCTGGTGGAGGGTGGATTGGGAGGGGATGGGGGAAGAGAGGGGAGTTGCTGGCAGCAGCAGCAGGGTCGCCCTGGCATCGGCGCCGGTCTTGTCAATCTCGTCCAGCAGCATGATGGGGTTGTTGACCCCCACACGCTGGTGGAGGGTGGATTGGGAGGGGATGGGGGAAGAGAGGGGAGTTGCTGGCAGCAGCAGCAGGGTCGCCCTGGCATCGGCGCCGGTCTTGTCAATCTCGTCCAGCAGCATGATGGGGTTGTTGACCCCCACACGCTGGTGGAGGGTGGATTGGGAGGGGATGGGGGAAGAGAGGGGAGTTGCTGGCAGCAGCAGCAGGGTCGCCCTGGCATCGGCGCCGGTCTTGTCGATCTCGTCCAGCAGCATGACTGGGTTGTTGACGCCCACACGCTGGTGGAGGGTGGATTGGGAGGGGATGGGGGAAGAGAGGGGAGTTGCTGGCAGCAGCAGCAGGGTCGCCCTGGCATCGGCACCGGTCTTGTCGATCTCATCAAGCAGCATGACTGGGTTGTTGACGCCCACACGCTGGTGGGGGTGAGAGAACGACAGAGATGAGAGGGAAGAGCAATGCAGGGGGTTGAATGGGAGAGAGAGGGGAGTTGCTGGCAGCAGCAGGGTCACCCCGGGCATCGGCACCTGTCTTGTCGATCTCGTCCAGCAGCATGACTGGGTTGTTGACGCCCACACGCTGATGGGGGGAGACGCACAGGGATGAGAGGGAGAGAGCAATGCAGGGGGTTGAACGGGAGAGAGAGGGGGAGTTGCTGGCAGCAGCAGGGTCACACTGGGCATCGGCACCGGCCTTGTCGATCTCGTCCAGCAGCATGACGGGATTGTTCACCCCCACACGCTGGTGGGGAGGGGAGGATGGAGAGAGCAGCACAGTGGGGCGAGTAGGAAGGGTTGAGAAAAGGGAGAGCGTTGCTGACAGCAGCAGGGTCGCCCCTCGCATCAGCCCCGGTCTTGTCAATCTCGTCCAGCAGCATGACTGGGTTGTTGACGCCCACACGCTGGTGGTGGGGAGGGAGCAGTACAGGGGGACGAATGTGAGGGCTTGCGGAACAGGAGAGGGAAGTGCGGTGCAGCTGGGTGACCCCGGGCATCGACGCCCATCTTGTCGATCTCGTCCAGCAGCATGACTGGGTTGTTGACGCCCACATGCTGGTTAGAGGAGCAGAACAGGGGGGTGAATATAGGGTGTCGCGGAAAGTAAGGGCGTTGCTAGAAGCAGCAGGGTCACCCCTGGCGTCGGCACCAGTCTTGTCAATCTCGTCCAGCAGCATGACGGGGTTGTTCACTCCCACACGCTGGTGGGTGTAAGGGGAGAGAGCAGTACAAGGGGGAGAAGCGGAGGGCTTGAGGGAAGAGTGGGGCGTTGTTGGCAGCAGCAGGGTCGCCCCGGGCATCGGCACCTGTCTTGTCGATCTCGTCCAGCAGCATCACAGGGTTGTTGACTCCCACACGCTGGTTAGAGGGAGAATGTGAAGAGGAGTGGGAGGGGTTGGGGAAGAGAGGGCATGCTAGCAGCAGCGGAAAGATTGGGATGGGTTGGGGAAAGAAAGAAACAAAATTGCACCCAAGAGACGCACAATCCCTCTCCCGACACCCCCTGTTCTCACCTTCACCCCTTCGATCAGTCGCCCCGGCATGCTCCCAACGTACGTCCGCCTGTGCCCTCTGATATCCGCCTCGTCCTTCACCCCTCCCAGCACTGACCACACAAAATTGCACCCAAGAGACGCACAATCCCTCTCCCGACACCCCCTGTTCTCACCTTCACCCCTTCGATCAGTCGCCCCGGCATGCTCCCAACGTACGTCCGCCTGTGCCCTCTGATATCCGCCTCGTCCTTCACCCCTCCCAGCACTGACCACACAAAATTGCACCCAAGAGACGCACAATCCCTCTCCCTACACCCCCTGTTCTCACCTTCACCCCTTCGATCAGTCGCCCCGGCATGCTCCCAACGTACGTCCGCCTGTGCCCTCTGATATCCGCCTCGTCCTTCACCCCTCCCAGCACTGACCACACAAAATTGCACCCAAGAGACGCACAATCCCTCTCCCTACACCCCCTGTTCTCACCTTCACCCCTTCGATCAGTCGCCCCGGCATGCTCCCAACGTACGTCCGCCTGTGCCCTCTGATATCCGCCTCGTCCTTCACCCCTCCCAGCACTGACCACACAAAATTGCACCCAAGAGACGCACAATCCCTCTCCCGACACCCCCTGTTCTCACCTTCACCCCTTCGATCAGTCGCCCCGGCATGCTCCCAACGTACGTCCGCCTGTGCCCTCTGATATCCGCCTCGTCCTTCACCCCTCCCAGCACTGACCACACAAAATTGCACCCAAGAGACGCACAATCCCTCTCCCTACACCCCCTGTTCTCACCTTCACCCCTTCGATCAGTCGCCCCGGCATGCTCCCAACGTACGTCCGCCTGTGCCCTCTGATATCCGCCTCGTCCTTCACCCCTCCCAGCACTGACCACACAAAATTGCACCCAAGAGACGCACAATCCCTCTCCCGACACCCCCTGTTCTCACCTTCACCCCTTCGATCAGTCGCCCCGGCATGCTCCCAACGTACGTCCGCCTGTGCCCTCTGATATCCGCCTCGTCCTTCACCCCTCCCAGCACTGACCACACAAAATTGCACCCAAGAGACGCACAATCCCTCTCCCTACACCCCCTGTTCTCACCTTCACCCCTTCGATCAGTCGCCCCGGCATGCTCCCAACGTACGTCCGCCTGTGCCCTCTGATATCCGCCTCGTCCTTCACCCCTCCCAGCACTGACCACACAAAATTGCACCCAAGAGACGCACAATCCCTCTCCCTACACCCCCTGTTCTCACCTTCACCCCTTCGATCAGTCGCCCCGGCATGCTCCCAACGTACGTCCGCCTGTGCCCTCTGATATCCGCCTCGTCCTTCACCCCTCCCAGCACTGACCACACAAAATTGCACCCAAGAGACGCACAATCCCTCTCCCTACACCCCCTGTTCTCACCTTCACCCCTTCGATCAGTCGCCCCGGCATGCTCCCAACGTACGTCCGCCTGTGCCCTCTGATATCCGCCTCGTCCTTCACCCCTCCCAGCACTGACCACACAAAATTGCACCCAAGAGACGCACAATCCCTCTCCCTACACCCCCTGTTCTCACCTTCACCCCTTCGATCAGTCGCCCCGGCATGCTCCCAACGTACGTCCGCCTGTGCCCTCTGATATCCGCCTCGTCCTTCACCCCTCCCAGCACTGACCACACAAAATTGCACCCAAGAGACGCACAATCCCTCTCCCTACACCCCCTGTTCTCACCTTCACCCCTTCGATCAGTCGCCCCGGCATGCTCCCAACGTACGTCCGCCTGTGCCCTCTGATATCCGCCTCGTCCTTCACCCCTCCCAGCACTGACCACACAAAATTGCACCCAAGAGACGCACAATCCCTCTCCCTACACCCCCTGTTCTCACCTTCACCCCTTCGATCAGTCGCCCCGGCATGCTCCCAACGTACGTCCGCCTGTGCCCTCTGATATCCGCCTCGTCCTTCACCCCTCCCAGCACTGACCACACAAAATTGCACCCAAGAGACGCACAATCCCTCTCCCTACACCCCCTGTTCTCACCTTCACCCCTTCGATCAGTCGCCCCGGCATGCTCCCAACGTACGTCCGCCTGTGCCCTCTGATATCCGCCTCGTCCTTCACCCCTCCCAGCACTGACCACACAAAATTGCACCCAAGAGACGCACAATCCCTCTCCCGACACCCCCTGTTCTCACCTTCACCCCTTCGATCAGTCGCCCCGGCATGCTCCCAACGTACGTCCGCCTGTGCCCTCTGATATCCGCCTCGTCCTTCACCCCTCCCAGCACTGACCACACAAAATTGCACCCAAGAGACGCACAATCCCTCTCCCTACACCCCCTGTTCTCACCTTCACCCCTTCGATCAGTCGCCCCGGCATGCTCCCAACGTACGTCCGCCTGTGCCCTCTGATATCCGCCTCGTCCTTCACCCCTCCCAGCACTGACCACACAAAATTGCACCCAAGAGACGCACAATCCCTCTCCCTACACCCCCTGTTCTCACCTTCACCCCTTCGATCAGTCGCCCCGGCATGCTCCCAACGTACGTCCGCCTGTGCCCTCTGATATCCGCCTCGTCCTTCACCCCTCCCAGCACTGACCACACAAAATTGCACCCAAGAGACGCACAATCCCTCTCCCTACACCCCCTGTTCTCACCTTCACCCCTTCGATCAGTCGCCCCGGCATGCTCCCAACGTACGTCCGCCTGTGCCCTCTGATATCCGCCTCGTCCTTCACCCCTCCCAGCACTGACCACACAAAATTGCACCCAAGAGACGCACAATCCCTCTCCCTACACCCCCTGTTCTCACCTTCACCCCTTCGATCAGTCGCCCCGGCATGCTCCCAACGTACGTCCGCCTGTGCCCTCTGATATCCGCCTCGTCCTTCACCCCTCCCAGCACTGACCACACAAAATTGCACCCAAGAGACGCACAATCCCTCTCCCGACACCCCCTGTTCTCACCTTCACCCCTTCGATCAGTCGCCCCGGCATGCTCCCAACGTACGTCCGCCTGTGCCCTCTGATATCCGCCTCGTCCTTCACCCCTCCCAGCACTGACCACACAAAATTGCACCCAAGAGACGCACAATCCCTCTCCCTACACCCCCTGTTCTCACCTTCACCCCTTCGATCAGTCGCCCCGGCATGCTCCCAACGTACGTCCGCCTGTGCCCTCTGATATCCGCCTCGTCCTTCACCCCTCCCAGCACTGACCACACAAAATTGCACCCAAGAGACGCACAATCCCTCTCCCTACACCCCCTGTTCTCACCTTCACCCCTTCGATCAGTCGCCCCGGCATGCTCCCAACGTACGTCCGCCTGTGCCCTCTGATATCCGCCTCGTCCTTCACCCCTCCCAGCACTGACCACACAAAATTGCACCCAAGAGACGCACAATCCCTCTCCCTACACCCCCTGTTCTCACCTTCACCCCTTCGATCAGTCGCCCCGGCATGCTCCCAACGTACGTCCGCCTGTGCCCTCTGATATCCGCCTCGTCCTTCACCCCTCCCAGCACTGACCACACAAAATTGCACCCAAGAGACGCACAATCCCTCTCCCTACACCCCCTGTTCTCACCTTCACCCCTTCGATCAGTCGCCCCGGCATGCTCCCAACGTACGTCCGCCTGTGCCCTCTGATATCCGCCTCGTCCTTCACCCCTCCCAGCACTGACCACACAAAATTGCACCCAAGAGACGCACAATCCCTCTCCCTACACCCCCTGTTCTCACCTTCACCCCTTCGATCAGTCGCCCCGGCATGCTCCCAACGTACGTCCGCCTGTGCCCTCTGATATCCGCCTCGTCCTTCACCCCTCCCAGCACTGACCACACAAAATTGCACCCAAGAGACGCACAATCCCTCTCCCTACACCCCCTGTTCTCACCTTCACCCCTTCGATCAGTCGCCCCGGCATGCTCCCAACGTACGTCCGCCTGTGCCCTCTGATATCCGCCTCGTCCTTCACCCCTCCCAGCACTGACCACACAAAATTGCACCCAAGAGACGCACAATCCCTCTCCCTACACCCCCTGTTCTCACCTTCACCCCTTCGATCAGTCGCCCCGGCATGCTCCCAACGTACGTCCGCCTGTGCCCTCTGATATCCGCCTCGTCCTTCACCCCTCCCAGCACTGACCACACAAAATTGCACCCAAGAGACGCACAATCCCTCTCCCTACACCCCCTGTTCTCACCTTCACCCCTTCGATCAGTCGCCCCGGCATGCTCCCAACGTACGTCCGCCTGTGCCCTCTGATATCCGCCTCGTCCTTCACCCCTCCCAGCACTGACCACACAAAATTGCACCCAAGAGACGCACAATCCCTCTCCCTACACCCCCTGTTCTCACCTTCACCCCTTCGATCAGTCGCCCCGGCATGCTCCCAACGTACGTCCGCCTGTGCCCTCTGATATCCGCCTCGTCCTTCACCCCTCCCAGCACTGACCACACAAAATTGCACCCAAGAGACGCACAATCCCTCTCCCGACACCCCCTGTTCTCACCTTCACCCCTTCGATCAGTCGCCCCGGCATGCTCCCAACGTACGTCCGCCTGTGCCCTCTGATATCCGCCTCGTCCTTCACCCCTCCCAGCACTGACCACACAAAATTGCACCCAAGAGACGCACAATCCCTCTCCCTACACCCCCTGTTCTCACCTTCACCCCTTCGATCAGTCGCCCCGGCATGCTCCCAACGTACGTCCGCCTGTGCCCTCTGATATCCGCCTCGTCCTTCACCCCTCCCAGCACTGACCACACAAAATTGCACCCAAGAGACGCACAATCCCTCTCCCGACACCCCCTGTTCTCACCTTCACCCCTTCGATCAGTCGCCCCGGCATGCTCCCAACGTACGTCCGCCTGTGCCCTCTGATATCCGCCTCGTCCTTCACCCCTCCCAGCACTGACCACACAAAATTGCACCCAAGAGACGCACAATCCCTCTCCCTACACCCCCTGTTCTCACCTTCACCCCTTCGATCAGTCGCCCCGGCATGCTCCCAACGTACGTCCGCCTGTGCCCTCTGATATCCGCCTCGTCCTTCACCCCTCCCAGCACTGACCACACAAAATTGCACCCAAGAGACGCACAATCCCTCTCCCTACACCCCCTGTTCTCACCTTCACCCCTTCGATCAGTCGCCCCGGCATGCTCCCAACGTACGTCCGCCTGTGCCCTCTGATATCCGCCTCGTCCTTCACCCCTCCCAGCACTGACCACACAAAATTGCACCCAAGAGACGCACAATCCCTCTCCCTACACCCCCTGTTCTCACCTTCACCCCTTCGATCAGTCGCCCCGGCATGCTCCCAACGTACGTCCGCCTGTGCCCTCTGATATCCGCCTCGTCCTTCACCCCTCCCAGCACTGACCACACAAAATTGCACCCAAGAGACGCACAATCCCTCTCCCTACACCCCCTGTTCTCACCTTCACCCCTTCGATCAGTCGCCCCGGCATGCTCCCAACGTACGTCCGCCTGTGCCCTCTGATATCCGCCTCGTCCTTCACCCCTCCCAGCACTGACCACACAAAATTGCACCCAAGAGACGCACAATCCCTCTCCCTACACCCCCTGTTCTCACCTTCACCCCTTCGATCAGTCGCCCCGGCATGCTCCCAACGTACGTCCGCCTGTGCCCTCTGATATCCGCCTCGTCCTTCACCCCTCCCAGCACTGACCACACAAAATTGCACCCAAGAGACGCACAATCCCTCTCCCTACACCCCCTGTTCTCACCTTCACCCCTTCGATCAGTCGCCCCGGCATGCTCCCAACGTACGTCCGCCTGTGCCCTCTGATATCCGCCTCGTCCTTCACCCCTCCCAGCACTGACCACACAAAATTGCACCCAAGAGACGCACAATCCCTCTCCCTACACCCCCTGTTCTCACCTTCACCCCTTCGATCAGTCGCCCCGGCATGCTCCCAACGTACGTCCGCCTGTGCCCTCTGATATCCGCCTCGTCCTTCACCCCTCCCAGCACTGACCACACAAAATTGCACCCAAGAGACGCACAATCCCTCTCCCTACACCCCCTGTTCTCACCTTCACCCCTTCGATCAGTCGCCCCGGCATGCTCCCAACGTACGTCCGCCTGTGCCCTCTGATATCCGCCTCGTCCTTCACCCCTCCCAGCACTGACCACACAAAATTGCACCCAAGAGACGCACAATCCCTCTCCCTACACCCCCTGTTCTCACCTTCACCCCTTCGATCAGTCGCCCCGGCATGCTCCCAACGTACGTCCGCCTGTGCCCTCTGATATCCGCCTCGTCCTTCACCCCTCCCAGCACTGACCACACAAAATTGCACCCAAGAGACGCACAATCCCTCTCCCTACACCCCCTGTTCTCACCTTCACCCCTTCGATCAGTCGCCCCGGCATGCTCCCAACGTACGTCCGCCTGTGCCCTCTGATATCCGCCTCGTCCTTCACCCCTCCCAGCACTGACCACACAAAATTGCACCCAAGAGACGCACAATCCCTCTCCCTACACCCCCTGTTCTCACCTTCACCCCTTCGATCAGTCGCCCCGGCATGCTCCCAACGTACGTCCGCCTGTGCCCTCTGATATCCGCCTCGTCCTTCACCCCTCCCAGCACTGACCACACAAAATTGCACCCAAGAGACGCACAATCCCTCTCCCTACACCCCCTGTTCTCACCTTCACCCCTTCGATCAGTCGCCCCGGCATGCTCCCAACGTACGTCCGCCTGTGCCCTCTGATATCCGCCTCGTCCTTCACCCCTCCCAGCACTGACCACACAAAATTGCACCCAAGAGACGCACAATCCCTCTCCCGACACCCCCTGTTCTCACCTTCACCCCTTCGATCAGTCGCCCCGGCATGCTCCCAACGTACGTCCGCCTGTGCCCTCTGATATCCGCCTCGTCCTTCACCCCTCCCAGCACTGACCACACAAAATTGCACCCAAGAGACGCACAATCCCTCTCCCTACACCCCCTGTTCTCACCTTCACCCCTTCGATCAGTCGCCCCGGCATGCTCCCAACGTACGTCCGCCTGTGCCCTCTGATATCCGCCTCGTCCTTCACCCCTCCCAGCACTGACCACACAAAATTGCACCCAAGAGACGCACAATCCCTCTCCCGACACCCCCTGTTCTCACCTTCACCCCTTCGATCAGTCGCCCCGGCATGCTCCCAACGTACGTCCGCCTGTGCCCTCTGATATCCGCCTCGTCCTTCACCCCTCCCAGCACTGACCACACAAAATTGCACCCAAGAGACGCACAATCCCTCTCCCTACACCCCCTGTTCTCACCTTCACCCCTTCGATCAGTCGCCCCGGCATGCTCCCAACGTACGTCCGCCTGTGCCCTCTGATATCCGCCTCGTCCTTCACCCCTCCCAGCACTGACCACACAAAATTGCACCCAAGAGACGCACAATCCCTCTCCCTACACCCCCTGTTCTCACCTTCACCCCTTCGATCAGTCGCCCCGGCATGCTCCCAACGTACGTCCGCCTGTGCCCTCTGATATCCGCCTCGTCCTTCACCCCTCCCAGCACTGACCACACAAAATTGCACCCAAGAGACGCACAATCCCTCTCCCTACACCCCCTGTTCTCACCTTCACCCCTTCGATCAGTCGCCCCGGCATGCTCCCAACGTACGTCCGCCTGTGCCCTCTGATATCCGCCTCGTCCTTCACCCCTCCCAGCACTGACCACACAAAATTGCACCCAAGAGACGCACAATCCCTCTCCCTACACCCCCTGTTCTCACCTTCACCCCTTCGATCAGTCGCCCCGGCATGCTCCCAACGTACGTCCGCCTGTGCCCTCTGATATCCGCCTCGTCCTTCACCCCTCCCAGCACTGACCACACAAAATTGCACCCAAGAGACGCACAATCCCTCTCCCTACACCCCCTGTTCTCACCTTCACCCCTTCGATCAGTCGCCCCGGCATGCTCCCAACGTACGTCCGCCTGTGCCCTCTGATATCCGCCTCGTCCTTCACCCCTCCCAGCACTGACCACACAAAATTGCACCCAAGAGACGCACAATCCCTCTCCCTACACCCCCTGTTCTCACCTTCACCCCTTCGATCAGTCGCCCCGGCATGCTCCCAACGTACGTCCGCCTGTGCCCTCTGATATCCGCCTCGTCCTTCACCCCTCCCAGCACTGACCACACAAAATTGCACCCAAGAGACGCACAATCCCTCTCCCTACACCCCCTGTTCTCACCTTCACCCCTTCGATCAGTCGCCCCGGCATGCTCCCAACGTACGTCCGCCTGTGCCCTCTGATATCCGCCTCGTCCTTCACCCCTCCCAGCACTGACCACACAAAATTGCACCCAAGAGACGCACAATCCCTCTCCCTACACCCCCTGTTCTCACCTTCACCCCTTCGATCAGTCGCCCCGGCATGCTCCCAACGTACGTCCGCCTGTGCCCTCTGATATCCGCCTCGTCCTTCACCCCTCCCAGCACTGACCACACAAAATTGCACCCAAGAGACGCACAATCCCTCTCCCTACACCCCCTGTTCTCACCTTCACCCCTTCGATCAGTCGCCCCGGCATGCTCCCAACGTACGTCCGCCTGTGCCCTCTGATATCCGCCTCGTCCTTCACCCCTCCCAGCACTGACCACACAAAATTGCACCCAAGAGACGCACAATCCCTCTCCCTACACCCCCTGTTCTCACCTTCACCCCTTCGATCAGTCGCCCCGGCATGCTCCCAACGTACGTCCGCCTGTGCCCTCTGATATCCGCCTCGTCCTTCACCCCTCCCAGCACTGACCACACAAAATTGCACCCAAGAGACGCACAATCCCTCTCCCTACACCCCCTGTTCTCACCTTCACCCCTTCGATCAGTCGCCCCGGCATGCTCCCAACGTACGTCCGCCTGTGCCCTCTGATATCCGCCTCGTCCTTCACCCCTCCCAGCACTGACCACACAAAATTGCACCCAAGAGACGCACAATCCCTCTCCCGACACCCCCTGTTCTCACCTTCACCCCTTCGATCAGTCGCCCCGGCATGCTCCCAACGTACGTCCGCCTGTGCCCTCTGATATCCGCCTCGTCCTTCACCCCTCCCAGCACTGACCACACAAAATTGCACCCAAGAGACGCACAATCCCTCTCCCTACACCCCCTGTTCTCACCTTCACCCCTTCGATCAGTCGCCCCGGCATGCTCCCAACGTACGTCCGCCTGTGCCCTCTGATATCCGCCTCGTCCTTCACCCCTTGCAATACCTTCATCCCCTCCTCTCATACATACTTTGAAACACCTTCAACTCACCTTGACCCCTTCAATGAGTCGCCCTGGCATGCTCCCCACATAAGTCCGCCTGTGCCCTCTGATATCCGCCTCGTCCTTCACCCCTCCCAGCGCGATCCGCACAAACTTGCGCCCGAGAGCCTTGGCAATAGAGGAGACCAGAGAGGTCTTGCCCACACCAGGGGGACCCACGAAGCACAGCACAGGACCCGTGGCGTCAGGCTTGAGCTGGAGAGCAAGGATGGGAGGGAGACAGACATAAGGTGGCACTGTAAGATGCAAACTTGCGTCCCAGAGCTTTGGCGATCGAAGGGAGGTCTTGCCCACATCAGGGGGACCCACGAAGCACAGCACTGGGCCAGTGGCATCAGGCTTGAGCTGGTGAGTTGGGGAGGAGAGAAGAGAGGAGAAGAGGGAAACACAAGGTGGCTATGCTATCCGCACAAACTAGTGTCCCAGGACCTTGGCAATAGAGGAGACCAGAGAGGTCTTGCCCACACCAGGGGGACCCACAAAGCAGAGGACAGGACCCGTGGCGTCAGGACAGGACCGGTGGGAGAGGGGGGCGAAGAAGATGGGTGGAGAGGAAGAGAGGTGAGAAGGGAGACACAAGGGGCCTAAGGCACAGATTTGTGTCCCTGAGCCTTTGCATTGGAGGAAGATAGGAGGAGACTGAGACACAAGGGGCTACGCTACGCACCCACCTTCCTGACGGCGATGTACTCGAGAATGTGCTGCTTCACCCTCTCCAGCCCAAGCAGCACCACCAGCACCGGCAGCAGTAGCAGCACCCCTTACCCCTAGTACCTACCTAGTTCCCCACACCTCACCACACCCAACCCCACCGCACTCCACCGCACTCTACTCACCTTCCTGACGGCGATGTACTCGAGAATGCGCTGCTTCACCCTCTCCAGCCCAAAGTGCTCCCTGTCCAGCTGCTCCCTCGCTGCTGCCACGTCTATCCCCGCGCTGCCGCTGCTGCTGCTCACCACCACCAGCACCACCACCAGCACCACCACCAGCACCAGCACCAGCACCACCAGCAGTAATAGGAGGAGACGAGATGCCCCAGGGGAGGTCACTCAGGAGCTCCAGGTACTGCCGGGTTGTGCTGTAGCCTGGCTGCTGCGGCTGCATCTTGCGCAGGCGCCTGTAATGAGGGGAGATAAAGCAGATGAGGGGGACAATCTGGTATGAGAGTTGCTCTGTAGAGGCAGCAGCACGAGCAACAGCACCACCACCAGCACCACCACCAGCAGAACTACCACCAGCAGTGATGGGAGACGAAATGCCCCAGGGGAGGTCGCTCAAGAGCTCCAGGTACTGGCGGGTTGTGCTGTAGCCCGGCTGCTGCGGCTGCATCTTGCGCAGGCGCCTGTAATGAGGGGAGATAAAGCAGATGAGGGGGACAATCTGGTATGAGAGTTGCTCTGTAGAGGCAGCAGCTATGTTGCACTATACGCTTAGGAAATTTTACGTTTCACGTATATGCGTTCACGTATAAACGTGAAAACGTGAAACGGGGACAAATACGCGATACGTAAATCCGGGCAGGCGAAAAAAAAAAAGGAGAAAAAAATCTGTTGCCGCTGATTCCGCGATCTGCAATTCTGTGAAACCTAATTTTAGATTCGAAACTCGAATGCCCCCCTCCCCTCCCCCCCACCGCACATCACCTCACACCACCTCCCAAACCCAACCTTCCCTTACAAGCTGCTCGCCAGTCGGCGTGAGTACAACAGCGAAGCTCACGCCAAGTTTACTGCTATTGCTAGCAGCGGCGTCGCGTCACTTGCAGATTTTAGCAACCGCAATATTAGGACGATTCTAGCCAACAATTTCGTACTGGCAAAAACCCCACGGGAGTTATCCGCATCAAGTATTGCTGAAGTTCTTTCCCTATAAGCATTCTACCTCAACTGAAATGTTTTTTCCCTGCCCTAGAAAATTTCAACCTGCCCGACGCACCGTATTTCGAGGTTTTTTGTACGCTGGAAATTTGCGTATCGCGTATGTACGATACCGTATAGTTCGTACGCGTTCCGTACGCCATACGCGTATTTTGCAACATAGGGCAGCAGCACGAGCAACAGCACCACCACCAGCACCACCACCAGCAGAACTACCACCAGCAGTGATGGGAGACGAAATGCCCCAGGGGAGGTCGCTCAAGAGCTCCAGGTACTGGCGGGTTGTGCTGTAGCCCGGCTGCTGCGGCTGCATCTTGCGCAGGCGCCTACAAGCGGGAAAAACAGACGAGTGAAGACATGCTAAGGCGTTTGTGCTTTAAGATGGAGTGGAGCAGATGTGGTATTTTTCTTGTTACCCATGGTCACTGCAGTTGTGGCCATGATTATCTAGAGCTAATTATTTTGTGCTGTTATTACCGAGTTTTGACACCACAACAACAAACCTCCTTGTACCGTGCCCTACAGACTGTCCCTCAGCTCACTTGAGCTCGCATCGCATGTGGTGCCACACGTTGGGTGGCATCTTGACCTCCTCCGTGCGCCTCTCAAGCACCGATCCGTCATTAGAACCCCAAAGGGCAGGACCTCGGACCCACAATCTTCCCCATCCCCCACCCACCCCTCCACTCACTTCAATTCGCGCCGCACATGGCGCCACACGTTGGGTGGCATCTTCACCTCCTTCATGCGCCTCTCGAGCACTGCCACGTCATCATCATCGTCATCATCATCCTCCTCCTCTTCCCCCTCCCCCTCCTCGCCATCCCCCCCCGCCCCACGCTCCTTCCCCTCGCCTTCTCCACTGCCCTTCCCTCCAGAGGAGGCAGAAGAGGAGGAGGAGGGGAGAGGGGGGCCGAGCTGCAGTGAAGGGGGTTTGGAGGAGGAAGGTTTCTTCTTCTTGCTGCCGCTGCTGGCTTGCTGCACCAGACGAAGCTTCTGCTATGGAGGGTTTCGGAACAAGAGAGAAATGCAAATGGCAGCAATTGATGAGAACGGGGGAGGAGAGCTAAGCTGCAGCGAGGGGGGTTTGGAGGAGGAAGGGGTTTTTTTCTTCTTGCTGCCGCTGCTGCTGGCTTCCTGCACCAGACGGAGCTTCTGCAATGGATGGGAGAAGGGGAGAAAGGCAGGAATGGTAGAGAGCAGGTTTGTTTTCTCCTTGCTGCCGATGCTGGCTTGCTGCACCTGACGAAGCTTCTGCAATGGAGGGTTTCAAAACAAGAGAGAAATGCAAATTGCAGAATTTGACGAGAACGGGGGAGGAGGGCTGAGCTGCAGCGAGGGGGGCTTGGAGGAGGATGACGGGGGCTGCTTCTTCTTGCTGCTGCTGCTGGCTTGCTGCACCAAACGAAGCTTCTGCAATTGATAGGGAGAGAAAGGGAGAAATGCAGTAATGGTTGGCAACAGGGAGGGGGACGGGCACAAAGAGGATTTTTTTCTTCTTGCTGCCGCTGCTGCTGCCTTGCTGCACCACGCAGAGCCTCCTCCGAGCATCCTCTGCACCTTGCTGCCTTGCAGGCAGTCTCATCCGCTGATTCACCGCGTCCAGCATCGCCAGGCGCGCTCCCAGCCCACCCTGAGCCCTTCAATACACAATCCCAAGCACACACTAACCCCCAAAGACACACCTCGAGGTGCAGGGTTATAATGGCAGCAGCGAGCTGCAGCCTCATCCACTGATTCACTGCGTCCAGAATCGCCAGGCGCGCTCCCGCGTTGCCAGCCCGCCCTCCACACTGCCAGTCACTAGGCCGACCCTTATACCCATAAATGCACCACTGTCGCCATCACCATCGCAATCCTACTGACCTCCAGGTGCAGGGAGAACGGCAGCAGCGAGCTCAGCCTCATGCGCGGATTCACCGCGTCCAGCATCGCCAGGCGCGCCGCCAGCCCGCCCCCATCCCCTGTAGGGCCTTCAAGCACCACTCGAAATCCTTTCCGACCGTTCTAAACTTTCGAAACCACACCACCATACCTCCAAGTGTAGGGAGATGATGGCAGCGGCAAGCTGAAGCCTCATCCGCAGATTCACCGCATCCAGCATCGCCAAGCGCGCTGCCAGCCAGCTCCCTCCCCTGTAGGGCCTTCAAGCACCACTCGAAATCCTTTCCGACCGTTCTAAACTTTCGAAACCACACCACCATACCTCGAGGTGCAGGGATATAATGGCAGCAGCGAGCTGAAGCCTCATCCGCGGATTCACTGCATCCAGCATCGCCAGGCGCGCTGCCAGCCCGCCCTCCGTCAGGGCTTTCAAGCACCACTCTCAACCCCTTCCAACCTTTCTAACCTTCTGAAGCACACCCCCAAAGACATACCCCGAGCAGCGAGAATATAATCACAGCAGCCAACTGAAGTCACATCCGCGGGTTCACCGCATGGTCAGGCGCGCTGCCAGCCCGCCCTACACACTGCCAGTCACCACACCACACCCATCCCTTCCATCCCTCCCAACCCTTCCAAACCACACCCCCACGGGCCTCCAGGTGCAAGGAGATGATGGCAGCAGCGAGCTGCAGCCTCATCCGCGGATTCACCGCATCGCCAGGCGCGCTGCCGCGTTCCCAGCCCGCCCTCCACACTGCCAGTCACTAGGCCGACCCTTATACCCATACATACACCACCGTCAACATCACCATCACAATCCTACTGACCTCCAGGTGCAGGGATATGATGGCAGCAGCCAACTGGAGTCTCATCCGCGGGTTCACTGCGTCCAGCATCTCCAGACGCGCTGCCAGCCCGTCCCACGGCCCTCAATCACCACTCATAACCCCTTCCAACTCCTCTAAACCTTCTAGACCGCACTATCCATACCTCGAGGTGCAAAGAGATGATCGCAGCAGCGAGCTGCAGCCTCATCCGCGGATTCACAGCATCGAGCATCG
Source organism: Closterium sp. Yama58-4 (assembly GCA_947470075.1). Lineage (NCBI taxonomy): Eukaryota > Viridiplantae > Streptophyta > Zygnematophyceae > Desmidiales > Closteriaceae > Closterium > Closterium sp. Yama58-4. The sequence continues at coordinate 459,128 of CANIUD010000282.1, read as the reverse complement.
CCAGACGTGCTGCCAGCCCTCCCTCCACACTGGCTACTTGCATATCTGCAAGCCTCTGCATCTCCCCTGCAGATGCCTGCTGGGACTCTGCTGCCACCTTCCTCAGCCCTGCCACCTGCCGCTGCTTCTCCTGTAACAGGCCCAGGGGGGTAAGAACAAGCAGAGGGTAGGGAGAGAAGTGGGAAGCAGGTGAGCAAGTGAGCTGCCAGACAGCCCGCCCTCCACGCTGGCCACGAGCACGTCTGCCAGCCTTTGCATCTCCCCTGGGGAGGGGGGAAGGCATGGGGAACAAGGAGAGGGGTAGAGAGAGCAAGTGAGCTGCCAGACAGCCCGCCCTCCACGCTGGCCACGAGCACGTCTGCCAGCCTTTGCATCTCCCCTGGGGAGGGGGGAAGGCATGGGGAACAAGGAGAGGGGTAGAGAGAGCAAGTGAGCTGCCAGACAGCCCGCCCTCCACGCTGGCCACGAGCACGTGGCCCGTGAGGAGTGGGAAGAGACGGCGGGGAGGAGAGGAAGTGGCCCGTGAGGAGAGGAAATGGCCAGTGAGCACGCTTGCCAGTGAGCACGCTTGCCAGCGAGCACGCTTGCCAGCGAGCACGCTTGCCAGCGAGCACGCTTGCCAGCGAGCACGCTTGCCAGCGAGCACGCTTGCCAGCGAGTGAGAGAGTGAACTACCAGACAGTCCGCCCTCCACGCTGGCTACCAGCACATCTGCCAGCCTCTGCATCTCCCCTGCGGATGAATGGTGCGCCTCTTCTGCCACTTTTCGTAGCCCTGTCACCTGCCGCTGCTTCTCCTGGTGAAGGGGGAGTTGGAGAAGAAGAGGGGCCAGCATGCGAGTGAGCTACCAGACAGCCCGCCCTCCACGCTCGCTACCAGCATATCCGCCAGCCTCTGCATCTCCCCGGTTGACGAATGGTGCGCCTCTTCTGCCACTTTTCCACAGACCCGTTACCTGCCACTGCTTCTCGTGGCAGGGAGAGGGGCGAAAAGAAGGGGAGGAATAGAGGGGAAACGGGGGGAGGCGCAGCAGCTGCCTTCCCAACCGCACAGCGTGAAGTTCTTTATAAATGTACCTCCTATATTCCAAGCGCCTAAGAAACAAGCCTCTCTTGCTCTCACCTGCTCCATCACCCGTGCCAGTTCCTCCACCACTCGCAGCAACTGTCGTCCCAGCTGCCTCACATTGTATTCTGGGGCACCTTAAAAACGAACCATATATTCTTTTGGTGCCTCTGCAATGAAAACCCCTCCCTCTCACCTGCTCCATCACCCGTGCCAGCTCCTCCACCACTCGCAGCAGCTGCTTTCCCAGCCGCCTCACTGCCTCACTGTCGTCCCAGCTGCCTCACATTGTATTCTGGGGCACCTTAAAAACGAACCATATATTCTTTTGGTGCCTCTGCAATGAAAACCCCTCCCTCTCACCTGCTCCATCACCCGTGCCAGCTCCTCCACCACTCGCAGCAGCTGCTTTCCCAGCCGCCTCACTGCCTCTATCACCCTCACCTCAGAAGAAACCACGTATTCACTTCAACATCAACAAAAACCCCTCCCTCTCACCTGCTCCATCACCCGTGCTAGCTCCTCCACCACTCGCAGCAGCTGCTTTCCCAGCCGCCTCACCTCGTCATCCCCTCGCACGCGGTCCGCCTCTGAGGGGTTGAGGAAGGGGAAGGATGGGAGGAGGGGGGGGGAGGGGAGGAAAGGTGGTGGAGTGGTGAGCCCGGATAAATTGTAGCTGCCGTCCCAGCCGCCTCACCTCGTCGTCCCCTCGCACACGGTCCACCTCTGTGGGGTTACAGACAGAGTAGAGGAGGGCAATGAAGAGAAGAGGGAAGGGGGCTGTGATTAGGGGAGCAAGATATCATATAGAGGTGACTTGCCTCGTCGTCCCCTCGCACTCGGTCTGCCTCTGTGGGGTTGAGAGGAGGAGGAGGGCAATGAAGAGAAGAGGGAAGGAGGCTGTGCATAGGGGAGCAAGATATCATATAGTGGTGCGCTTGCCTTGTCATCCCCTCGCACCGAATCCGCCTCTGTAATTTGAGGGATTGAGGAGGCGAGTGAAGAAGCGAAAGAGAGAAAGGGGTGGTTGATTGTAAAGCAACAAACATTGCAGATGCAAGCGCTGTGCCTCACATCATTGTCCCCTCCCACCCTCTCTGCCTGTGTGTACAAGAATTCCAGTGGGTGTAGGAGGCGAGTGAGTCACCTTCTCTTACTCTTACCTTGCCGAACCTCACCCAACAGCAGTGCCTCTTACCCATCTTGCTTGGGTTGAAACACCCGAGCAATGTGGTGGTAGGCCCTCTGACCCAGAGGAACGGCGAGGGCCCTACCATGTAGGGCCCTCACTTACATGCTCAGTATGCTGAGAGGAAGCCAAGGAGATTTTGAGACTTCTCAAAAAGACCCACATGCTCAGAATGCCTAGAGGAGTGTGTAAGGGGATCATTTCCTGCACCCACCTCCAGACCCTTCCACCCTCCTCCACCCTAACCCTCCATTCACCCACTTTCTTTCACCCACCCTGTGGTGTGGCATCCAGCTGAGACACCCGAGCCACGTGGTAGGGCCCTCGCGAGTTGATGGAGAGAATGGCAAAGCGGCACACGCCCTAGGGTGAGAGCATAGAGGGGGGCATGAGAGGGTGGGGGGAGACAGGCAAGTTAGTGCTGAGATATCGACACCCAAGCCACGTGATAGGGCCCACGCGAATTGATGGGGAGTATGGCGAAGCGACACACGCCCTGGGACATGGGAGGTGGGGTTGGAGAGGAGAGGGGCAGGAAAGTTATCTTAAAATTCAGCTACATGCATCAGCTGAGATCATCTAATCAGCAGCACAACTGTATAGGTGACCCAGCCAGTGGGCCTCTCCACTCCCCTGCATCAAGCAGTGCCACATATCAGCCAGAGACTGTAGCACCACTTCATTTTAGACCTACCCAACCCACATCCATACAAGATCTTCCCACCTGTAGCACGACCGCATAAGTCACCCGGCCAGCGCGTCTCTCCACTCCCTTCGCCACGTGCAGTGCTCGCGGCAGCTTCGCCGTTCCCCCTGTCACCTCCTCTGGTCCGCTGGGCCCCCACACGCGCACTACCGCCTTTCCCTCTCCCGCCACAGCCACCCAACTCAACCCACCTGGGGTGCCATTTCACGTCTTCCAGAAGAAGCCTCGGCGTTCCCCCCCCAGTCACCTCCTCTGGTCCGCTGGGCCCCCACACGCGCACTACCGCCTTTCCCTCTCCCGCCACAGCCACCCAACTCAACCCACCTGGGGTGCCATTTCACGTCTTCCAGAAGAAGCCTCGGCGTTCCCCCCCCAGTCACCTCCTCTGGTCCGCTGGGGCCCCACACGCGCACTATCGCCTTTCCCTCACCGCTATTAGCATCACCGTTACTAGTAGCCGCCCCTTCCCCTCCCCCTGCCTTCTCCCCAGTCCCTCCTGTCTCTCCTGCCCCTCCTTCCGCATTTCCATCACCGCTATTAGCAGCACCGTTACTAGCAGCAGCACCGCCACTAGCAGCACCACCATTAGCAGCACCGCTGCCAGTGCTATCCGCTGAACCAGGGGGCTCTATAACGGGTACGATCCCAATCAGCGCGGGCTTGTCCTTCTGCCACAGCTCCTGCTCCACCAACCGCACGCTGCCACGTGGAGGGGCGACAGGGGAACACGGGGAAAGACTCAGACGAGGGAGAGTGGGTGGGTATATGGGTAGACTGCACGTCACCCGAGACTAGTATCCTGGATTAGAAACACCTCAAATGTGTGACGCTACCTTCCATGCTCCACATGACTATCTACCTGCTGGGCTGACTTGTGAGTCAACTTTTGAGGCGCCTCAAGAGATGCTACCTTCCAGGTTTCACACGGCTCTCTCTTACTGGTGAGTGGCTAATGAGTCACGCAAAGTCGTCTCCGAGCCCACCTGCTGGGGTCGGAGCACGTGATTCGGACAATGGCTCCAGGCAGGAGCACGCGGTTGCGGAACGGCAGGATGGCCAGCCGCTATGGGAGCTTCACGCACAGCGGATCCTCGTGCACTGCCTCCCATCTATACGGATTACTGTATTCCACACCCTCAGGACGAATCTATTCAGCTGCTGGGAACAACTGGACCTACGAATCAGTACCTGCTGGGGTCGGAGCATGTGATTCGGACGATGGCGCCGGGAAGAAGCACGCGGTTGCGGAACGGCAGGATGGCCAGCCGCTCCGGGAGCTCCACGCACAGCGGATCCTCCCCCGCCGCGCCTCCGTCCGACGCCATTGGTTCGTACCGCTACTGTTACTGCTACTGCTGTGGTCGTGCAGGCGGACTTGGCACCGCGCGACGCGCGACGCGGTGCAGCGCCGCGACGAAGAATGCGAAACGCGGCGAAAGATGCGAAACGCGACGAAGAATGCGAAACGCGTCGGCGAACAGCGCGAAACGCGACGAACGATGCGAGACGCGATGCTCTCTCCGACGCGAGCTGGAATAGTGACCAAGCGAGCTAGAATCCGTAAGCTAGGCTAGGCCAGCCGCATGCATCGGTATTCCTAACCGACACGTCTCTCGGCCCGTCACCGGCTAATGGTCAGACCAGACGGCCTCCAAAGACTCCGTCTATCCGGCTGACGCGGCGTACGGACGAGTTCTCTTCTGTGCTAGAACGGGACGAGGGAAAATGCAGCGAGAAAGAGGCCCAGAACTGGATGTTTTGAGCCTTTGAAGGGATTCAGCCTCACTTGGGTGTCCGAACCTGCTCTGACTGAGCCTCAGTCAACCAGCACAGAAGGTGAGAGGAAAACTGCCGTGCCTTGGTGACTGACAGGACGTGACCTTGGGATTAGTCAGCCGCCAGGTTTCGAGCTTGGTGGTGAGCCTTCCTGCCGCCGCTACTACCGTCTGAGCTGAGGGACAGGAAAGCCAGCACAAGCTTATCCGCTGGGGGTAGCGGCGGCTCGAGAAAGCGGCGGTCGCAATACTTTCTGTCACCCATCAAAAGTAACAGAGAGGGGAACGGGGGTAGGGGGGTAGTTGAAGGTTTTCACTGCGGTAATCAACGGCAAAGGGTGTTGATGTGGTCCCCACTCCGCGTCAGCGCCAGCATGAAGCTTTTGTGGAACTTGTTCGTGCTTGGAAGCAAACCTAGTGTGAAACGTAGTTTGAAACCAGCATGGAATCAAGCGACATGAACGTGTGTCTTCGTATTGTTCATAACATGGGTATAACTACTGTGCATACCCGTATCACAGTATGTGACACGTCTTTGAAACACGAGTTGTGAAATCGATGCTTAGCGAATAAGAATTTAGTTTCGAGGTCGGCTTGAATCTCGATGATATCACCTCTTCAATGCTTGAAACTAATTCTGAAACTTGCGGGTTACGGATTGGGGGGATGTCAGGCATGTCTGGAAAGCTCATCAACGCCACTGCGTGAGCGCGCCCCAATGAAATGAGGGCGCAGTTCGGACCTCGTAACAAGTGACTTCCGAACAAGTTTGGTGAAAATGACGCACACTGATTGGCGAGTAAGGGATCGCCTACAGTCGTGAAGCGTCGTAAGGCGGTCGGCTGTTACGAAGCAGGTTGTTCGTAACAGCCTGAAATGCGGCCTGAGTGAACAAAGTCTACGGTCAGGAACTTTCTACCACAACCTGCGTCAGCTCCACGACTGGTCAGATTCCGATTGCCCAATGAGGCGTTCTGAACTGGAACCATCAACAAATGATTGCGTGGTGTCTAGGCCTTCTGACATGGCGTGATCGAGGTGGTCCCTCGGGCCCAACGGATGAACCCAGCCAGCACATTTTCAACTTTAAGTAGTGACCGTAATTCAACACAACAATCGATCATCGCGTGTTAACGAATTACTCAATAAGCGCAGAGCTAGGCGCTGACACCTGTACTATACAGCCCCAATACGTCTTGCCCACCGTGTTTTGCGGAGAACGCCACTGAAAATAGTTGCGAGAAAGCATATTATGAGTCCACTATGAGCACCGCAGCTACGTTCGCGGCTGCTCACAAGGCTGCTCGGTTGAATGAAACAAAGACCAGAGACGATCGGAGGGTCTTGTGGAGTGTCGCAGGTTGACCGGAGCGTATCGCCTCTGGACTAGGTCGCGCTTTTAACTCGTAAGACCATGTTTAGCACGACAGGGAAATGCGGCGCGGTTGGATGAAGCAGGGGCGTCAGGCGACGGGGAACGTAGTAGGTTGCGCGAAAGGGAACGCTGCTGAGCAATATCGCGAGTTAAAATCACAAAGCTATGTTTAGCTCGGCAGCGAGGTTGACGGAGAGACAGGGGAGGAGCGGGACGCCACGTCTTGTTTACCTTCAGGTAGGATCCGTTCGCCTTCGCTTCCGGGTACTAGTGTGATAAGTCTAAAAAAATAGACTTATCACACACGCTCGCATTCTCTTCCGGGTACGAGTTGTCTGCTTGGGGCTACGAGTTTTCTCGGAATCTGACTAGGAAGGTAGGAGGTCCAAGTATTCGAAGTCATGAAAGGTCCTGATGTCTTCGCTCTCAAAGTTCGGTCTTCGTGATAATCACGTCTCAAGCTTGCAAGCAACCTGTTCCCACTTACCGCTCACCACTTGCCACGTGTGGACTCCGGAGTGAGTTACTCCAAGTGTGGCACTCTTTTCACCTTTCTCTCTCGCCTCATAAGGGGCACTCGTGGGTCACCTCTCATAAGGTACTCATAAGGTTTAGAAAACCCAAACAACACAACCACCCTTCCAAGCACCCGTTCCTGCTCACCTCTCACTGCTTGCCATGTATGTTCTCTCGAGTGTGGTACTCCGCTTTCGCCTTTCTCTCCTGGCTCGTGAGGACAGGCGCGGGCCCTCAGCCTCCAGACAAACCCAGCCATCCCCATGTCCCTCCTCCAGGTGAACACCCATTTCCCTCCTCCAGGTAAACACCCATTTCCCTCCTCATTTCGTGCCACTTGCCGCTAAACTCCTCATTTCTGTTGTTGCTCTCTTGCCTTGTGGGTGCAGGCGCTAGTCACTGAGTTCCAGACAACTCAAGACGAAGGTGAGACGAAGGTTCGATTCGATGCGGTATGTTGTTCAACAGGACAGATTCTGGCTTGTTGTCCGGCCTGAATTCGCCTTACAATGCCTCCTGGGCCTGGCCTCCTCTGTATGTGTTTGATAATCTCGTCTGCGTCAGTTCAGGTTCACTTGTTCTATCTGCGTCCCTGCCTCCTCTTTCTCTTCTTTCACCTCTGCCATCCAATTCTACCAGCCTCCATCCCTCCTCCTCCCCTCTCATATGATTCTCCCGTTGCCCTTCCTCTCCCATGCACACGCTCACCACACGGATACACCCTGTTGGCTTCCTCTTACTGCTAGCAGAAGCTAAGGAACAGAATGTTGCAAACCTAGCCAATTCTTCCACCTCTGTCCTCCCTCTCGCTCAGAACATCCCCTTCGTATGCACACACACATAACAAGCACTCACCCTGTTGCCTCCCTCCCGCTGCCAGCAGAAGCAAAGGATCAGATCGTTGCTAAGCTGGCCAGTCTTGCCTCCTTCCCCCCCTTCCCCCGGTCCATGCCCCCCTTTCCCCCCGCCCATGCCCCCCTTCTCCCTCCACCTCTCCTCACACACACAATACGTACGCCCCCTTTCTTCCCACCCACTGCAAGCAGAAGCAAAGGTGCAGATCGTTGCTAACCTGGTCAATCTTGCCTGCATCCCCCCCTTCTCCCCACCCATCCCCCCCTTCCCCCGCCCATCCCCCCTTTCCCCCCTCCCCTCCCTCCCTTCCTTCTGCCCATCCCCCCTTTCCCCCCTGTGCCCCCCTCGCCCCCCTCCACCTCTCCTCACACACACAACCGTGTCTAGACAGCCATAACGGCAGTCAATGCCGTTAGGGCAGCCAACCGTGACTAGCTACGAAGTGCCAGTCAATGTGGAACTTGTCAAAACATATGCATATTAGTATCTAGGCTATATTGGGGCAGGGTACAGAAACATTCTCGACACTCTAGTCTTGTACCCCAACCTTGACCTAATCTCACACAACTTCATGCCTAAGATTCTAAGATGGTATCTAGAGCCTAGAGGTCTCTAGGACCTAAGATAAGGGCCCACCGTTACCACGTTACCTCACCTGCCTTGCCTGCTGCCCGCGCGCGCCTCGGCTGCACGCGCGCTGCCCTTTTTTTTTTCCGCGCGCGCCGCTTGAGCAGCCCGCGCGCGCTTTGTTTAGGCCCGTTTTCGGCCCCGCGCGCCACGTCAGCCGCCCGCGCGGCTCGTTTTTTCCTTACCCGCCCATCGCGGCCCCTTAGCCGCCCGTCGCGGCCCCTTAGCCGCCCGTCGCGGCCCCTTAGCCGCCCGTCGCGGCCCCTTAGCCGCCCGCGGCCCCTTACCCGCCCGTCGCGGCCCCTTGCCCGCCCGTCGCGGCCCCTTAGCCGCCCGTCGCGGCCCCTTAGCCGCCCGTCGCGGCCCCTTAGCCGCCCGTCGCGGCCCCTTAGCCGCCCGTCGCAGCCCCTTAACCGCCCGCGGCCCCTTACCCGCCTGTCGCGGCCCCTTACCCGCCCGTCGCGGCCCCTTACCCGGTCTGTCGCGGCCCCTGGCGGCCCCCACGCCGCTCTTTCGCAGCCCTGCAGCGGCCGCCGCTGGAACAGCCGCCCCTGCAGCAGCCGCCCCAGTTCCCTGCAGCAGCCGCACCTCCAGCAGCCGTCCCAGGCCACTGCAGCAGCCGCCCCTGCAGCAGCCGCCCCTGGCCCCTGGAGCAGCCGCCCCTGGCCCCTGGAGCAGCCGCCCCTGCAGCAGCCGTCCCAGGCCACTGCAGCAGCCGCCCCTGCAGCAGCCGCCCCTGGCCCCTGGAGCAGCCGCCTCTGCAGCAGCCGCCCCTGGCCCCTGGAGCAGCCGCCCCTGCCGCAGCCGCCCCTGGCCCTTGTAGCAGCCGCCCCTGCAACAGCTGCCCCTGGCCCCCCTGTAGCAGCCGCCCCTGCAACAGCTGCCCTTGGCCCCTGGAGCAGCCGCCTCTGCAGCAGCCGCCCCTGGCCCCTGAAGCAGCCGCCCCTGGAGCAGCTGGCCCCTGCAGCTGCCGCGGAGCCCTCGCCCTGCAGTGGTGCCGGCCCTGCCGTTGCAGCCGTCGTACGCCTAACTTTCTTGCCACTGGTGAGCACTGTCCTGCCCGTACTGCTGTTACTGCTGCTCCTGCTGCTACTGCTCTTTCTACTCCTACTGCTGCTAGTGCTGCTACTGCTGCTCTTGCTGCTACTGCTGCTACTACTGTTCGGGCTGCCCCTACGGCTCCTCCCCTCTCTACTGCTCCTGCTGCTCCTGGCGTGGCCAGATGCAGCTCCAGCGCCGTCCGCGTGAGTCCCTCACGCCCCCACAGCTTCATGAGTGGTACGCTCGCTGGGGTTGTCGGGGTGGCCGTCGTGGGAGTCGTTCTGGCGTGAGTAGTTTCGGGGCTTCTTGTAGTGGCCAGGTGCAGCTGCAGCGTCGTGTGCGCGCGGTCCCTTCGCCCCCGCAGCTTCATGAGTGGTACTTTCAGCGGGGGGGGTCACGGGGTTCTGCTCGCTGCCCGTATGTCATTCGCACTGGTGCTCGGACTGGCCAGCCTTGCGGGACGTTTGGTCACACAGAGTCCCGCTGCTTCGCCAGTCTGAGCGACGCCTGGCGTACGGAGTTTGGCGACGCGGCTGAGCTCCCCGACTGGGTGGAGCTGCGCCGGCGGAGGGTAGATATCTATGCTCTTGACTTTGATGCTATCCTCACTGCCATGTATGCATTGTCTACTAGTGATGTCGGTGACTGTTCCCTGAGTGCTCCGCCCGACCCGGGCGGTGCAGCTGCTGCTCTAGGTGCCAGTGAGTCTGCTGCTCCAGGTGCTAGTGAGTCTGCTGCTCCAGGTGCTAGTGAGTCTGCTACTCCAGGTGCTGGTGAGTCTGCTCTCTCAGGTACCACGTCTGCTCCGGCGTCGCACACTTTCACCCTTGACTCGGGTGCTTCCCGCTCCTTCTTTCGAGACCGCACCACTCTCACGCCGCTCAGTCGGCCGGTTGCGGTCTCCCTGGCAGACCCCTCTGGGGGTCCTGTCCTTGCTCACTACTCCACTGTACTACCGTGTCCGGCGGTCCCGTCTGGCTCCCTGTCGGGTCTTTACCTCCCCTCGTTCTCTACGAACTTGGTGGCGGGTGCTGACCTACAGGATGGGGGGGTTGACCAGTTCACCCCTGCGCGTCAGCGGGTGACCCACTGCACGTGTGCGGACACGGGCCGACACTTGGCCACGTTTACCCGTCGGCCGGGGTCGAGCCTGTACACCCTCACTACCGAGTCTCCTCCGGTTGCTGTGCCTGGTCAGGTAGCTGCGTCGGGTCAGGTGTTTGCTGCGGCGTCTCGGTCTGGTCCTGAGTCTGCCCCCTGCTCGTGTCGCCTCCTGTCCCACGAGACTCTTCTCTGGCACCACCGTCTTGGTCACCCCTCCCTGCCTCGTCTCCGAGGCATGGCCTCTCGTGTCCTGGTCTCTGGTCTTCCCCGGTCGCTCCCTCCCCTCCCCCCGGGGCCTGCCCCTACCTGCGTCCCCTGCGTCGAGGGGCGGCAGCCAGGGACGTCGATAGCAGACGAAAATGGTCTGATGGTCTGCAAATAAGACTCAATTTTGTATGTTCATCTTAGATTTAAGACAGGGTTTAAAATTTCATCTGAACTGTAAGATTTGCATTTTATTTTCATCTGAAATTTAAGACAAGCTTATACGGTTCGTCTGGTTCGACAGACAGCGCGTTTTTTTCCGTCTGATACTGACAACCGTACCCACTGGCCCACAGTCCCTATGTTCCACTGGCCCACGAGTCAACTGGCCCACTCGTCAACGCACTGTGGGTTGCGGGGCATTTATAGCGCATTTATAATTCGGTTGTGCCAGCTCAGAATGGCTGTAACTGCCACACGGCTCTGGCAACTTCTGACTCAGAAGTTGTCGAGGTGCAGCGCACGCGTACAAGAAGACGACCTTGCACGGTGGGGCGATGCTGCCAGCGCATACGTGCTGGCAGGTGGCCTGCCATCCACCGTGAGGCGTGGGTGGCACCAACGTTCTGCCACAGTCAACCAGAGGGGGCGCGTCGCCATGGGATGAGCACTGAAATGATGTGCTTCTTCTACCCCCGTCGCAGCTGAGTTCTCCAGCAGTCTTTGCCACCACACTAGCAGGAGCCTCAGCTCCTGGAGCACTCCCTCGTAAACGTTCTCGCCTGGTCATGGCGTCCGATGGGCGCCATGAAGCACCACCCACGGTTCGTAATACTACCTCTCCCGTTGATTCCATCGCTACCGAGAGGCGTACAGGCCTTGATTTCCTGACAGGGCCAAGCGTCATGGCCAAACCGTGCGAAGGAGGTCGTGATGGCACAGGCAGGGCGCTCTGTGAAGCGGGCAAAGCGTGCGAAGGTGGCGGCTCAAGCAGCAGCAGCCGCAGCATCGAAAGCAGCAGCAGCCGCAGCCTCAAGAGCTGCGCGTGAAGCAGAGTCGGCAGCGGCGAGGGAGAGAGAAAAAGTGGCCGCCGAGGAGGCACTCATTCCCGTGTGGAGGAGGAAGAAGCGTCAAGTAGTCGTAGAATCAGAGGATGATGACGAGGATTCTTGCTCTATTAGTTCTAGTGAATCTGGTAGCGGCACTGAGTAGATTTAACATCTAGCACACTTATTTTAGCTAGTATTGTCTAGTATTTAAACATTGTCTGAACCGACAGACCACTCAAAGTACTTTCATTTGAAAGGTCAGACAGGGCTAACAAATCTGTCTGATGGTCAGATTAAGGCTAGAACCTTTGTCTGATACTAAGACAGCCTTTTTGACTAGCGACGTCCCTGGCGGCAGCGCGCCGCTCCTCACTCCTCCGAGTTTCCGCCGACAGAGGCTCCGCTGCAGACTCTTCACATGGACGTGTGGGGCCCAGCCCGCGTCCGTGGACAGGGTCATGAGCGTTACTTCCTGCTGGTGGTTGACGATTACTCGCGTTACACCACAGTCTTCCCCTTGCGTCGCAAGGATGAGGTTACTGAGGTGTTGATCGACTGGATCCGCGCTGCTCGTCTCCAGCTCAGGAAGAGTTTCCGCTCTGACTTTCCTGTTTTGCGTCTGCACTCCGACAGAGGTGGGGAGTTTTCCTCCGGCCCTCTGCGAGCCTTCTGTCGTGCGAGGGGCATCCGCCAGACGTTCACGCTTCCGGCCTCTCCGCAACAAAATGGGATTGCTGAGCGCCGCATTGGCATGGTCATGGACGTCGCTCGTACGTCCATGATCCATGCGGCTGCTCCCCATTTTCTGTGGCCGTTTGCGGTTCAGTACGCGGCGCGTCAGATCAACCTTCAGCCCCGAGTCTCCATGCCGGGGACCTCCTCCACTCTGCTGTGGACGGTGAAGGTTGGCAATGCGTCTGCGTTCCGTGTCTCGGGATCTCGGGCTTTTGTCGGGGACTTGTCTGCGGACAAGCTGTCCTCCCGTGCTGTTCCCTGCGTCTTCCTTGGCTTCCCCCCTGACGCGCCTGGTTGGCAGTTTTACCACCCCACCTCGCGCCGTGTTCTGTCCTCCCAAGACGTCACGTTTGACGAGTCGGTTCCGTACTACCGTCTCTTCCCCTACCGCACTGCCCCGCTCCCCCCCCCGCCGCTCTTCCTTACGCCAGGTCCCCCCCCGGTAGACCCCCTCCCCCCTCAGGGTCCTGCTCCTTCAGGTGTGTCTCAGGTAGACCCCCCCCCCTTGGCTGAGCCTTTGGAGGTCACTTCCGACACCTCTGGCCCACCCGAGGGGGGTGACGCTGCTGCTGGCGCCCCGTCGGCCTACCGCCGCGCACCACGCTTGGAGACCCCTCCGGGGTTCCCCCCGCGACCTTCTTCACCGCCTCTGCAGCCGGCTACTGTTGACTCTGGTGCTGCTGGGGGTGGTGCTCCTGGAGGTGCTGCGTCTGGGGGTGCGGAGTCTGGGGGTGCTGAGCCAGCGCGTGAGGAGACTGGGGGTCCTGCGCCTGGGGGTGCTGTGTCTGTGGGTGCTGAGCGTGTGTGTGCGGAGTCTGGGGGTGCTGAGTCTGGCGGTGAGACGCTTGAGGGTACTGGGACTGCTGGTGCGCGGCCTACTTGGAGTGGCCGCCTTCGTCCGCGTGTGCCTCTCACCACTCAGCAGCTGCACGACTGGTACGGTCGCCGTCAGCGTCGCGCTGCTGGAGCCCGGGACTCTGCTGCTCGAGGTACTGGAGCTGCTGGGGCTGGGGGTGCTGCGTCTGGGGGTGCTGCTGCGGGAGACGCTGCGGCTGGAGACCCTGGAACTGGAGGTGCTGGTTCTGGGGGTGCTGCTGCGGGAGACGCTGCGGTTGGAGACCCTGGGACTGGAGGTGCTGGTTCTGGGGGTGCTGCTGCGGGAGACGCTGCGGCTGGAGACCCTGGAACTGGAGGTGCTGGTTCTGGGGGTGCTGCTGCGGGAGACACTGCGGTTTATAGAGACCCTGGGACTGGAGGTGCTGGTTCTGGGGGTGCTGCTGCGGGAGACACTGCGGTTGGAGACCCTGGGACTGCAGGTGCCGGTTCTGGGGGTGCGGCTGCTGGTGACGCTGGTTCTGGAGCTGCTGGCGCTGGAGGTACCGGTTCTGAGGCTGGAGCTTCTGGAGCTGCTGGAGGCGCTGGCGCTGCTGGAGGTGCTGGCGCTGCTGGAGCTGCTGGAGCTGCCGGAGCTGGTACAGCTGCGCCGACACGACTGTTCTTCGCTCCGCCGTCTCCGTCGTCGCTGCCGCCGCCTGACTCTCTTCTTCGTCAGGTTCTTACTCTCCCGTCGTCCACTGGTCTTCCGTTACCGGCTGGCTCACCGCTGCCTGCTCCTTCTCCTTACACTGAGCAGACAGGTAGTCCTGCTGAGCGTCGTGAGCCTGCGTCGCGTCCTGTCTCGCCTGTTCGTCCTGGTCGTACCGGTCGTCGTGTCGCTCGTGCGCGTCAGCAGACTGTCCCCAGCGCACACCTTGTCGTCCGTCGTCCTTCCTCTGCTCCGCAGCCTGCTCCTCTGCCTTCCCCACCTGCGTCCTCTCTGCCTGTCGTTCCGGACCCTGAGTCTGACCGGTTTCGCGCTGAGCACCCCACTGTCACGCGTCTCCTCGCCACTGTTGTCACTGACCCGTCGTTTGAGTCTACTGCTGCGTCTGCCTTAGTCGCTGAGCTTGTCGACTTTGCTGCTGCCTGTCGTCTCGACTACGCCGCTAGTCTTGTTGCTGAGACTGAGTCTGTCTGTCCTCCGTCCGTCGGGGGTGAGTGTGCTCTTAGCACGGACGTCCTTGAGGACAGGCAGGAGGAGTTCCAGTGTCTTGCTGCTGCTTTACCTCATCTTGTGTCCTCGCTGCTTGCCCCTGAGGGAGACCCGGATGCACCAGACATCCCGACTCCGCGATCTTACGCGGAGGCGATAGAGGGTCCCTAATCCTCTCAGTGGCAGGCAGCCATGGACGCAGAGATGGCTTCCTGGAAGTCCACAGGCACCTACGTTGACGAGGTTCCCCCACCTGGGGCGAACATCGTCAGTGGCATGTGGATTTTCAGGGTAAAGCGGCCGCCAGGTTCTCCGCCTGTCTTCAAGGCGCGCTACGTGGCTCGAGGCTTCAGTCAGCGGCAGGGAGTTGACTACTTTCAGACCTTCTCTCCCACCCCGAAGATGACTACTCTTCGGGTGCTGCTACACATAGCCGCTCACCGTGACTACGAGCTTCACTCTCTAGACTTCAGCACAGCCTTCTTACTGGGCAGCCTGCACGAGGAGATCTGGCTGCGCCGCCCACCTGGCTTCACTGGGACGTTTCCTCCTGGCACCCAGTGGAGCCTCCGGCGGCCAGTCTACGGTCTCCGCCAGGCGCCGCGTGAGTGGCACGACACACTGAGGACTACGCTTGCGGCTCTTGGGTTTGCTCCTTCTACTGCTGACCCGTCGCTGTTTCTACGCACCGACACCTCCTTGCCGCCGTTCTACATCCTCGTGTACGTCGACGACTTGGTCTTTGCTACAGCTGACACTGCTGGACTCGCCCACGTGAAGTCCGAGCTGCAGAAGCGACACACGTGCACAGACCTGGGTGAACTGCGCAGCTATCTTGGCTTGCAGATCACTCGGGACAGAGCACGCCGCACCATTACCCTGACTCAGTCACACATGGTGCAGCAGGTCCTTCAGCGCTTCGACTTCACGTACTCCTCGCCTCAGGCCACTCCTCTGTCTACTCGCCACTCGCTCTCAGCTCTGCCTTCGGATGAGTCCGTAGAGCCGAATGGCCCGTACCCAGAGCTTGTTGGCTGCCTCATGTACCTGATGACCTGCACTCGACCTGACCTGGCCTACCCTCTTAGCATCCTGGCTCGCTATGTTGCTCCTGAAAGACACCGACCAGAGCACATGGCTGCAGCGAAGAGGGTTTTGCGCTACTTGTGCAGTATGTCGGGCATGGGGCTCGTGCTTGGAGGGCGGAGTCGAGTGGTCCTCACTGGTCACGCAGACGCGTCTTGGGTCGACGACCTGGCTACGCAGCGGTCGTCACAGGGTTACACCTTCAGCCTTGGTTTCGGCTCTGTTTCGTGGAGGTCCACCCGCTCGTCTTCTGTTCTCAGCTCCAGTTGTGAGGCTGAGATCTACGCGGGAGCCATGGCTGCTCAGGAGTTACGCTGGCTGACCTACCTGCTGACTGACCTTGGAGAGCCGCCTCGTTCTCCTCCAGTCCTGTACGTAGACAACAAGGCCATGCTGGCCTTGTGTCGGGAGCAAAGACTGGAGCACAGAACGAAGCACATTGCTCTTCGTTACTTCCTTGCTCGTGAGCTGCAGCAGCGTGGTCAGCTGCGCCTTGCTTACGTGGCCTCTCAGGCCAACACTGCTGATATCTTCACCAAGGCACTTCAGCCTTGTGATCATCAGCGCTTTTGTACGATGTTAGGTCTTGTGCCTACTTTGCCTCACTTGCTCACTTCTTGACCTTGCGTTAGGGCTGACTTTATCAGACTAAAATAGTCTGATTGTCTGAAATTTCAGGGTATTTTCCTATGGATCCTGATTTTTCAGAGTTGTAAGTTTTTCAAACATGAGTACCTTAGACTTGCTTGTTTTTGGATACTGAGAATTTCAGAGTAGTGAATTAGCCGAAAATGGGTCTTCATACAACAGCGTATACGGAACCTGAAATGCGGATAACTACTTTTGACGTACCTTCCGCTACATACCTGGCTACGAAAACACTTCACCCTGCTGAAACGTGCAAAATCTGTACCTGGCCACCCTCTGTACCTGTGAGACTGCCAATTTGGCTCCTTGTTACACTCACACGGGAGGGACCATCCCTGCAGCTACGCTGTGTCAGCATAGGAAACTCTCTGCTGGCGCAGCAAAATTGGTTAGCGATGCGCCTGACGAGGTACATTCGTGGTAGTATTGTGCTGCAGTTGCGGGAAACATGCTGTGCTTTTTCCCTTCGAAATCTGAGTACTTCAGACGTGTGTTTTTGCGAAACCGCACTGAATCTTATTACACCGAATTACACCCTAGTTTCAAAATTTTCGCTTCTCTGGTTTAGTGCGGTTCGGAGCGGTACACCCGATTGGGACACATCGATTGGGACGCATGTCCACAGCGGAATGTACCCTAAGAGTAGCCAAGCTCTGGGAAATATGCCTCAGACTAAAAATTTTCAGACCCTCCAGAACATAAGACTGGTTTATTTTGAATAGTCAGCCCTGCCTTGCGTGTACTGTGACTTATATATACCTGCTCTTATTTGTTTCCCTTTATATATAATCCTGCATGTGAACTGGCCTGGTGGCCTTGAACCTGTGCTCGGAATGTGTGGTGACATTGTGATCCACCCTGAGCTGTGTTTTGTTTCTTCTCTTGACTGGTCTTGTGACCATTGCTTGCTCTGGCTATCCCCCATTTCGCCTATGGGGGTGTGTCAAAACATATGCATATTAGTATCTAGGCTATATTGGGGCTAGCCTTAGAGGGTACAGAAACACTCTAGCCTTGTACCCCAACTTTGACCTAATCTCACACACTTCATGCCTAAGATTCTAAGAGAACTCACATTTGCCTTGCTAGTCATAGTAATCTTTCAGTTCTGCATCTTTATTCGTTTTTATGCGTATTTTCCAGTGCGAGATCTGCATCCACCTCACTATGGCTGTAGACACGGGTTTGAGCTGAGTGAGATAGCTAGACCTAGACTAATACCTGCGCCATAGTGGGGTGTTGTTTGTGAATGATCAGACCCCTACGGAGAACTGATGTGTGCATTTTGTGTTCCTAGAAATTCACGTGACTATCTAGCTTGTAAGCAGCTGGAAACAAGCTAGTGCCATGGCTGACGGAGCGAACCAAAAATTCCAGCCAAATTAATCAACGATAACGAAATACAAAGGAACAAGCTCGGCACGTTTAGACGAACTGAGCAATCCTGAAAAAAAAAAGGAAATAAATCTTCAATAACGTATGAATGCCCTATACATAGAGCCAACCCAGAATCACTGAACAGGAAGAGCCCAGCGATATGCCTCTTCGGTGGCCTCGACCAATGACCGCCGCTCCTGAATCCACGCATGGACATGCTCCAAGAACGTCTTATTCGCCGGCCTCTCTCGTCTCGGAACGTACGTCGCCGCTGCGCGAGCGTCAAACGACTCAATCGCCTCCCCCATGGCCAATCCGGGTGTGTGATCCATTCCCGCGAAGTACGCGACTGCCGTGAACTTCACCTCTTGATTAGTCCCCTCCCGTAAATGACCGTATTTTCCTTCCATTTCATAGTCGTCCCTAATCTCGACGTCGGATAAGGAAAGCGGTAGCCGCACGTAGTGACCACGATCGGTACCTTCGAGAATATCCAGCCTGGCGACCGCTTTCTCGTTGACTTCGTAAATCTCTCCGAAGACGCGGTGACCGTTGCCCGGGAGACGTAGAAGAAACGGAACTTGAAACGGACCGCATACAAGAGGGTAGTTCTGAACGGTCCGAGCGGTTCCTATCCGGATGGCGTCGCCAGATTGCATCAGCTCCTGCATAAGCCAGTGGTTGCTGAAACCCTCTTTTAATGTGCCGTAGACAAACGCCACGGAGTGACCTTCTCTCGGAAAAGGCAGGTCGGATGTTTCCTCTGGTGTGTGTTCCAGGAGATCTGGAGCCGACATTGACGAGTGACTCCTCATGGCCTCCATTTTGGGATCACAATAGCCGCACACAAGCTGCTAACTGTGTGTAGCAACGGGGCGGAGTCCGCTGCTGACGTAGACAATAAACGATGATCGTCGTTTCCGGAAACACGAAGGAACGAAACTAGTAGCCGCTATGTTGAACGCGATAGGGAACTCTTGTTCGCTTTGCTATTACTTGCTAAAAAGCTTGGCTGATGAACTTAGTGTCAGAAGCAATCAAGCTAGTGGCTGAAAATAATGGCAGGCTGGTTGGAAAGAGCGGGAGAATGCATGCATTTGTAGTGGTGGGTCGTGAATCACGGGACCACTGGGACTCACCAAACAGGCCGAAACAACGAGCACTTTAATCGTCTAACCGCACGTAACCTTTCTACAACTTGCAAAACCGAAACAAACTCTCACTGTCCAGTGTGTTACTACTGGCTCTCCCCATACCAGCGAGGCAAAGCCCTCCAACAGACCTCTTCCCCCTTTCTCCCTTCCCTCTTTCCCCACACGACACGGAGCTGGTTTGGTGGTGATGTTGGGGAGAGGCGGTGGTGAGGCAATCAGCTGCAGGTGTAAGAGGGCCCTGGACTGCTCTGACCTATCGAAAACCGTTCGATGAAACATTTATTGAGATCGGACGGCTTTCATAGTAGCGAGATGGGTCACCACCTTCGGAATCTTCTAGCCGCAACTGATGTGGAGGTGCGTGCATTCACGAAGCTGACGAGGCTTGGTGGTAACGTCACAGAGGCTCCAAATCTCAAGGGGAACTTCGCGTCGCAGCACTTCGTGCAACAACCAGCGCAACTCGCACGGGTGGAGGATGACGACGTGATCCAATTCGGCTTCTGGTTGGACGAAAGGCCACCTCTTTGCAAGCTTGGAAAGTTTAATGACGAATCAGAAAGCAGAACCGTTGATATGTTGACACATGGAGAGAATCGAAAGGACATCCTTCAGCCTGTTTCAGTGATGTTGGAACCTCGAGTCGCGCCTGCAATGGCCTCCAAGCGCCGAAAGCTACGCTGACACCGTTAGATTTGATTTGGAAAGTGTGGCCACGGAAGGTGCTGGGTTGGTGACGAGAACACGAAGTGTGGTATACGTAAATAATAACAAGTGTAGATTCCTTCGAGAGCGAATGGTTTGTGGTATACCACCAGCTCATAGGCTGGAATAGGTTGTGAGGAAATGCACTCCTGTCGGTATGTCTTTGCATACAACTTATGCCCAAGGCCTAAGGTGCCATTTTTCCTCCCGTATCGAACATTCAAGCTTTGGTATGTGATGTGATACCTCGCCTTTTTCGTGCGGTATTTCAAAGCAGGAGTACCCTGTGAGTAACTTGGTCAAGGATTCGAGTCTTATTTCATGCTCGTTGTTTGCAGCTGCAGGTATTCTCTTGCCTATTTGTATTCGTGGAGTTGCTGGGGGCCGGCAACTTTCAAGGTTTTTGCTTCTCCCGCATTTGTTGCCTCGTGAATTTGCACCCGAAACCAAGGTTGGAGATTTCGACATGCGGCTTACGAGCCATTACTATCTATGAAAGTGATTGGTTGAGGTGTGCGAGTCCATGAATGGGTGATTGGATGGACAACAAGACTTTATTTCTAACGACCTTACTGAGAATGAGGAGGCAGCCTTGGCTCAGTGATGACACTATGACCTGACGATAGGAAGTGCCGTCTGATGCGACGTCTGACCGTCAGAACTCGCCTCCACGCCGTCAAGGGCCGGCCACTGCAGAGCACAGGCATCCGAACCCTGGCCTAATCCTGACCGTTCATTCAGCAGCATTCAGCCATGGATTTGGCTCGCTTGCTGGGTGTAATGTGAGGGAAGACGGCTTTCTGGGCGAGGCTCTGCCTAGTGCCGCTGGGGTGGGCTTCTTGCATGTGGAGTGCAATCTGATTGGTTGGTCCGAGCAGTTGACTACACACAGGCTGCTGAGAGCCATTGAACCTAACACCTCACGGAAAATCTTGCTTTCGGCTCTGTTAGTATTTTCTGCTGTCTTTTTCTACGTCGTTTGATGTTACGCATCTGTATCTAAGATGCAATAACTAAAACTCCTTGTTTGAGGCCTGAGTTCGGGTTTGGGTCCCACGTGTAACGTCCTGGTTACACCTGAAAGCCCTATTCCGCAGACCTTATGTGTACAGTAGCAGGCTTCCAGTGCCTGCCAACTGAAGGTGGTCTTGCCAGAATGGACTCGTGGGGAATGGGCAGTTGGGGGGTCAATCCATGACCCAGATCAACAATCATTCCGCGCACATTTCATTGTCGAACGACTCTCCTCTCACTCTTTCAATATTTCGTTCTGACGAGAGCGGTGATGATAACCCAACCAGTAACGCCAGTTCTGCTTCTGATATCTGTGATGCGTACCTGGTTGTATAACCTTCTGAGTTCTCGAGACCCCTCCACGTTTCACTGTTTACACTCTTGTGTTTTGATCTTCTTTCCTAAATTACGCATTTAAGTTTTCTTGTGCCTTCATTGACCACTGGAAAACTACACGCAAAACCGAGTGTGTTCAGAGACAGGCTACCTATCCTGTGATCTGCATGAGTGTTTTGCAAGAACATAGTATGCGGGGAATGGGCAGTTGACGGGATCAACTGATGAACCCAATCAACAATCATTCTGCGCACATCCCAACTTCGAGCTACTACCATTTCGACCCCTCGTCAGGCCACCCCTGGCGTCCTTTCACTGGCCCACATGCGTTCTCTCCCTCTCCCCCCTCTCTCTCGCCCTCTCACCCTCCCTCTCTCCCTCTCCCTCCTCCCCCCCTTCTCTCTCTCTCTCTCTCTCTCTCTCTCTCTCTCTCTCTCTCTCTCTCTCTCTCTCTCTCCTCTCTCTCACTCCCTCTCTCTCTCTCCCTCTGCCGCTCTCTCTCTGTCTCACTCTCTCTTGCTCTTTCCCGTTTCTTCACTGTACTTTCTCTCTCTTGTTCTGTTGCGGTCCCAGTACTGGTTTGCAATGATGATTACTACTGTTAAATCTGTCAATCCGCTGAAAGTGCACGTGTTGACAAATTCAGTCCTACAAGTTTCTGAGCAAACCAATATGATACTTGTATCCAGTGCTCTGCAGACTCTAACATGGCGTTTCCATTTTTATCAATTCATCAAATGCCATACCAGTTGATTGAGCTAAAGATCTAGAGCATTTCACCATCTAAAGAATCTGAAACAGAGCATTTCAGCAGCATAGTGTGGGATGAATCACCATGTTTCATATTACAGCACCTTTAGAAGCTACATGCCAGCTGTGATAGGAATGTTTGCAGTTAGATGTATATTGACAAATTATAAAATACAATTCCCAGCAATTTAATAAAAGAAGCACAATTCAGTCATTTTGTCAGGTACCAGTGTTTTATAAGCACAGAGAACATTGCTGAGATCTGTAACGAGGATGCGGTTGATCTGATATCTGTTATAGGCGCACTCGTCACAGTACAAGCCCATGCACTACTCTTTTTTCCCTCTTAGCAGAAATATTAACGTTTGGTGTAGCCATGATAGGGTGTTCTCCACGTTGCCCTCCAACGAGACCTGCGCTGACCAAAACTGAAGGCTCACCGTGAGTTGCGCAACGTGCGAACAGCAGATGTAGCTAGCGTCTGACATGGGACGCTGCACCACCCAATGGTCAACAAACCACCTTCCCGAAGCGCAATGTTCTAACTTCGGTTCGCGGCTCGATCCCACATTGCCTGCACCAATTTCTTTCCTCACCCCATGTAGCCAACGACCAGCCATTCCCGCACGTCCAGCGATTTCTTTGCTTCACGCACGTCCCATCCCAGCCCTTGGTTGCGTTGTTCCGTTGCGATTGCGATTCATCCGCCTCCTCGTGTTCCGTCCCTCAACGCGCAACACTCCCTACCTTGGCTCTAGCTCGAGTGTGTCTCTCACCACAACATCCACGCAACCTAGTGCTCTCGCAAGCAAGTAGTCACAGCCACCAATCCCTCCCTCATATAGCCCCTCAGCTCATCACCACCACGTCATTTGTCGCGGTTCCAGCCTGCACCCTTGGCGTGCTAGTATCTCGCCATCCCGCATCGCCTGTGCACGTCTTCCGGAACGCGTTTCCACGTGCACGTGGTTCAGTCGCTTTAGCCCATCCACGCCCAGCCCTTGGCGACTGACCAATTTTTCGAGTCTCGCTGGACCAGTCTGATCCATCATGTCTCAGTCAGACGAATAGGCGTTGGAGTTAGTCACCCAGAGTAGCGCCGAGCTGCTCCCGTCTGCTATCTCTGTTCCGACCAAGCGCTTTGCAGCAGCGCATTGCAGTAGCGCATAGCAGTTGCCCTGCTTAGTCAGAGATCGTCAAACCCGATCCAGCAGAGCCAGTCAGGAGTTATTGATAAAAATATCCTGCCGCCCTTTTCTAAGTTCTTTCCTCGAGGGCGTTTGCGTTCGAGCTTCTGCCATCCCTAGCCAGCTACGCTGCAAGGCTCGCCTTATCGTGTCAATCGAATAGCACCCGTCGTCTCGTTGCAGCAGAGCATAGGTTGCTCTTAACAGAGATCAGGGATTAGATTACTGCCGTTTTAGCGGCGCCGGCTCACTTGACAGCCTTTATTCCGAGCCGCTGTGGCATGGAGTAGAATAGCCAGAGATAAACCCTCAAGTTGATACTAACTGAGCTGGCGATTATGGGGAAAGGAATAGGGCGGGGCCTGTGTGTGCCCTCCGTCCTTGTTTTTCTCGTCACGGTTCTTATTTTCCTGCACGCCGCAACTCCCGCACAAAGTCAAGGTAGAGATTTCATTCCGTAAAAGCAGGATAGTTTCAACGGCAAAGGAGAAAGTAGTTTTGTTTCATGAGGCGTAGGTGAGGCATAAGCACTCCAACGCGAGGCAACAATGGAGTCAAAGAAACACACTAGTGAAAACGAATTACCCACATGAACTAGATACTTCAGTGGGTGCTTCCCTCTTTTCAATAGCAATGCTGATGGCTCCTACTAACGAGTTTTTTGTTCGCCTCCTCTCTCCGTCCTTTCAGACGTTGCAAGAAGACATGGAGAAGGAGCCGCCGGATATATGGACACGTGGCAACTGGTGAGCGGACAGACACCAGTATCTGAGACAGAGGTGAGCTGAGGCAGGTTGTAACAAAGCCAGTAGCATATATCTAAGCAATGAAATAGACGTTTTTGAAGCCATTTTGAATAATGTAACCACTGCTTTTCATTTGTACGCCTCCTTAGACAATTGCGTGTAGTGGAATGTACATTCATATACATATAATTTATGTTATCGTTTTTTTCCCCTGTTCCTGAACGTTCCCATCCCCAGAAACTCGAGGAGGACCTTGAAGTTGTCGCGCGACGACTATCCTCGTCATCCGGTTCTGGTGACTCCGGTTCCTCGTCAGAATCCGGCAGTGGGGATGGAGGCGGCAGCAGCGGCGGCGGTGATTCGTCGTCTTCGTCGTCAGACTCCGGCAGTAGCAACGGAGGCGGCGACGGCAGCAGCGGCGGCAGCGGCAGCGGGGGCGACTCGTCATCTTCGTCGTCAGACTCTGGAAGCTCCGGCTCATCATCTTCAAAATCGTCGTCTTCGTCAGGATCTTCGTCTTCTTCTAGCGACGGGGGCAGCGGAGGCGACGGAAGCGGAAGTTCCGGCGGTTCCTCTGATAAATCGTCAGGCTCCTCGTCGTCCGATTCGTCGTCCGATTCGTCGTCGTCGTCCGATTCGTTGTCCGATTCGTCGTCTGATTCGTCGTCGTCGTCCAGTTCCAGCGGGAAGAAGAAGAAAAAGAAGAGCTCCTCCTCATCTTCCTCTTCGTCATCTTCAGATTCTTCCTCAGATTCATCGTCATCGTCAGATTCTTCGTCATCGTCATCGTCGGATTCGTCGTCATCGTCATCGTCTTCTAAAAAGAAGAAATCTAAGAAGAGTTCCAAGAGCAGCGGATCGTCGTCTGATAGCAACGGCGACTCTTCCTCAGGAGATTCTTCAGGAGATTCGTCAGGCTCTTCGGGTTCGTCCGATTCAGGATCCGACGGCGACGGCTCCTCAACGTCTTCGTCGTCGTCTAAGAAGAAAAAAAGTAAGAAGTCGTCTTCGTCGAGCAGCGGGAATGACGGCGACTCGTCTTCTTCCTCTTCCTCTTCCTCTGGATCCAAGAAAAAGAAGAAGAGTAATAAGAGCTCTTCATCTGACGGTGGCGACAACAGCTCCGATAGCGGATCCTCTTTAAACGGGGACTCGTCCTCTGGCAGCGGAGACGGAGGCGGTGACGGAGGGTCGTCAGGCGACGGAGGAAGTGACGGAAAACGGGTTCAAGAAAGTGTAGGAGATGGCGGAGGGGGGGGAAGCGGAGGAGATGGAGGAGGGAGCGACGGAGGAGACGGAGGAGGAGGCTCGTCGTCTTCTTCCGGAAAGAAGAAGAAGAAAGGTTCGAAGAAGAAAAAGGGGTCAAAGAAAAGCTCTAAACACGGTTCGAGTTCCGGGGGAGACGGGGAAGGCAGCGGGAGCGGTTCGTCTAAGAAACATAAGAAGGGCTCGAAGAAGCGCTACGCGCGGGGAGACGGCGGCGGGTCGTCGGGCGACGGAAACGGTGACGGAAATGGCGGCAGCGACGGTGGCAGTGGAGACGGAAACGGAGACGGAGGCGACGGAAACGGCGACGGAAACGGTGACGGAAACGGCAGCGGGGACGGGGGAGGAGACGGAGGAGGAGACGGAGGAGGGAAAAGTTCCAAGAAGAAGGGAAAGAAGAAAAAGTCTTCCTCTTCCTCTGGTTCTCATTCTCATTCGGGAGGCTCGTCGCACGGCTCGTCGCATTCTAAAGGGTCTTCTTCTCATGACGATAACGGCGACGGCGGCGGCGACGGGGGCGACGGTGGTGGCGATGGGGGCGGAAACGGCGACGGCGGTGATGGTGGTGGTGATAGCGGCGACGGAGGCGGCGACGGAGGTGGCGACGGGGGCGGCGACGGGGGCGACGGAGGCGGCGATAATGGTGGTGATGGTGGTGATGGTGGTGATGGTGGGTCTACCGAAGGTTCAGGCGACGACGGTGATTATTTTGACATGAACGCTCGTGAGAAGCGGAGTGTTGATGACAATAACGGGGATGACGGTAACGGGGTCGACAGTAACGGGGATTACAACGACGACTCTGGTTCGGATTATAGCGGGGATGGAGGTGATGACTATAACGGCGATTCTGGAGACGGAGGGGGCGACTACAGTGATTCTGGCGACGGCGATTATAGCGGGGGCGACGGTAGCGATGGTGGTGACTATAGCGAAGGCGACTATCCAGATGACGGGAGTACGGAGGGAGATGGGAGTCGGAGGGAAAGGGGTTCATCCAACGGCTCACGATCAAGCAGGAGGAAGAAAGGACGGCGGGGATCGAGCCGTCGTAAGGGCCACCACCCAAATAAGGGGCACCACAAGCGCGGCTCGGCGCCGCCAGTTGCAAGCGATCCGGCCGTCAACTTACCTCCCGTTACAATCGTTCCCCCGTTCACGGTCAAAAATCCCCCGGTGATAGCATTCCCGCCGAAAATTACCAATCCGAAACCCGTCGACCCCTCCCCAGCACCCCCTGTCGGTCCCCTCATACCCGATAATGTCAACCCGTTACCGTTCGATCTCATCCCCGTTCCGCAACGTACACCCACCGACTCGTTTACGCTAAACCCGTTTAAAGGCAGAGTCGCGGTTTTCCCATTGGAGCCAGCCCGAAAGGACCCAAAAGCCGGTCTGATAAAAAAGCCAAAACCGCCAGTGGTAAAACCAACACCGAAAGTGCCCACTCTCCCGCCCAAACCAAAAGTGCCAACACTGCCGCCCGCACCGAAACCGAAAGTGCAGATCCCGCCAAAGACCCCGCCCAATGCGGGAGCAGTTGACCCGTCCGATCCCAACAACCCGTTTGCTAGTCCGTTTGACCCGCCGCCCGGCGCGAACGGCCCGCTGAATCCGACCGACCCCGTGAATCCGCTCAATCCGCTGCAGCCGCTGTCGCCGTCGCCGCCGGTTGTTACTCCCAAGCCTTCTCCGCCTCCCGATGACGGTGAGAACCCAAATTTACCTTTTTTTTTCCAGTTTGGTTTAGAAAGTGTACCTTTCCAGGTTTGTAAGTGTAGACGTGTGTACACCGAAGGGAATGCGTGCACCAGCTGTCGCTGTCGCTGTCGCCGCCGGTGGTTGCTCCCAAGCCTTCACCGCCCCCTGATGATGGTGAGACCTTGCTTTCTTAGGCCACAAATGCTCCCCGAATCCTTCCCACGCCAACCTACCGTCATTTGTCCTCACCATGTATCTCCTCCTTACACCCCCCCCCCCCCCCCTCCCCTCCCCCCTTCCCCCCACCTCTTCCCCTCCCCTTCCTCATTGCAGTGCTGGTATCCCCAACACCACCGTGCCTCAAATGCTCCCCGATTCCTACAACGCCTCAGCAGTCATCAAGCCAAAAACCACCTCCACCACAACCGCCCCTCCCTCGCCCCCCACCGACTCACCATTTCTCCCTTGTTTCATCCTTTGTTTCCTCCTTCTGTCTCCCTGCAGGTGCCGGTATTCCCAACACCACCGTCCCTCAGATGCTCCCCGATTCCTACAACGCCTCAGCAGCCATCAAGCCAAAAACCACCACCACCACATCCGCACCTCCCTCGCCCCCCACCGACGCTGGAGTCAACACCCTCATGGTCGTGCTGATGGTCACGATTTCCCACCCCCATTCCCCTCATCTCACCATTTCCCTTGTCCCCTCCCTCCCCCACCCCCTGTTTCAGGTGCCGGTATTCCCAACACCACCGTCCCTCAAATGCTCCCTGATTCCTACAACACTTCTGCACTCATTTGTCTCACCATCTGTCTCCCCCTTTCTTTCCCCTCTTTAACCCTTCCCCCCTCCCATTCCTCATTGCAGGTGCCGGTATCCCCAACACCACCGTCCCTCAAATGCTCCCCGATTCCTACAACGCCTCAGCAGCCATCAAGCCAAAAACCACCACCAGCACATCCGCGCCTCCCTCGCCCCCCACCGACTCTGGAGTCAACACCCTCATGGTCGTACTCATGGTTACAATCCCCCTGGGTGCAGCGGCGGTCATAACAATGGGCATGCTGGGGTGGAGTCAGTACAAGAAGTGGAGTATGAACGCGCAAGGCCCTGCCACTGCTGGGGGACCTGGGTCTGGGTCTGGGAGCGGTGGGTTTGGTGGCAGTGGGTATGAGTCTCTGAGAGGGGGACCGTTCAACCACTGATGAGGGAATGGGGTTGGGGTGCTGCTGCTGCTGCTAGTGCTGGTGGTCGTGCTGATGGTCACAATTCCCCTGGGTGCAGCGGCGGTGATAACAATGGGCATGCTGGGGTGGAGTCAGTACAAGAAATGGAGCATGCGTTCCCAAGGCCCTGCCACTGCTGGGGGTCCTGGGGGTGGGGGTGGGTCTGCTGGGTTTGGGTATGAGAGCCTGGGAGGAGGGCCGTTTGGTCGATGAATGGGGAGAGAGGAGGGGAAGGGGATGGGGGCTTGAATCGCATTATGGGTGTGGGTGGGAGTGGGTGTGGGTGGATGGGGAATGAGAGTCTGCGAAAGGGGATTTTTGGGACTCCTGAACCAATAATATAGCGGGTAGTGGGCCTTAGAGTGCGGCGAGAGAGGGCATTCTTAGGTTGATGATTTCTCCGTAGTATACAAACCCCTGCTGTGCAGGTGTAGTAGGTGTAGGGTAGATTAGGGACAAACATATCTTTTGAGACGTATCCAAATATTAGTGACGAATTGCTATGCTTCTTCACGCGGGTACTTGACCTGCAACACGTTTATTGACGGTCTACTGTTGAGAATACATGCTCCTGCAATTGATTTTCCCAATATACAGACATAAGACTACTAGTACTTGTGGGTACCATCAGATCAAGCATTTTGGAATTTGTAAATTGTTTAGCGAACAATCAGATGTATCGTAACACAAGCTGTTACCAGAACCACCTTCGACGAAGCACACCTGATGTCCATACTACGTGCGACACACGTTGCGCGAGGTGCGTTGCGAAATGTTGGTAACGACGCCTCCTGAAATGTCCAGCACGAAATCATGCATGACCTCGCTTCCCACAGCTCATCTGAACTTTTACGTCAGCAGGAACCTATGTGAACATGAAGACAAGCGCCAGCAACAGGCATCTCGCGCCATTGCTCTGTTTCTCCAGCTGAATGCATACTAGTGTTCTGGCTTTCCGTGATTGGCGCTCCGCTAATTAGCCTGTCCGTAGTCTTAGCTCGCTTCGTCTTTGCTTATTCTTCCCGCAGCTGGCGATTCTGCGAGATTTCCGCAGATTTGCAACTTTCCGACTGATCTGCCCTGCGAACAGATTTGCGAAGGGGTTATTCGACGTCTGATCCTGCGGTTGTTATTTTCCTCATTAAATACGGTTGCGTAAATTGCAGAGCAGTCACGATGTTTGGAGGAGGGTTCAAGGGCTCGAAGCTGTAAGTCACGAGGCTCGAACGTTCTTACGCTCGTAACACCGATTGAAGAAACAGATATTCACGCCGTCAACATGATACTTAACCGTTTGCAGAATTTGCGGTATTGTTGTCAACGGGTGTTGATGTCCTGATTATTATCCGAACTTCTGCTCTCCTCATCTCTGGTTCCGTGTCAAGGCATTGATCCGGTTTTTTATGATACACTTTTTTTTCGTTACAGGAAGACTCAGCTTCAGCTATCAGCTTCACGAATCACGGTGATGCGCAACAAGCGGCAGAATGAGCTCAAGTACAAGCGGCGTGAGGTGGCGATGATGCTCAAGGGTGGCCAGGAAGCTCGAGCTCGTATTAGGGTACGTGATACGCTTTATAACGTTGTGCATGAAGTTGAAATGCGTACGTGTATAGTATAAGTATACAGTAAGGGCAACAAGCAGGACGAGCTCGGATTTGGGTGTGGGTTCCAAGAAAAAAAAGCAAACAAATAAATAAATGTGATATCTGATTAACAGTCATGCATTATGATCTCGCTGGAAATGCAAACACAGAGCAATGGCTATGATGCTCCAAACGCGAAGAGGAGGCATAACCCTAAATCAGCAATGTGCCGAAATCCCTGCATTGTCGTTGTGACAGTAACGAGAGGGACAAGCAATTCCGCATCGTGTCGAGTACTGATTCGCATTTTTCTCTACACCTCCTGGTGTGTGTGTGTCTCACCCTCCTTTCATCCGGTTGCAATATCCATGTTCTTAAGGTGGAGGAGCTTATAAGGGAGGAGAACACTATAGCAGCCTACGACGTTCTGGAGCTCTTCTGCGAGCTGCTGGTCGCCCGCATTCTCATTATAGAGTCACAGAAGTGAGTTCTAAAGGTTGTGCATGCATAATCCATATAGCGGCGTACGACATTTTGGAGCTCTTCTGCGAGCTGCTGGTCGCCCGCATCCTCATTATAGAGTCACAGAAGTGAGTGTTTCATGTTGTGCATAATATATCTGTACACCACGCTCCTAGCTTCCCTTAATGGGTTTATGGATTCTGTAATGTCTGTGCTGACAATTTTGTAAGCGTTCTTGAAACGGTGCTAAACTTGTTGCTTTTTTCCTATGGCTGGTATCTGGTTTGTTTCAGGACCTGCCCGGTGGACCTACGGGAGGCGGTTTCGAGCATAATTTTCGCTGCCCCGCGCTGCTCCGACCTGCCCGAGCTCGCTGAGGCGAAGAAACTCTTCCAGCAGAAGTTTGGGCGGGAATTCGTGATGGCAGCAGAGGAGCTGCGTCCTGAATGTGGGGTGAACCGGATTGTAAGTGTTATGTGTTTTGATGTGGTGGAGTGTGGTGGGTCGGGATCTAGTGGGGTCGAGCTCGCCGAGGCGAAAAAACTCTTCCAGCAGAAGTTTGGGCGCGAGTTCGTGATGGCAGCAGAGGAGCTGCGGCCTGAATGTGGGGTGAACCGAATTGTTAGTGTTTTTTTGTGTGGTGCGGAGTGGGATTTTGTGGGCTGGATTGGGATGGAGTGAAGCGTCTTTGTCCGTTTATATTCCCCGCAGAAGCTGGTAGCAGAGAATGGCATGGAGTGGAGTGGAGTGGAGTGGAGTGGAGTGGAGTGGAGTGGAATGACCTACCCAATCCCGTCCCGTCTTCCTCCTCTGTTCTCTTCGCGTTGGCACTTGCAGATCGTGGCTAAGCTGTCAGTGCGAGCCCCCTCGCCTGAATCGAAGCTAGAGGCGCTGCAGAAATTGGAAGAGGAGAACGGAGTGGAGTGGAGTGGAGTGGAGTGACCGACTTGGGTGCTTCTTTTCTTGTTTCTTCCCTGCATGCCTCCCAGATTGTTGCAAAGCTGTCAGAGCGAGCCCCCTCGCCCGAATCCAAGCTAGAGGCGCTGCAGAATGGCAGAGGAGAACGGAGTGGAGTGGAGTGGAGTGGAGTGGAGTGGAGTGGAGTGGAGTGGAGTGGAGTGGAGGGACCGACTCAGGTGTCTTTTGCCTTGTTTCTTCCCTGCACGCCCTCCAGATTGTCGCAAAGCTATCAGTGAGAGCCCCCTCGCCTGAATCCAAGCTAGAGGCGCTGCAGAAACTGGCAGTGGAGAATGGCGTGGAGTGGGACCCGGCTAGCATGCAGAAGGACTTGCTGGCGAAATATGAAGACATGATGGTGAGTGCGGTGTTAGGTTCAGTAAGAGGCGTTTAGAGGGGTGGAGTGGGGTGGAGTGGGATCTAGCCAGCATTCAGAAGGACCTGCTGGCGAAATACGAAGACATGATGGTGAGTGGGGTGCTAGGAGGCATTAGAAGGGTGGAGAGGGATGGAGTGGGACCCGGCGAGCATGCAGAAGGACTTGCTTACGAAATACGAAAACATGAAGGCGAGTGTGATGTGATGTTGGGGTTCAGTCAAAGGCCTCAAAAGGGGTTGAAAGGTGTGGAGTGGGATGGGACCAGGCAAGCACGGGGGCTTGCACGTGGACTTGCCACAACTCGTTCAAATCAGTCAGTCTACACATCTGCCCCTCCAGACGCTCCCAGGGTCCCCCCTCCATTATCGCCCCTTCCCCCTGTCCCACTGCTCCCCTCCCCGTCACCCTTTTCTCCTTCTCCTCTTTCCCCTCTCAGGACCCTCGTTTTAATTAGCGGGTCTACACATCTACCCTTCCAGATACTCCCAGGACCCCCCCTTTAGCGCCTCCTTCCCCATCCCCACTCCCCCCTTCCTCACTTTCCCCTTCTCCCTCTCAGGACCCTCGTTCCAACCAGCCAGTCTACACATCTGCCCATCCAGACGCTCCCAGGACCCCCCCTCCTCACGACTCAGTGCCCAACATGTTTGGTCCCGGGCAGCCCTACAATCCCGGGCAGCCCGCAAATGTTCCGGCGGGCAGCCAGCCGTACGAAGCCGGCCCTCCATCTGCCCCCCCTCGCACAGAATCTTTGATTACAGCAGATGACTATGAGAAGCGGTGGGTGGGAAAAGCAGGGGGGCAGGGTCAGGCAAATGACCCTGCCCACCCCGCTTCTGCTGCTGCCGCTGCTGGTGCTGCCGGTGCCGCTGCTGCTACTGCTGTCGCTGCTGCTGGCGGTGGTGGTGGTGGTTACGGTGCTGGTGGTGGGTCAGCTGGTTACACTGGCGTTGGTGGTAACCCTCTGGATTACCCAGCATCATCTGTTCCCAAGTATGGGGAGGGTAAGGCTTTTAAGAAAGATGCTATGGATTACGCTCCTAGCAGCTACGGAGGAGGGGGAGGAGGCGGAGGGGGAGGGGGGGCAGGAGGTGGGGGGGGAGGGGGAGGAGGGGGTAACTACCAGAATCAGGGTAACAACAACCCCAGTGGTGCGTTTTCCACAGAGGAGATTCGGCGGGCAGAGAACGAGGTGGCGAGGGAGTTTGATCGTGTGGCTGAGGAGAGAGAGCGCCAGATGGCGGCGATCCGTGAGTCGTCAGAACGCGCCAGGCTGGCGGCGCAGCGGGCAGCAGATGCTGCCCGGATGGCCGTTGGGGGCGGGGGAGCGGGGGGAGCGGGGGGGATGGGGGGGGTGGGGGGGATGGGGGGAGGGGGGATTGGTGCTGGGTACGGTTCAGGGGCAGGAGGAGGAGGGAGGGGGATGATGGGCGGACAGGGAGGAATGGCCGTAAACGCTCGTTACGGGCCTAGTGCGTACGGCGGCATGCCAGGTGGATCCGCAGGTGGTTCTGTTGGTCCAGGTGATTCCTCTGTTGGTTCAAGTGGAGGAGGCGGGGTGCAGGATGGGGAGGACAGTTTGGATTTGCCTGCTCCCCCTAGAGGTATCGTGGGGGGAAGAGGAGGGGGAGGGGGAGGGGGAGGAGGAGGCGGAGGGGGAGGCGCAGGGGGTGGGGCAGGAGGTGGGTTTGTGGGTGCAAGTGCATTTGACGATTTTGTGGCCAAGTCACCTCGAGCAGGAGAAACTGGTAGTGGTGGATTTGGGGCAGGAGGAGGAGGAGGGGCAGGGGGAGCAGGGGGAGCAGGAGGAGCAGGAGGGACAGGAGGAGCAGGAGGGACAGGAGGCACGGGTGGTGGGTATGGGGCAGAGTCAGCAGCGCCAGCAAGCCATGGCACCCCAGCACATGCTTTTGATGACTACATTGCGCGGTCTCCTAGGGGGAGCAACAATAGCAACGGCAGTGGTGATTTCAACGCCCCGTCCGTCCCTGGTTCGGGCGCCGCCCATTCCTCCCACTCAGGCTCGGAATTCCCCTCCGTGCCAGGCTCTGGCGGGTATGGCTCTGGCGCTGGCTCGGGCTACAGTGGAGGAGGTGCGGGGCCAGGTTCGGGGATGCAGAGTGGTCCGGCGACAGCTGGTTTGTCGGGAGATGTGATGTCGCTGCCTGGCATTGATGACTTGGCCGCTAGGTTTGACCGGCTGAGGAAGAGAACGGCAGCATCGGATGACCTGTGAAGGAGAGACCACTTTTGATGCGCCTCAGAATGCTGGAGGTGGGAGGTGTGTTGGTGATTTGGCTGTTACCGTAGGTTGATTCGCTGAGGATGAGAGAATCTGCGTCGGATGATCTCTAAATGGCAGGTAAGGTAACCCTTGAGGCTCCTCAACCTCAAATGTGGAAGGGGGAAAGGGGGAGGGGGGGGGATACTAGGATTGGCTGAATAGTGTTGTGTAGTGAATTGATTTGGTGATACTGTCTTTTTTTTTTCCGTAGAAATGTGTTGCCTGCCATTGGCTCGTTTATGCGATCTTGCTTGCAGCTTGGGCAAATGAATATTTGTGAAAGATATTCTAGTGTTGGCTTCTCGTAAGATCTAC
Source organism: Closterium sp. Yama58-4 (assembly GCA_947470075.1). NCBI lineage: Eukaryota > Viridiplantae > Streptophyta > Zygnematophyceae > Desmidiales > Closteriaceae > Closterium > Closterium sp. Yama58-4. Next base: position 425,675 of record CANIUD010000282.1, on the reverse strand, counting down.
AGTGTGCTTCCCTTCTTTTGGCGTCTCGCTACCCGCAGCGACCACACCGCGTACACCTCCTCGCTTCCGCAAGCTGCATTTCCGCCATTCCTCCAGCTGCAGGCCGATCAGGGGGAGAGATTTTCCCGATCGACCACCGGAGGGAACCGCAAATTCCCTCCGCGTTCGCCAACCCCAAGGGCAGCATTCAGCCAATCACGAGCATGTTGCCTGAACCATTTTTCCGAACCCCCTTTCACCGACCTCCGTTTCCGCTTCAAATATGGGCACGCGGAAGGTTGAGGGAGATGCCGGTATCTATCCGTACGATACAGGATGCTTTGAGCGTGGTTAACTATTTTTGGGTTGCGAAGCAACCTATTACAATCGTTATGTACAATTTTTTTTTCATCCTCTATATTTATAGAAGATGAAGAAAAAAATGTTTTCGATAGTAGCCTAAATGACCTTTATGTATTTGCCATGGCCGTACATTTCTTTCAACTTCTTTAGTTCGCTATCGTGAATCTACTGTGGACGAACATAGTCAGCGTATACTACGCCATGTGGAATGGATGAAATATGAACATGGTAACAAAAATAATGTTACTATCAAGTTGTGAATGTTACTTGATGATGCATACCGTTATGCATTAATGAAGCATGCATGCATGTACGGTACGTGATGTACCGGTATGATAATGGATAACCTAATACATAATATATAATGCATAAATATAGTATAATGCTGTCAAAGTTATGTTTAATATATATCCTGCGTGCTGTAGTTACTGCAGTTATTGTTCTTAACTATTTGGTGGTGCACCACTGTGCTCACCTTCCCTTGAACTATATCATGTATCTTGCTCATTAGTGTAAGCCCTCTTCTTCCGTTTCTCTCGCTACTCTCTTACCCCAAAACCCTAGTCTACTTAGGCTACTATTCTAACAAATGCATATGCTATAGCAGTATGCAAAATATTTAGTTATGTATACCAGTACCTAGTATAGTGAAATGAATGCATACGGTACATGATGGAATGCGTATCAGTTAGTTGACCCAGACCCTATGCTACCGCATCCCCTGCCTAGCATGGGGGGGAAGTCAATAGCATAGTTTCTGAATCATTCAACTGTTACATGAAACGATACAATCTGTGTAAACTAAAAAAATGATCAAGATCCATCAAATCCAGTTCAAGTGGACACACTCACTGAGTGCGCAAAGAACCTTCTCGGAAATGATAGCTTGACCATTTTTTTAAAATCCACAGATGTGCATTGTTGATGCAATGATAAGATGATGTGGATGAATGTACACACAAAAAACACATGCACACTGACACACATAGCGATATGCACATACACGACAAACTAGCGATTAAAGACCACATACAAATGCACAAACAAAAGTGACAATTAGGAAGACATGAAAACAAAAGATGCAAAATATTACGGACAACAATCTAAATCAAATCCCACAATCCAGCATTTGCCGATCGCCTGGCTCAATCAAATATGATGTCAGGCTGTCAAATGTTGTAGCCTATAGTGAGGTTTGTCTTAGAGGGTACAAAACTTAGGGTTAGCTATATGTACCCCAACCAACATCAATGCATCATCCATTCTTCATTCTGACATGGTATCAGTTAGGTTAGGATCCTGTGGGATCCCGTTCCGCCGTTCTCCGTTCGTACCACCCGAGCCTGATCCTAGCTCTCGTTCGTCTCCTTCTCGTTGTTACCGAGCCTAGCGCCGAGCCACGCTCTCGTTCGTATCGTTCCAGCTGTTACCGCCCCCCCCGTCGCGTTGCCTTCCCCCCCCCTCGAGACGCGCCCGTCCCTTTCCCCCTGTCGCGTCGCGCTCCCCCCGTCGCGTCGCGTCCGCGCCTTCCCCCCGTCGTGTCGCCTTCCCCCTGTCCCGTCGCGCCCCCCCTTTCCCCCCGTCGTGTCGCCTTCCCCCTGTCCCGTCGCACCCGCCCCTTTCCCCCCGTCACGTCGCCTTCCCCCTGTCCCGTCGCAGCCCCCCTTTCCCCCCGTCGTGTCGCCTTCCCCCTGTCCCGTCGCACCCGCCCCTTTCCCCCCGTCCCGTCGCCTTCCCCCTGTCCCGTCGCACCCGCCCCTTTCCCCCCGTCGTGTCGCCTTCCCCCTGTCCCGTCGCACCCGCCCCTTTCCCCCCGTCGTGTCGCCTTCCCCTGTCCCGTCGCACCCGCCCCTTTCCCCCCGTCCCGTCGCCTTCCCCCTGTCCCGTCGCACCCGCCCCTTTCCCCCCGTCGTGTCGCCTTCCCCCTGTCCCGTCGCACCCGCCCCTTTCCCCCCGTCACGTCGCCCTCCCCCTGTCCCGTCGCTCCCGCCCTCTCCCCCCGTCGCGTCGCCCGTCCCGCAGCGCCCGCCACTGTCGCCGCCGCGCCTGCAGCCGTCGCCCGCCGCTGCGCGCGTCGCCGCTGCCCCCCCCCCCCCCCCCCCCCCCCCCCCCCCCCCCCCCCCCCCCCCCCCCCCCCCCCCCCGCCCCCTGCCGTCGCCCGCTGCGCGCGCTGCTGGCCCCTGCTGCCGAGCGCGCTGCCATCGCCCGCCGCTGCGCCCGTTCCCGTTCCCCGCTGCTTAGTCCCCTGTTACCTCCCGCTGTCACGCCCGCTGTGGCGTCCGCTCCTCCCCTGTCCCAGAGTACCGCCGAACCCTAATTTGGATCTCACCTACTGCTGTCCCCTCCCTCTCCGTTCGCGTTCGTTTTCACTATGGCGACTCAGCGTGTCCTTCGTTTCGACGCTGACGGTAGACCTCTTGATTTTTCCGTCTGGCTTCTTCGTGCTCGCCGTCTGTTAGAGAGTCAGGTCCAGGCAGGCGAGACCCTCTGGGCGCACGCTACTGGTGCCCTACCTGCGCCCCCCGACCCTACGCCTTTAGGACCTGCCCCTGACGACGCCGCTAGAGCCCGCTTTGCCACTCAGCGAGCTGACCAGACGGCTTGGACGTCACGTGACGCTGCGGCCTGCATCGCGCTCAGCAGCCTCCTCCCTGAGTCTGAGGAGGTTCACTTCACTCAGGTTCGCACCGCTGCTGCGTACCTCACTGCGATTAAGGCCCGCTACTCTACTCCCGCTGCTGTCTCTCTTGGCCGCCTGTTCCTCCCATTCCTGTTTCCTGACCTGGCGTCTTTTGAGCGCTCTGCTGACTTGATCGCTCACCTCCGCTCGCTCGACGCTAGTTACCGCGCTGCTTGCACTGAGGCACAGCTTGCACTGCTTCCTCCCCCTATGGCGATTACTATCTATTTCATCGCCACTAGCCTCCCTGACCGCCTTGCCTCCGTTCGCGACGCGCTTCTGCTGAAGCACCCTAGTGAAGCACCCTAGTGAGTCTGCACTCAAGGACGTCGAGAGCAACCTTCGCTCGGTAGCCGCTGCCTCTGGTGCTGTGCCCCCCCCACTCTTCCACGGGTGCACAGTCCCGCAGTTACCCACCTTTACTGCCTCACTTGCCACTGCCGCTACTGACGCGACTGCAGCTGCTGTTACGACTGCGTCGCGGTCCCGCGGTAGGAGTGGCAAGAAAGGCGGTTCTGGTGGTGGTAGTGGAGGTGGAGGCGGAGGTAGTGGAGGTGGCGTTGCGCCTGGCGGCGGTGGAGGTTCAGGGCCTGGAGAGGCGCCTCGTGCAGTGACTGGTGACTCCACTGCGCCTGCTGGTGGTGGCGACGCCCGAGTTCGTCAGTCGCCTCCTGTACTTCCTGCCCCGGTTGGTGGAGCAGCGGCGTGGTACCAGGCTCAGCGTCAGCAGCAGCTTCTGCAGCACCAGCAGCCCCTCTCCTCCCAGCAGCCTCAGCAGCAGCAGCGGCAGCAGCTGGCTCCAGGGTCGGGGCTGCGTCAGACCCAGCGCGGTGCTGCTTACACTCCCTGCACCTACCAGGTTCTGACAGGCACTCGTCGTGGCCACCCTTGTGGCCGGTTTCACCCCCCTGGTCAGTGCTTTGCTCAGCTCACTGACACGGTTCGTTTGGTCTACGGGGTTGGTGCTCCTGCCCCTGACTGGCTGCCTCTTGTTCAGCGCTACGGCTCCGCTCTGTGGGGCATGTCTGCTGAGCAGTTAGTTGATCTGATTGGTACTCCCCATGCTATGTATGCTGTTGTTGACTCTAGTGTTTCTGACTCTGCTTACTCTGGTGTTGTTAGCTTAGGTGCTAGCCTTGCTCAGTTGCCTGTTGCTAGTGTAGGTTCTTGTGTAGACTCTAGTCCAGCGGCTACCTCAGAGGACGGTTCGCTGTCGTTCACGCTGGACTCTGGAGCCTCTCACTGCTTCTTTCGTGACAGCACGACACTTACGCCTCTTCCTGCGCCTGTTTCTGTGGCGCTGGCTGATCCCACTTCGGGACCAGTCACCGCGCGTCACACTACCACCTTGCCGTGTCCGGCTGCTCCTTCTGGGTCTCTCACTGGGTTTCACGTCCCCTCGTTCTCCCGGAACTTGGTGGGCGTGCGACCCCTCGTGAGTCAGCACGTGGGTGTGTGGTTTGAGCCTTCTGGAGAGACTGCGGTGTGTGTTGACGGGGACTCTTACCAGCCCCTCGCCACTTTTGCTGCTGAGCCGGGCTCCGGTCTCTACACTCTTCACACTGGCCCGCGCGCTCAGCAGCGACTGCAGCAGCAGCAGCAGCCGCAGCAGCAGCAGCAGCAGCAGCAGCCGCAGCCGCAGCCACAGCCGCCCCTCCTGCCCCCGGCCCCTGTTTTGCCCCCCGTTCGAGTCCTCGCGTCTCACCAGGTTGCTCCGTCCCCCCAGGTAGCTGTGTCTTGTCAGGTTCCTCCGTCTAGTCCGGTCGCTGCGTCGTGCTCCTGTCGGTCGCTTGCCCACCCCACCGTTTTGTGGCACCACCGGCTGGGGCACCCTTCTCCTCCTCGTCTTCGCGCTATGTCTCGTCAGCGTCTTGTCTTAGGTCTCCCGCGTGTCTTGCCGTCGCTGCCGCCGTCCCTTGCACCACCGTGCGGTCCTTGCGTCGAGGGTAGGCTGCGCGCCACCCCTCACTCCTCCTCCCTTCGTCCGGCCACCGAGCCTTTTGAGACGCTGCACTTGGACGTCTGGGGCCCCTCTCCTCGCCCTGGCCCTGAGCGTGAGCGTTTCTTTTTGGTGGTCGTTGACGACTACTCCCGCTACACCACAGTGTTCCCCCTGGCGAGGAAGTCTGAGGTGACTTCTACGCTGATCAGGTGGTTGCTTACCACCCAGGACACTCGTGGTCGTCGTGTCAGCTGTCTCCACTCCGACCGCGGGGGCGAGTTTCGCTCCGGCATTCTTGCTGGATTCTGTCGCGAACAGGGCATTCGTCAGTCCTGGACGCTTCCGGAGTCCCCACAGCAGAATGGGGTTGCTGAGCGTCGCATAGGCCTGGTCATGGAGATTGCCCGCACCTCCTTGACTCACGCCCGTGCCCCCCATTTCCTGTGGCCATACGCGGTCAGGTACGCCGCGCACCAGCTGAACCTCTGGCCACGCGTCTCTCGGCCGGAGGCTTCACCGACCAGTCTTTGGACAGGGTCCCCTGGTGTCGCGTCGAGGTTTCGTGTCTGGGGGTGCTTGGCTCTTGTCCGCGACACCTCCGCGGACAAGCTCTCGCCTCGCGCCGTTCCTTGTGTCTTCCTTGGTTTCCCTGAGGACTCCTCTGACTTCACCTTTTACCACCCTCCCTCTCACCGGTTCTTTGACTCCCGTGACGTCCGTTTCGAGGAGTCCACCCCCTACTACGTCAGGTACCCCAGTCGAGGTCTCCCGGTCCCTCCCCCCCCTCTCTTCCTGACCGCCGCTCCCCCGCCTGCTCCCCCGGTACAGCCTCCCCCCCCTGGTCCAGCCCCGTCTGGTGTGTCTCAGGCTAGCCCTCCCCCTTCGGTAGCCCCCCCTGTACAGCCTCCCTCCCCACAGTCTTCCTCGCCGCCTCCTGCAGGTGCTCCCTCTCGGGAGGTTGGTCCTGCGACTGTCCCTGTACAGGTCTCTGGTTCTGGGGGTGCTGGAGTTGGAGCTGAGCCGCGGGTTGCAGAGGACTCTTGTCTTCCGGGGGCTGGTACTGGTCGTGCGGAGTCTGGGGGTGCTGGTGCGGAGTCTGGGGGTGCTGCGTCTGGGGGTGAGGGTGTCCCTTCGGTTTCTAGAGAGCCTGGGTCTGGAGCTGGTGTTGGTGCTGCCTCTGGGGGTGGTGTACTTGGTGCTTCGGAGGTCGACTCTGGGGCTGCCGCTGCCCCGGACACTACTCCTTCCCCCCACCCCTACCCGACCAGGTTCCAGGCTCGTGTTCGCCGTGCTCGTGAGGAGCAGCTGGAGTTGGAGAGAGAGGAGAGAGAGTTGCAGCGGCTCGAGGAGCAGGAGCGACAGCAGCAGGAGCAGCAGCAGGGGCAGCAGCCGCTGGAGCAGCAGCAGCCGCAGCAGCCGCAGCAGCAGCAGCAGCAGCTGCTGCCGTCTCCTCCTCCTGTCTCGGGTCTTCGGACCCTTGGTCTCCCGTCTCCCTCTCCTTCCTCCTCCCCCTCTCCTCCCGTCTCTGGTCCTCCGCTTCCTCCTCCTGACCCCTCTCCCGCTGTTTTCCCTCGTTCTCAGTCTTCGTTGTCTCCTCCTCCTTCTCAGACTTGGGCCTCTCGTCGCTCCCCTCGTGCTCGTCCCTCGTCTCCTGTTCCCTTCACTGACCTTCGTACAGCCTTCCTTTGTTCTCGTCCACCTCGTCCGTCTCCGTCTGTGCTTCCGTCTCCTCCTGAGTCGGCCCTCACTGTGTCGCTTCCTTCTCCTGTCACTGACTACTACCGCACGTACCGTCCTGTTCTCTCTCGTGTTCTCGCCTCTCTTGTTACCCACCCTCGTGCCTCTGTGTCCTCTGTGTCCGCTCTTACTGCCGCAGTCACTGAGTTTGCCTCTACCCGCCGCCTTGACTTCGCCACCGCTCTTGTGGCTGCTCCTCCTTCCAGTCCTCTGGCCGTCGGGGGTGTGTCTGCCCTTGGCTGTGACGCCCTAGAGGACAGGCAGTTTGAGCTAGAGTTCCTGGCGGCCGCTTCCCCTCATCTCTGTGCCATGCTCCTCGCCCCTGAGGGTGACCCCGACGCCCTTGACATTCCGACTCCTCGCACTTACGCTGAGGCAGTGTCAGGGCCTTGGGCCTCTCAGTGGAGAGCTGCCATGGACGCAGAGATGGCCTCCTACAGATCCACAGGCACCTACGTCGATGAGGTTCCCCCTCCGGGGGCGAACGTAGTCGACGGCATGTGGATCTACAGGGTGAAGCGGCCACCGGGATCTCCTCCGGTCTTCAAGGCGCGCTACGTGGCTAGAGGTTTCAGTCAGCGCGAGGGAGTTGACTTCTTTCAGACCTTCGCGCCCACCCCGAAGATGACCACTCTTCGGGTGTTACTACACGTAGCAGCACAGAGAGACTACGAGTTACACTCTCTCGACTTCTCTACTGCTTTCCTTCAGGGCAGTCTTCACGAGGAGGTCTGGTTGCGTCGTCCCTCTGCCTTCACTGGCTCTTTCCCTCCTGGGACCCAGTGGAGGCTGAGGCGACCGGTTTACGGTCTTCGTCAGGCTCCTCGTGAGTGGCACGACACCCTGCGTTCTACCCTGTCTGACCTTGGGTTCCAGCCGTCTTCTGCTGACCCGTCGCTGTTCGTTCGTCGTGGCCCCACACCTTTCTTTGTTCTGGTCTACGTTGACGACCTTGTTTTCGCCACCCCTGACAGGGTTGCTTTGGCACACGTGAAGTCCGAACTGCAGAAGAGACACACCTGCACTGATCTTGGTGAGCTGCGCCACTACCTTGGCCTGCAGATCACCAGGGACAGAGCTGCTCGCACCATTACACTTTCACAGTCGCACATGGTGCAGCAGGTCCTTCAGCGGTTTGAACTTCAGCACTCCACAGTACAGCGCACACCTCTTGCTGTTGACCACAGACTCACTGGACCCTTTCCTGACGAGCCGTTCGAGCCTAGTGGTCCCTACGCTGAGCTTGTGGGTTGCCTCATGTACCTGATGACTTGTACTCGCCCGGACCTCGCCTTCCCTCTCAGCGTTCTTGCGCGCTTTGTTGCGCCAGGGAGACACCGTCCTGTTCACTGGACAGCAGCTGTGAGGGTGGCGAAGTACCTAGCGACGACGTCAGGCGTGGGGCTAGTTCTTGGAGGGCAGCAGTCTGTCGTACTTACTGGTCACTGTGACTCCTCTTACGCTGACGACGCTGAGACTCACAGGTCTACTCAGGGGTACTGTTTCAGCCTGGGTTCTGGAGCTGTTTCCTGGCGGTCCACGCGCTCCTCTTCGGTCTCGACCTCTACAGCTGAGGCTGAGATCTACGCTGGTGCCATGGCGGCACAGGAGCTGCGTTGGTTGACCTTCTTGCTCACCGACCTTGGTGAGCGGCCGAGCTCTGCACCGACCTTGTTCACTGACAACAAGGCGTCTATTCTCCTTTGTCGAGAGCCACGACTGGAGAGCAGAGTGAAGCACATTCACGTCAGGTACTTTCTTCTGCGAGAGTTGCAGAGGCGTGGACAGGCTCGCTTTGAGTTTGTGGAGTCCGAGGCCAACACTGCAGACATCTTCACCAAGGCGCTTCCGCCTTGTGACCACCAGAGGTGCTGTGTGCAGTTAGGCCTTGTTGACACTGGTTCTCGTGTTGCTTAGGCTTGAGTGTACTGTTTACTTTGCTTTCTATATACCTCTGTTACTTCTTGGACTGGCCTTATGGCCAATGTTGTTTGTGCTCAGACTGTGTGGTGACGTTGTGATCCACCCTGAGCTTCGTTTCTTGGACTGGTCTTGTGACCGTACTCGTTTGGTTCTGCTAGACACCCCTCACTTAGGCTATTCACGAATTTGAACTGCCCGTTTCCAGTCAATGATGCTCCCCCAACGGCTTGCTCACTTCTCCCGCCTGTTCTTCCCGCTGTCCCCATGTTTCCAGTGATTCCTGAGCAACTTTAGTGGTACTGCTCTCCCTTCCGCCAACAGCTTCATCCGGAGCTGTAGGGGCCCCCTCCTCCCCAGCTCAAACTCCTCCGCAAACCCCACGTTCGGAAGCTCGGCAGAGAGGAGCTGATTCCTCCATGACTCCGGCGCTGCAGCAAAAGCTTTGAGCGCAAGGTTTGCAGAATCCTTCCCTCTCAGCTCCCTCGTTCGAGTGTCATGGCCTTTCAGCACCCCTCGCCCATCTACATCTCTCCCAAGAAGATCACCCAACCTGACGTTGTGAAGCTGCTTCGCTGCTTTCTGCCCCCCCACCGGTGTGGAGCCGTTCAAGAGTATATGCATGTTAAAAGTGATTCTCTCCAACAGCAGCTCCCTCGTCTCCCGCTTTTCCGAGGACTCCGCCAGCGGAGAGCGCATAAAGTTCGCACACGCCAACATCCATCTCTGGCTTTTCCCCTCCCATGTTTTAAGCAACTTCTCGTGCGCCATAAAAGTTTCCAGTCCTCGTGGTAGGTCAGCCGCTTGGTGCATCAGGTCCCTCTTCAGCTGATCCGTCTCTGTAAGCGTCAAAGCTATCCTCCGAGCAGTCAGGCAGGTAAGCATCGCCTCTGGGTTCATCGCCCCCACTCCTCCTTCCAGGACCGGCGTAGATAGAAGTTCCTTGCTCCAAAGGTGGAAACACTTATCAGATGTAACCTTGTTGGTTGACATGAAGTTATGTGTCAATTTAGTGATGACCCCCCAGGTTTGCACCGGAGGTGGATAAACCTGCGCCTGGGACCACGCAATCGGCAGTATATACCCATCCATCACAGCCGTCCGACCTTTAATCGGGAGATATTGAGCGTGGTTAACTGCGGTAATGCTTACAAGCTCGTGTAGCGAAGGTTTCACCAATAGAATATCCTGGTCTCAGGCTGGCCTTGGTGTCTTTGCTATATACCAAAAGACACGCGCCACCAAGCTGGAATGTTATGAATGAACTTGTCAGAGTGCGCAGATATCGAATAACGAGAATGTTGAACTACAGAATGCCTGAACAATGAAGTAGCGAGGCCTAAATAGGGGAAAACCTAGCTAGGCGGGGATGGTGTGGTAGGGTTGGCTCGCGAAGTGTCGCGATTGGTGCGGAGGCGGCTCGGTGAGGTTGGGATGCGAAATTGTAGGCCGAACCAGTTGGTCGCGTGGCCCTCGGGATGGCCTCGCTATCGAGCGCCTCAGTAAGGATTTGTAAATCCTTACACTCTCCCACCTCCTAATTAAGGCAGCCTTGTACTAAAAAGGGTCACCCAGTAGCGAGGATGCCGTTGATCTTCACTTCAGCTGAATCCGACGGCTGAAATGCCCCAGACAATATTGTTGAAAAGGTTGGAATGTCGGCCGTTGATGTTGTCAGATTTCGATCTGACGGTCGAAGATGAAGTGGCCCAAATGTAATGAAAGTTGGATTGTGGGCCGTAGATGCAGTCAGATGTCGATCTGACGGATGAGGATGAGCTGGCCCAAAATGAAGTGGAAGTTGGAATGTGGGCCGTTGATCGAGCAGCAGCGAATCTGACGGTCGAGGCAGATGCGATTTTGGAGGGAACCTGCTGACGCGAATTCAAACGCGATTGAGTAGGGATCGTTGATCGTGAAGCAGCAATCGTAGTCGTTCGTCGTGCTGACGCAACCTGACAAAGTCAGAAAAGGACCAAGAAAACGCCAAGGAAAGAACAGTGCGAAGCACTTTCTCCCCCACTCCAAGAAAACACACCATAAAAGTTCCAGCAGCTGCGCCGAGATGAAAACAAACAAAATTCCAGGTGTTAAGTCCCACGAAGGAAGCCGTTGATGGAAGGAACCCAAGTGAAAATGCGTCGGTGTGGAAATGTCGATGTCGAAACCAGGAATTACGTGCCCAAAAGTCGTCAAGGGCGAACCAGCGAAAGTAGACCAGAAACCGAAACCGAAATTGCCGAGTACTCGAACTGAAGCTTTTTGTCTTCACATCGCCAGAATCATGCAGCATCCGCAGCAGTTGCAGCTGGCAGCACCTGACGTGGCTGAAATTAAATATGTTTGTCGTGGGCGGGTCGATGGCGAGTTGTTGGAAGCAGAGTTGGGATGGATTCTCCAAGAATTTTGTCGTAATCCGCCGAGAGTTCGTGGGCAGGGATGAAAATTTGCAGCTGTCTCTCCCCCCCCGTCACTGTTGCCGCCGCCTTCTCCAGTTCGTCGTAAGTCGTTCGTACCCCTTGAAAAGTCCGTGTAGTTCCCGCGCCGTTGCCCTGCGTAAATTTCGCGCGCGTGTAACCAAACTTCGAAAGTACTGCCACAAAATTGCCGCGCTTTCGCCGTAAAACCGTGAAGTCCTTCGTCAAACTCCAAAAACGTCGCTCGAGAAGTAGCCCCGTAAATCCACAGGTCTAGGTGCAGTTCTCCTCCGAAAATCTCAGACGTGCTATAGCCGCCCACCCGGTCACCATCAGTTTCCTTCGGTTACCCGACCCCAGCATGTGGGTTCAATCGAGAACCGGGGACTGCCCTGGGTCTTCCGAGATATAATTTCACGGAACCTAGTGGCATCAACGCCTTTGACCCCGTCGTCGAAACTGCTCCAGTCAGTGTCACTTAACTGAAAACCACGCAAACTCCCACTGGCGCTTTGCGATGTTTCACCTCATCGCGCGTCACCGGCAGGTAAATCCCGAAGCCTCGGCTGCTCCCACGCTCCCTGAAGAATTTCCCGCGGTGTACGTTTAAACACCCGTGGGTCCTAGGTATCAACCGCACTCCAAGAAACGAAGAAACACCCTCAGCTTCAACTCCTTTTTTTTTTTTTTTTTCGTAAGAAGATAACCCCGAAAATCGTGGTTGAGGCTGCAGTCCCGAAGTTATTCTCCGCCGTATAGCCCCGACGTTTCCGCCGTTTTTTCCCTGGTACTCCGATGTTCACCCATCTTCGTACCCGCCGGAACTACTTAGCGAATCCCAGGTATCCTTGGCAATGTACCGCTCGCCGCGCCTCCATGTAACGATATCAAACCCTTTCGGGGGTCTACCGAATAGACTCCGAAATTCGCGGTAGATTGGTGCACGGGCTCAACCTATCACTCAAGTGATCTGCTGGATCACCCACAACTTTCCCTTCCGTCATCAATTTTTTCGTATTCACCCCCCGACAATTCCGCTTCCCGCCGTTCACCCAGCGTCCGCTTTTGTCGGATGGGGTATCGTCGTTGTTGCCCACGCGAACTCGGCCACGGTGGAGAGGCAAAAACTATCGGAGTCGGGGCAGCCTTAGTTAAAAGGAAACTGTCGCCCAACCGTTTTGCAGCCCGTCGTGCCTATCACGCCACGAAAAATTCCACAGCTTCCCGGTCTCAGCTTCGCCGCTGCGCCGTCAATTCGTGTAGACGCCCGGGTCAGGAGAAACCTGTAGACTGCACCATTTCTTCTTCGCAGCTCCCCGACTTTTTCGCGTGCCGTTCACCCAGCCCGCTTTTGTTGGAGTAGAACAGTGTCGCGAGCTCCACTTTTTTTTTTTTTGTATTTTTTTCTGTACAGCTGTCGAACGGGCACCAATCCCGGTACCTTTAACCAGCGCAGGGTAGGCCACGTGTTCACCCCCGTTATTCGGCCAAGTAGGTTGACTGCATGAGTCAGAACCAGGACTTGGTGGGGATGGTGAGGTTCGGGCGAAGTAGGGCCGCAGAGCGATTCCACCGGCTTTTAATCTGCCCCCGCAACGTTCTTCAACCCCCGCTTAGCCGTTGGGCCGTTTCTTCTCGCGTGTCCCGGCAGCCTGTACCGACCCCTCCGAAATTATCGGGCGGTACCTTGGACACCGTTTAACCGTGGGTTGTCAGCAGCTGTCCCCGAAAACAACATCCTTGGTCAGGGGAAACTGTTCTCGATACTGCCGGCCAGCTTGCAACAACACCAGGCACGCAGCGTCGCACGAGTTCTTTCGAGGTGTACCTGCCCCGATTTCCCTCGTCGCCTGCGTCCCACTCCTCGTAAGTGCGGTTTAGCCATCGCGTTTTCCGTTGCAGCCCGTAAGCGTCAGCAGGTATGAAGTCCCGTCTGTCCACGAGCACTCCTGCCGAATTTGTTGATGACGCGCCCGCCAATGCAGTAAAAGCTGCCGCACTTAACAGGTCGGGCGGGACGGCAGTTAACTCCCGCGAAGTCGGGCAGTCTTGTGTCGTCTCTCCTCGCCACCGACATTTTCGGACGCAAACTCCTTTTGCGCCTGGCGAGTTCCCCAGCCGACGTTTTCTTCAACAGAAGCTCCGAAATTTTCGCCACAGTGACGCACGTTCCTTGTCGCCAGCTGCCGAGCCACACTCCGTGAGTCGCGCGCGCATGATGACGACGAGCCACCGTTGTCACTTGCCGCATGGGACGGACTCCGAAGTTGTCGCGCAGTTGTTGACTCGGGTCCGACGGCGTCAACTGCCACACATCGTGACGACTTCCGAAATCTTCGTGCAGGTGCCGACGCAGATCCGCTGACGCCAGCTGCCTCACAGTTTCGAAATCGTCGTTAAAACCGCAGCGGAAATAGTAACTCACGTTCGATGTCGCGACAGCTCCAGCTGTCCGTTGCCCGGGGGGAGGGAGGTCACGGTCGATCGCGACCGTTCGAGCTAAGGATCTGGCGGTGCCGAAGGAGTGCCCCGTAAAACTATGGCCGCGAAGAGCAACTAACTAGTTCTCTTGGCCGGCCTACGCAACTCCTGGACCCCAAGGCATCCTTACTCGTCCCCCCCCCGAGGGGTAATACACTCTAAAAAGCGGGGTAGGCTAGGAAAGTAGCTCTGATACCAGGTGTTATGAATGAACTTGTCAGAGTGCGCAGATATCGAATAACGAGAATGTTGAACTACAGAATGCCTGAACAATGAAGTAGCGAGGCCTAAATAGGGGAAAACCTAGCTAGGCGGGGATGGTGTGGTAGGGTTGGCTCGCGAAGTGTCGCGATTGGTGCGGAGGCGGCTCGGTGAGGTTGGGATGCGAAATTGTAGGCCGAACCAGTTGGTCGCGTGGCCCTCGGGATGGCCTCGCTATCGAGCGCCTCAGTAAGGATTTGTAAATCCTTACATGGAAGCTGGAACTGAAACGTGGTGTTCACATTCAGTTTTGTGACGAGCTCTTTTCTAGTAGGACTTCCTTTGTCCTTAGAGCTATTAGTGGTACTGCTGTTTACAATGACGGCCCAAGGCTTGGGAAGGATGCGATGCGAGTTGAAACGGATGTGTCATATGTGAGGATGCGAGGACACAGATGACGCTCACAGTCAGTCTCTCCGATCGCACGTGCCGTTCTATCCGTCCTCCTGACCGCCATGGTTCCGTTGCGTTGATACGATAGTCGACATCAAACAGAGAAAGGCACCAAGCATATCCTAGAAAGTGTGCTTGACGAATGTGTCGGCGCCGCCTTGAAGCCATGGTGTGTATATAGAGCCATTCGCGAGCTTGACAGATAGGAGCATATTTGCGGACTGATAGAGCGACGTGGGCTCGCACAGGCCTGTGGTAGAACGTCGATCCTCGACGTCGAGCGCACGTCGCACGTCGCACAACGAACGACGAACGACGCACGACGTATGACGCACGACGCATGACGCACGACGAGCGACGAACGACGAACGGCGACACAGTTCAATGCTACCACGGAATCTCCCCTCGACCGCGACAATGCTAGCGAAGCTCCGACAAGGCCCGCATTCGCATGTGATTGTTACCATCGAAATGTCGAATCAGTCTATAACGGAGCGAGTTCGTGTTAGAACGCGTGCGATAGTCGCAAGAAGGCTGTGACACGGCGCGAGGCGACTTTGAATGACTGGGACAGCTGTGAATGACGACGAGAGTTTGGAGTAGACTCAGAGGTCCGGTATTGGACAGTGGTAATACGTTAGAACCGCGACAACATTCGAGACGGCTTTCAAGTGACACGTGTGCGATGACGACTAGAGAGCAGCCGCTATCACGCTTCGGAGTGAGTCGCCTCTAACGGTGACCGTTGAGTTCGCTGCTATGACGCGTCACGAGCCGCGGCGTGATTACTGCATGTTGCGCTCCGCGTCGTCGCGTCTGAACGGATCGCCGCCGCAGCTCGCGGCGCTCGCGACGCCGCTCCGGCGGCTCGTCCTGGCGATCTTTCTCGTCGCCGCTTGCATACGTGGCGTTGTCGGAGCGGGTACGTGTTGAGGCGGAGAGAGGGGGGGAGGGGAGGAGGGGGGGGGAAAGGGGAGGGGGGAAGGGGAGGAGGGCAGGGGGGGGGGAAGGGGAGTGGGGAAGGGGGGGAGAAAGGGGAGGGGGGAAGGGGGGGGGGGGAAAGGGGAGGGGGGAAGGGGGGGGAAAAGGGGAGGGGGGAAGGGGGATATAGAGGGTGGGTTGGAGAACGTGAAGAAGGCGACTACCGTTGCACTTTCCGGCGGCTCGTCCCGTTGATCCGCCTTGTCGCTGCTTGCTTTTGAGAATTTCTCAAAAGTCACATGAATATAGACGGTGGGTTGGGGAACGTGAAGAGGGCGACTACTGTTGCACTTTTTCGGCGGCTCTTCCTGACGATATGCCCTGTCGCTGCTTGCACACGCGCTTCTTTTGAGACGTCTCAAAACACGTCTATGTTACACTTTCTGGTGGCTCTTCCTGACGATATGCCCTGTCGCTGCTTGCACACGCGCTTCTTTTGAGACGTCTCAAAACACGTCTATGTTACACTTTCTGGTGGCTCTTCCTGACGATATGCCCTGTCGCTGCTTGCACACGCGCTTCTTCCAACCGTTCCTCCCATTTCCGCCTTCTCCCCCCACTCCCCCCTTCGTTTCCCCCTTCTCCCCCTCCGCCTACCCACTCAGACCTCCAGTGCCGGTGCTGCTACTGTGTGGTCACCACCAGCGTCTCTCCTGCGCTTCACAATGAGGGCCCACCACCCACACCCACGGACCCGCCCCAGCTGCTCCCATCTCAGTGCACGCACCCTCTCATGCTGCTCACATTCTCCCCCTCTCCCCCATGTCCCTTATTTTTTTCCCACTCAGACCTCCAGTGCCGATGCTGCTACTGTGTGGTAAACAGCACTTCTCCTGCGCTTCACAATGAGGGCCCACCACCCACACCCACGGACCCGCCCCAGCTGCTCCCATCTCAGTGCACGCACCCTCTCATGCTGCTCACATTCTCCCCCTCTCCCCCATGTCCCTTATTTTTTTCCCACTCAGACCTCCAGTGCCGATGCTGCTACTGTGTGGTAAACAGCACTTCTCCTGCGCTTCACAATGAGGGCCCACCACCCACACCCACGGACCCGCCCCAGCTGCTCCCATCTCAGTGCACGCACCCTCTCATGCTGCTCACATTCTCCCCCTCTCCCCCATGTCCCTTATTTTTTTCCCACTCAGACCTCCAGTGCCGATGCTGCTACTGTGTGGTAAACAGCACTTCTCCTGCGCTTCACAATGAGGGCCCACCACCCACACCCACGGACCCGCCCCAGCTGCTCCCATCTCAGTGCACGCACCCTCTCATGCTGCTCACATTCTCCCCCTCTCCCCCATGTCCCTTATTTTTTTCCCACTCAGACCTCCAGTGCCGATGCTGCTACTGTGTGGTAAACAGCACTTCTCCTGCGCTTCACAATGAGGGCCCACCACCCACACCCACGGACCCGCCCCAGCTGCTCCCATCTCAGTGCACGCACCCTCTCATGCTGCTCACATTCTCCCCCTCTCCCCCATGTCCCTTATTTTTTTCCCACTCAGACCTCCAGTGCCGATGCTGCTACTGTGTGGTAAACAGCACTTCTCCTGCGCTTCACAATGAGGGCCCACCACCCACACCCACGGACCCGCCCCAGCTGCTCCCATCTCAGTGCACGCACCCTCTCATGCTGCTCACATTCTCCCCCTCTCCCCCATGTCCCTTATTTTTTTCCCACTCAGACCTCCAGTGCCGATGCTGCTACTGTGTGGTAAACAGCACTTCTCCTGCGCTTCACAATGAGGGCCCACCACCCACACCCACGGACCCGCCCCAGCTGCTCCCATCACAGTGCCCCCACTCTCTCCTGCTGCACACGTGCACTGCATTCGACCCATCCGATTTCAGCATCCAACCCACACACCCAAACCACCTGCACCAAACCGAGTGTTCCCACCCTCTCCTCCTCTCCTGCACCGCATTCGACCCATCTGATATCAGCCCACCACCCACTGAACCACTCCAGCCGCACTCTTCAGAGTGTGCCCACTCTCTCCTGCTACACACCTGCAGGGCAGCCGACTCACCGGATTTTAGCCCTCCACCCACTGACCCACCCCAGTTCCACCTGTCCAGTATCCGCCTATGCCTACCAGAGCAGCAGGAGTGGTTGTTGAATGTAACCCAAGGGCGTATTTACAGAATATTCAAAATGTGCCCACGAGAGCAGGAGTGGTTTTTCAATGTAACCCAAGAGCGTTTGAGCCTGGCGTGTGGGAACCTTATGAGGTCAGAAACGGCTAGAAGTGATGAGGCGATTGAAGGAAAGATGAGAGAAGAGGGAAGCGAGAGCGAGGGGGGTGGTGTGGGGAGGGGAGAAGGTGAGAGAGCGGGAGAGACACAGCAGAATGAGGGGCAGAGGCAGCAGCAGCAGCAGGAGGGGCAGGGACAGCAGCAGCAGGAGCAGCAGCAGCAACAGGAGCGGGAATTGAGGAGGGAACCTTTTCAGGAAGCAGAGGAGAAAGGGCAAGAATGGGAAAGCATGGATGGGGGAGGAGCAGCACAGGTTTTGTGTCTCAGTAGGAACAAGGAGAAATTGGATTCGACCCACAAGTCATTGCAGGAAGGGGAAACAGCAGGCAGAGGCGAATTGCTGCTACTGTGCGTCAGTTGCAGCAGGGAGAGAGAGGGGTTGAGAAGTGAAGGAGATGGCGAGGAGAGAGGGGCGACGAAAAATGAAGGAGAGAGCGAGGAGAGAGAGGGGATGGGAGCAGAAGGAGCGAGCAAGGAGAGAGGGGGGATGAGAAGTGGAGGGGGGGTGGAGGGAAGAACGCTGGAGCAAGGGGGTGCGAAGTCAGGGGATGGGAAAGAAGGGCGAGGTGTGAGTAATGGAAGGGAGAGGAGGGGGAGTGAGAGGGGAGGTGGGTGGAATGGTGGGGGAATGGCAGGAGCTGGTATGAGGGGTGGGGTGAGATTTGAGGCGGATCAACAGGCAGGAGCAGGAAATTGTAGCAAGGGGTGGTGTGAGTTTCGAGGTGCGTCAAAAAGGGGGAGAAGCTGGCGCAAGCGCGGTTGCAATCTTTGAGGCGCGGCACAACGTGGGAAGAGCTGTTGCCAGGGCGGTTGCGGGTCGACCACTGTGGCTCATCAACCGAACCACACTCGTACGTGTCCTGTGGAAACTACTACATAATTTCTGGTATGTGAACTCACTGCACACCTGAGTTGGGTGTGCGTGTGCAAAGGGCTGGAGGAGCTTCTGCCAGGGCGGTTGCGGCTCAATCACTGTGGCTCATCAACCGAACCATTCTGGTACGCGTGTTGAGAAACCTACAAATGTCATGCATAAACTCACAGCACACCTGGTTGTGGGGTGCGTGTGCGGTTGCGGGTCGACCACTGTGGCTCATCAACCGATCCACTCTGGTACGCGCTTTGAGGATTCTGAAGGTTTCGAGGGGTGCCATAACGCATCTCATTCTGAGGTGCTCAAAACTCAGTTGTTGCGGTTCGACCACTGCGGCTCATCAACCGAACCACTCTGGTAAGTGCCCTGTCTCGTGTCCTCAATCTTTCTTTCGCATAGCTTCATCCATACCACACGGAGCTGACTCATACACATGCTACCTCTCTCTGCCCTCCTTCCCCATTTCTCCTTAAGAATGAACCTCTCTAATCTGATGAGACGTCTAAAAAAAAAAAATGCTACTATTCTCTCCCCTCATTTCCCATTTCTCCTTATTGCCAGGTTCTGTCAAGTCAAGCAGCACAGGGAGTCCTGATGAACAAAGAGGACAGCAGACGGTTTTCAAGCCGACCCTTAAGCATGCTACCCCCTGCTCTCTGCCCTCCCTCCCCCTTCCTCCTTATTGCCAGACATGGGGCAGAGGTTTCTCAAGCAACACAGGGAGTCCTGGGGGACGAAGGCGGGAACATCAACAGCAGCACAGCCAGAGGAGGGCCGCGCTGCTGGGGGGGCAGCAAGGCCAGAGGCATGTTCTGAGTCGCCTCAAAACACTCTTGGGGGAGGAAGGCCAGAGGCGGGTGGCTCTGCATGTGAGGCTGAGTGGGCCGGCAAGAAATGCTGCTATAGCAGGCCAAGCAACAGCTCAACCTCCTTTTGCCGAACCTCCTGTCGCACCACCTCCCGAACCTCCTGCCGCCGCACCTCCTGCCGAACCTCCTGCAGCGGCCTCATCTCCTGCCGAACCTCCTGCCGCTGCCCCCTCTCCCCCCTCCACTGCATCATCCCCTGATATTGCTACTCCCCCCTCACTTCCCCCCGCCTCTCCCCCTGCACTTCCCCCCGCCTCCCCCCCTGCACTTCCCCCCGCCTCCCCCCCTGCACTTTCCCCCGCCTCTCCCCCTGCTCTCTCCCCAGCCTTTCCCCCTATTCTCCCCCACGTCCCCCCTCCCACTCCCCCTCCCCCTGACCTAGGTTCCCTCACTCCTACTGCCGACTCCCCTCCCCCCTCCTCTCCCTCTTCCCCTCCATCCTCCCGCCCCCCCCCCCCCCCCCTCCTCTCGCACCCCTCCCATCTCGCTCATTCCTGGTACTTCCACCTCCTATCCTCCTCCTCCCCCTCCCCAAACTATTTCCAACCCTTCTCTCCCCCCTGCTGCTTCTCCCCCATCACTTCTTTCCCCCTTACCAGCTGCTTCCCCTACCCTTCCCCCAGAGCTTTCCCCCTCTTTTCCCCCTATAGGTTCCCCTTCCCCCTCCACTCCCCTCGCCCCTGCCCCCGCCCCTTCCCCTGATTTCCCCACCGCCATCTCCCCTGCTCCTTCCCCTGCCCTTGCCCCAGCGCCCTCCCCAATCGCCTTTCCCCCTGAGTTTCCCCCCGAGCTTCCCCCAGCTGCTTCCCCCCTTCCCCCGGATGTCCCCCAGCCTTCCCCTCACCCCCACAGACCCCCTAAACGACACCCTCCACGCGCCCCCCAACCCCCTCCCCCCTCCGAGCCGCCAACTGTGCCTCCCGTCGAACCTCCCGCCGAACCTCCCGCCGAACCTCCTGCCGAACCTCCTGTTGAGCCTCCGAGCCTTTCACCTGCTCCTAGCCCTTCCCCCTCCCCCTCTGCTGTCTTCCCCCTTGCCCCTTCTCCTCCCCCACTTCTCTCTCCCCACCCCCATCGTTTCCCCCCAACTGCCCCCACTCTCTCCTCCCCTTCCTCATCCCCTCCTCCTTCCCCACCTCCTTCCTCCTCTCACCCTCCTTCCTCACTCTACCCCCCTCCGCACACTCTCCCCCATCCCTCCCCTTCACTCCCCCCTCCCCCGCCTGATTCCCTTCCCCAACCCCTTCCCCAACCCCTTCCCCTTCCCCCTCCCCCTCCCCTCCATCATCCCGTGAAACGCCACCCCCCTCTCTATGCAGGCACACCCCGCAGCTTAGCACCAGTCACCCTCACACCTCCCCCTCCTCCCCCCTCTCCCCCTCCTCCTTCCACTCCTCCCTCTCCTCTTCCTCCTCCCTCTCCTCCTCTCCTCCAATCCGCCCCTCCTCCGAGCCTTTTCCCATCCCTCCCTCCTGGTGCTCTCACCCCCGCCCCGCCTCCCCCCCTGCTTGCTCCGCCTCCTCCTCTGTTTTCTCCTCCGCATTTCACCATCGGCCCATCAAGTCCTGCCGCTGTCTTGCCGTCACCACCGCCGCCACCGCCACTTATCCTTCCACCTCCACCCCCCGACAGCCGAAGTGAGTCCTCTATCTCTCTTTCCACCTCTCCCTATCTTGGCATAAGCATTGTGTTGCCACCAGCAGCACCGCCGCTCATCTTTGCACCCCCACCTCCCAACAGCAGAAGTGACTACCTGCTGCTCTTTCCTCTTCTAGCGTGTGTGTTTTGAGAATTCTCAAAAAACACCTGCTGCTCTTTCCTCTTCACCCTTCTGATTGCTTGCTTTCCCTCTGTGCTCTTCATTTCCACCTCTCTCCACTGCTCCATTTTTTCCTCTCTTTCTTCTGATTGAGGCGCGAGCTCGCCTGTCCCCTCCCAGTGCTGCTGCGATCAGCCCCTTCCCATGGTATATCGAAATCACTTTTGAGAATTCTCAAAAGTGATTTCGATAAAGCTAGCCTCTCCCCTCCCAGTGCTGCTGGGATCAGCCCTTTCCCAAGGTGCTGCTGATGACGAGACGAGACTACCCCGGTCCTCTGACAATCTCTCCTGCTCCTCTTTACCCCGTCTTTTCCCCTGTTCCCCCCAGATTGCCCTCCCTGCCCATCCCCCACCGTCCTCCTCCCAGCCGCATCCCCCTCCCTTCCCTGCGCCTGCGCCCTCCCAATGGTTTTGATTGCTCGCCTGCACTCCCCCTTCGACTCCTTCCTGCACAACGTCCCCGTTTTCGCACGCGAGCTCGCCTCTCCCCTCCTGTTAAAGCCCTCCCAGGTTGAGGTATGGGCTGTTACATATGATCCTGACCCCACCGCACTTGTCGTTACCACGTATATTTTGCCAGTGGAAGGGGGAGGGGCAGCAGCAGCAGCAGGGGCAGCAGCAGCAGCAGTAGCAGTGGACGAGGAGAGGCATTCGCGTGTGTTGGCCCAAGCAGAGAATCAAAAGACGCAGATAACCCAGAATTATGAGACAAGTGAGAGAACCCGGAGGTCCCAAGTGACTCGAGATTCCCACGGGAAGCCGGTGCAGTTGAATTGGACTGAAGTGACGAGGATTCGACAGGTGTTGCTTTCAGGGCGAGTGGAGCCTGACACGAGTCTGTTTGGGGAATTTACCATCCTTTTTATTCTAGACCCGGGTAAGTTGGGATGGGCTGGGCTGCTCTTGTGTTTGGTTGGAGTGGGTGCTGTTCTGTGGTTGTAAAGAGCTGGTTCCTTAGCGTTCAAAAAAGAAGTAAAAAGGTGCTGAAGTGGTGGTTTTGGGTTCAGCGCTTGAGTTTTTGAGAATTCACAAAAAAAAAAAGTGAGTTGCGTGGATACGAGGCAGCTAATCTCAAATTTCTTTTTGCCCACTTTTTTTTTTTTTTTTTTTTTGCCCATATCTTGCTTTCTGCTTCCGATCAGGACAACCGTTTCCCAGCCCGCCCCCTCCTCCATCCCCCAATCCAATCCTCTCACCCACCATCACCAGCAACACCACCAACGCTGGTGACTTGTCCCCTTCCTCCTCCTCCCCCTCTTCCTCTCCTTCCTCTTCCTCCTCCTCGCTCTCCTCTCTCCTCATCCTCCTAATCATCGGGATCCCCGTGGGGGTGTTTGCGCTGGTTACTCTGGTTGCGATAGTGTGGAACCGGCTAGTTACCCGAAAGGCTCAGAGGAACGCGTTTAAGGGAGTGAGAACAGTCGGGCCGTTTTGGGGCGGAGGGAGTGAGGGAGAGGAGGAAGGGGATGGTTCGTGGCTTGCTGAAGCAAGCTCGGCTGCAGCAGCAGCGGCAGCAGCAGCGGCGGCAGCAGCGGTGCATTTACCTAGTAAACGAACAAGCTTTTACTCCCCTCCACGTGATTACTCCTCTCCTCCCTCCTCCCCTCCACATAGACCTACCCTCTTTAATAGAGGAGATGATTCAGTGGGAGGGGGAGAAGGTGCAAGGGTAGGAATGGGAGGGAAAGCAGGAGGCACACAGATTGGAATGGGAGTGGGAGAGGAGGCAGTTGCGAGGAGGAAAGCCAAGAAGATGAAACAGAGGAACTTAAAGCCCGAGAGTTCTGGCATCCCTTTCGCAACATCCTTAAAGCTCGGGAACTTTTCTGACGGGTCGTATTCGTTCTCGGTCGCGCAAATCCGGGCAGCCACGGAAAATTTCAGCTCGGGCAGGTTGATCGGGCAGGGAGGGTTTAGTCGGGTGTACAAGGGGGTTTTGGAAAACGGGACGCCGGTCGCTGTGAAGCTGCTTCTCTCCTCCCGAACCTCGTTCCGAGCCTCGGCAACAGCTTTGGCGGATGTGGCTCGGTCGCCGAACCTAAGCGAGCAAGCAGCAGGAGCAGCTATGGTGATGGCAGTAGCAGCAGAAGCAGCAGCCACAGCAACAAGAGCCTCTCCAAAAGTAGAAGCAGCAGGAGCAGGTCCGGAAACAGGTTCGGAAGACATCCCCCCTGTAAGGGAACTCGATTTCGATAAAGAGTTCTCTGCAGAGGCACGTCTTCTGAGCTGCTTAAATCACAGAAACATCGTGAAGCTTCTAGGAATCTGCCGAGAGGGGAACTTTCGGTGTCTGGTGTTTGAGTTGGTAGAAAAGGGGACCTTACACTCTCTGCTGCATGGGAGAAGAGGAGAAAGAGGGGAAGGGGGAGAAAGAAAAAAAGGGCGTGAGAGGGAGGAGGAAGGGGGAGAAAGAGGCGAGGAAGGAGGAGAAGAGGCTTCCAATGCTCCTCTACTCCCTCCTCTCTCTGCACCTCCCCTCACCCCCCCTCCTCTGTCCCCCTTAGACTGGCCTCAGAGGCTCAAAATAGCACTGGGGATCGCCCAGGGCTTGCGGTATTTACACGAGGATGCATCCCCTTCGATTATCCACCGAGACCTGAAATCTGCCAATGTGCTGATTGATAGGGATTTTGTGCCTAAGATTGCTGATTTTGGCCTGGCTAGGACGGTGGGAGTTGGACAGGAGAAGGGGTTGGGTAGCGCTGTGGTGGAAGGGAGGGGAGAAGGCAGGAGAGGGGATGGGGGAAGTGAGAGCATGGAGGGGGAGGGGGAGGGGGAGGGGGAGGGCAGGGAGAGAGAGGGAGAAGAGGGGGGGAAAGGAGGTTGGCAAGAGGAAGGGGAGGAGAGCGGGGAGGGTGAGAGGGGATGGTTGATGGGAAGGAGAGGAGGAGGCGTGGTCGGGCGGAGGAAAAGGGTATCAGAGGAGATATTCGAGCGGAGGGGAATGATATCAGAACAAAGGGTATCAGCACAAATGGTATCAGGACATTTGGTGGGCACGTTCGGCTATATGGCTCCAGAATACACACTCACAGGGAGTTACAGTCTCAAAAGTGATGTATACAGCTTCGGCGTAATCCTCCTGGAGCTTCTCACCGGACGTAAACCTGTGGTCCGGGCCGAGCCTGGAGGTGTGGGGAGCCTCGTGCAGTGGGCCAGGCCGCTGCTTGCCAAGCCTCGGCTGCAGGTTCGGCAGCTCGCCGATCCGTTGCTGGAGGGGAGGTTCGACGAGGGGAGCCTGGTTCGGATGGCTGTGGTGGCTGGGATGTGTGTTGCGGTTGAGGCTGGGAAACGGCCGGCCATGAGTCAAGTGGTGGAGGTGAGTTGTACTGTCTATGTGTGGGATTTTTTGTGTGCGCCCTGTTGTGATTGGATGGCTGCTGAGGTGAGATGTATGTTGCGGTTGATGCTGGGAACCGGCCGGTTATGAGTCGAGTAGTGGAGGTGAGTGTGTAACAGTGTGTCTTGTTGTGGCTGTGTGTGTGTACAAGGGTTGCTGTCGTGGCTGGGATGTGTGTTGCTGCTGATGCTGGGAAAAGACCGGCTATGAGTCAAGTGGTGGTGGAGGTGAGTTTTAGGGATTGCTTTTGTGGAGCCTAGCATAGAATATGCCTTTCAAGTTGGCTCAAAGGGGTGGCTGCGGTGGCTCGGATGTGTGTTGCTGTTTGAAGCTGGAAGGGACCGGCCATGGGTCCCTTCCAGCTTCAAACAGCAACACACATCCGAGTTAGAAGAGAACGAGTGCGTGTGTAGAGCTGTTGAGATTTTCAATTTTGAAGGCCGGCTACGAGTCAGCTGCCAGCGTAATTGTGTGTGACATGATGCTGCAGGGTGTTTTTGAGAATTCTCAAAAACAATTGTGCGACATGTCAAGCCTTGATGAATAGTTCTCCCCTTTCAATCGATGTCCTCCATCCCCTTTTGCAGCTGTTGCGGCAGATTCAGTCTGAAGATTCCATGGCAGCATGGTAAGCAGTCTCACATGGCATGGCAAATCATGTCAATCTCCCCTTCCCCCCCCCATCCCCAAAGAAAGGGGTCCGTATTGCATGTGAATACCATCGTAACCATTCTTCCAAGCATTCCAAAAGTCTACTTGGCCATTAATATAAATGCATTTTCATCCCACCCCTCACGTCTTCCTCCCCCTCCCCCGTCTCAACACCCTTCTTCCATACCTTTCCCCGTACTCTCCCTTTCCACCCCTCCTTGCTCTCCCATTGGCCCCAGCAAATCCGGCTCCACACCAACTGGAACTGCCTCTGCCACCACTTCTGCTTCAACCTCATCCTCCACTTCCTCCTCCTCCGCTTCATCCTCCTCTCCCTCCCGTGCGCATCACCCTCATCAGACCCCCTTCACCTCCACCCCCACCCGATCCCTCCTCTCCCCTTCTCACTCCTCCTCCACTCACTCCTCCCCCACTCGTCCTCCCACGCGCACCCCCCAGCTCTCCTCCCTCGCCTCACTACCTCACCCTCACACCCATCCCTCCCGTCTCCGCCCCTCCCATCCCTCCCCCTACTCCTCCCCTCAACCCCCACACTTCCCCTCCCACCCCCGCTCCCACTCCCTCTCTCACTCCCTCACCCACTCCCCCTCTCACTCCCCCTCTCGCTCCTCCTCCCTCGCCTCCCCTCACCACACCCCCAGACTCCACCATCCCTCCTTCCCACCGCCCCACTACCCCTCCCCAGATATACCTTCCCCAGCTGCCGCCTCCCCTGCTTCTTACTTATCAGCAGAAGAGGGGTTTGAAAACCCGGGGGGAGGGGAGAGTACGAGGGGGGGCGAGGGGAGTGGCGCAGGGGGGGTAGGGTTCCCCCTGCTGCCGCCCGTGCCAGAGGCAGAACGGGCAGCCATGCCGAGACTGTTGAGAATGACCGTGCAAGGGCTGGACTACAGGTGAGGAGGAACGCATTGGTTTTCTGTGTGGGATATGGTGTATGGGGAGAGCTTGCTGGGAGTGGCGCAGGGGGGGTAGGGTTCCCCCTGCTGCCGCCCGTGCCAGAGGCAGAACGGGCAGCCATGCCGAGACTGTTGAGAATGACCGTGCAAGGGCTGGACTACAGGTGAGGAGGAACGCATTGGTTTTCTGTGTGGGATATGGTGTATGGGGAGAGCTTGCTGGGAGTGGCGCAGGGGGGGTAGGGTTCCCCCTGCTGCCGCCCGTGCCAGAGGCAGAACGGGCAGCCATGCCGAGACTGTTGAGAATGACCGTGCAAGGGCTGGACTACAGGTGAGGAGGAACGCATTGGTTTTCTGTGTGGGATATGGTGTATGGGGAGAGCTTGCTGGGAGTGGCGCAGGGGGGGTAGGGTTCCCCCTGCTGCCGCCCGTGCCAGAGGCAGAACGGGCAGCCATGCCGAGACTGTTGAGAATGACCGTGCAAGGGCTGGACTACAGGTGAGGAGGAACGCATTGGTTTTCTGTGTGGGATATGGTGTATGGGGAGAGCTTGCTGGGAGTGGCGCAGGGGGGGTAGGGTTCCCCCTGCTGCCGCCCGTGCCAGAGGCAGAACGGGCAGCCATGCCGAGACTGTTGAGAATGACCGTGCAAGGGCTGGACTACAGGTGAGGAGGAACGCATTGGTTTTCTGTGTGGGATATGGTGTATGGGGAGAGCTTGCTGGGAGTGGCGCAGGGGGGGTAGGGTTCCCCCTGCTGCCGCCCGTGCCAGAGGCAGAACGGGCAGCCATGCCGAGACTGTTGAGAATGACCGTGCAAGGGCTGGACTACAGGTGAGGAGGAACGCATTGGTTTTCTGTGTGGGATATGGTGTATGGGGAGAGCTTGCTGGGAGTGGCGCAGGGGGGGTAGGGTTCCCCCTGCTGCCGCCCGTGCCAGAGGCAGAACGGGCAGCCATGCCGAGACTGTTGAGAATGACCGTGCAAGGGCTGGACTACAGGTGAGGAGGAACGCATTGGTTTTCTGTGTGGGATATGGTGTATGGGGAGAGCTTGCTGGGAGTGGCGCAGGGGGGGTAGGGTTCCCCCTGCTGCCGCCCGTGCCAGAGGCAGAACGGGCAGCCATGCCGAGACTGTTGAGAATGACCGTGCAAGGGCTGGACTACAGGTGAGGAGGAACGCATTGGTTTTCTGTGTGGGATATGGTGTATGGGGAGAGCTTGCTGGGAGTGGCGCAGGGGGGGTAGGGTTCCCCCTGCTGCCGCCCGTGCCAGAGGCAGAACGGGCAGCCATGCCGAGACTGTTGAGAATGACCGTGCAAGGGCTGGACTACAGGTGAGGAGGAACGCATTGGTTTTCTGTGTGGGATATGGTGTATGGGGAGAGCTTGCTGGGAGTGGCGCAGGGGGGGTAGGGTTCCCCCTGCTGCCGCCCGTGCCAGAGGCAGAACGGGCAGCCATGCCGAGACTGTTGAGAATGACCGTGCAAGGGCTGGACTACAGGTGAGGAGGAACGCATTGGTTTTCTGTGTGGGATATGGTGTATGGGGAGAGCTTGCTGGGAGTGGCGCAGGGGGGGTAGGGTTCCCCCTGCTGCCGCCCGTGCCAGAGGCAGAACGGGCAGCCATGCCGAGACTGTTGAGAATGACCGTGCAAGGGCTGGACTACAGGTGAGGAGGAACGCATTGGTTTTCTGTGTGGGATATGGTGTATGGGGAGAGCTTGCTGGGAGTGGCGCAGGGGGGGTAGGGTTCCCCCTGCTGCCGCCCGTGCCAGAGGCAGAACGGGCAGCCATGCCGAGACTGTTGAGAATGACCGTGCAAGGGCTGGACTACAGGTGAGGAGGAACGCATTGGTTTTCTGTGTGGGATATGGTGTATGGGGAGAGCTTGCTGGGAGTGGCGCAGGGGGGGTAGGGTTCCCCCTGCTGCCGCCCGTGCCAGAGGCAGAACGGGCAGCCATGCCGAGACTGTTGAGAATGACCGTGCAAGGGCTGGACTACAGGTGAGGAGGAACGCATTGGTTTTCTGTGTGGGATATGGTGTATGGGGAGAGCTTGCTGGGAGTGGCGCAGGGGGGGTAGGGTTCCCCCTGCTGCCGCCCGTGCCAGAGGCAGAACGGGCAGCCATGCCGAGACTGTTGAGAATGACCGTGCAAGGGCTGGACTACAGGTGAGGAGGAACGCATTGGTTTTCTGTGTGGGATATGGTGTATGGGGAGAGCTTGCTGGGAGTGGCGCAGGGGGGGTAGGGTTCCCCCTGCTGCCGCCCGTGCCAGAGGCAGAACGGGCAGCCATGCCGAGACTGTTGAGAATGACCGTGCAAGGGCTGGACTACAGGTGAGGAGGAACGCATTGGTTTTCTGTGTGGGATATGGTGTATGGGGAGAGCTTGCTGGGAGTGGCGCAGGGAGGGTAGGGTTCCCCCTGCTGCCGCCCGTGCCAGAGGCAGAACGGGCAGCCATGCCGAGACTGTTGAGAATGACCGTGCAAGGGCTGGACTACAGGTGAGGAGGAACGCATTGGTTTTCTGTGTGGGATATGGTGTATGGGGAGAGCTTGCTGGGAGTGGCGCAGGGGGGGTAGGGTTCCCCCTGCTGCCGCCCGTGCCAGAGGCAGAACGGGCAGCCATGCCGAGACTGTTGAGAATGACCGTGCAAGGGCTGGACTACAGGTGAGGAGGAACGCATTGGTTTTCTGTGTGGGATATGGTGTATGGGGAGAGCTTGCTGGGAGTGGCGCAGGGGGGGTAGGGTTCCCCCTGCTGCCGCCCGTGCCAGAGGCAGAACGGGCAGCCATGCCGAGACTGTTGAGAATGACCGTGCAAGGGCTGGACTACAGGTGAGGAGGAACGCATTGGTTTTCTGTGTGGGATATGGTGTATGGGGAGAGCTTGCTGGGAGTGGCGCAGGGGGGGTAGGGTTCCCCCTGCTGCCGCCCGTGCCAGAGGCAGAACGGGCAGCCATGCCGAGACTGTTGAGAATGACCGTGCAAGGGCTGGACTACAGGTGAGGAGGAACGCATTGGTTTTCTGTGTGGGATATGGTGTATGGGGAGAGCTTGCTGGGAGTGGCGCAGGGGGGGTAGGGTTCCCCCTGCTGCCGCCCGTGCCAGAGGCAGAACGGGCAGCCATGCCGAGACTGTTGAGAATGACCGTGCAAGGGCTGGACTACAGGTGAGGAGGAACGCATTGGTTTTCTGTGTGGGATATGGTGTATGGGGAGAGCTTGCTGGGAGTGGCGCAGGGAGGGTAGGGTTCCCCCTGCTGCCGCCCGTGCCAGAGGCAGAACGGGCAGCCATGCCGAGACTGTTGAGAATGACCGTGCAAGGGCTGGACTACAGGTGAGGAGGAACGCATTGGTTTTCTGTGTGGGATATGGTGTATGGGGAGAGCTTGCTGGGAGTGGCGCAGGGGGGGTAGGGTTCCCCCTGCTGCCGCCCGTGCCAGAGGCAGAACGGGCAGCCATGCCGAGACTGTTGAGAATGACCGTGCAAGGGCTGGACTACAGGTGAGGAGGAACGCATTGGTTTTCTGTGTGGGATATGGTGTATGGGGAGAGCTTGCTGGGAGTGGCGCAGGGGGGGTAGGGTTCCCCCTGCTGCCGCCCGTGCCAGAGGCAGAACGGGCAGCCATGCCGAGACTGTTGAGAATGACCGTGCAAGGGCTGGACTACAGGTGAGGAGGAACGCATTGGTTTTCTGTGTGGGATATGGTGTATGGGGAGAGCTTGCTGGGAGTGGCGCAGGGGGGGTAGGGTTCCCCCTGCTGCCGCCCGTGCCAGAGGCAGAACGGGCAGCCATGCCGAGACTGTTGAGAATGACCGTGCAAGGGCTGGACTACAGGTGAGGAGGAACGCATTGGTTTTCTGTGTGGGATATGGTGTATGGGGAGAGCTTGCTGGGAGTGGCGCAGGGGGGGTAGGGTTCCCCCTGCTGCCGCCCGTGCCAGAGGCAGAACGGGCAGCCATGCCGAGACTGTTGAGAATGACCGTGCAAGGGCTGGACTACAGGTGAGAAAATAGGGTGCGTGGTGTGTAAAGTTGGCATGAGTGGGGCAGGGGGGGTTGCATTTCCCCTGCTGCCGCCCTCTCGCCCACACGGAGGGTGGGTGGTGCCTAGGGTTGAGATGACAGTGCAAGGGCTGGACTACAGGTGAGAGGGTGAGAGCTGCTAGCAGCCCCACTTATCCTCCCCAGATATACCATCCCCTGCTGCCGCCCGTGCCAGAGGCAGAACGGGCGGCCATGCCGAGATATTGAGGATGACTGTTCAAGGGCTGGACTACAGTTGAGGAGGAACGAACAGGCGCTTTGAGTGGGGTAAGGTGTATGGAAGGGTGGGGATGGGGGAGGCTTGCTGGGGGAGCAGGGGGAGCTGCTTTTCCCTGCTGCCGCCCGTGCCAGAGGCGGAACGAGCAGCCATGCCGAGATTATTGAGAATGACCGTGCAAGGGCTGGACTAGAGGTGAGGAAGTGCATATTGGTGCTCTGAGTGCTGTAAGGCGTATGGGGGAGAGGGTTTGTTGCAGGGGAGTGGGGCAGGGGGGGGTTGCTTTTGCCCTGCTGCCGCCTTTGCCAGAGACAGAATGAGCTGCAATGCTGAGACTTTTAAGGATGACAGTGCAAGGGCTGGACTACAGGTGAGTAGATGTAGGATGTGTGACGTGTTGGGTTGGCTGGCATGAGTGGGGCCGGGGGGGTTGCTTTTGCCCTGCTGCCGAGACTACAGGTGAGGGGAAATAGGAGGGTGTGTTGTTCCCAAGGAATTACACTGTTGCCGCCAGTGCCAGACACACCTCAAGCCAGAGGCATCCGGGGAACCAACTCGCCCTTCTCCTTGTCCACCTTGTGTAATAAGTCGAATTTAGAGTCGACTCAAAAGTCACCTCGTTGTGGCCAGGGTTTTACACTGTTGCCGCCAGTGCCAGAGACACCCCAAGCCAGAGGCATCTGGGGAACCAACTCGCCCTTCTCCTTGTCCCCAGGTGACTTTTGAGTCGACTCAAAAGTTACCTCGTTGTGGCCAGGGTTTTGCGCTGTTGCCGCCTATGTTTTGTGTTTTTTGCCAGAGGCACTTCAAGAACCAACTCGCCCTTCTCCTTGTCCCCCTTGTGTAATAAGTCGAATTTAGAGTCGACTCCAAAGTCGATTTTTTAGTCGACTTATCACACACTGTTGCCGCCAGTGCCAGAGGCACCTTTGGAATCAATTCCCTCTTCTCCTTCTACCCCTTCCTCCCCTCTGTGTATTCCAGTGGGGTCCTGGCATTGTCTTCTTGCGAGTCTGACCTCGAGTCAACCAAGTCAACCACATTGTCTTACAGCCCTGTCGTTCATGCAGCGCTTGATATTGCTTTTGAGTCGACTCAACAGTCAACCAAGTCAACCACATTGTCTTACAGCCCTGTCGTTCATGCAGCGCTTGATATTGCTTTTGAGTCGACTCAACAGTCAACCAAGTCAACCACATTGCTCTTACAGCCCTGTCACTCACACAGTGCTTCATATTCGTCCCTCTCCTCGTCCCCCTTCCTGTGGCCTACCCTTCCTCCCCTCTGTGTGTCGCAGTGGTGACCTGGCATTGTCTTCTGGCGAGTCCGAGCTTGAGTCAACCAAGTCAACCGAGTCAACCAAGTCAACCGAGTCAACCACATTGCCTTCACAGTTCCGACACTCACAGAGCCAACCAGACAACCAGCCACCTGCAGGAATAACTTCTGAGTCAACTCAAAAGTCAACCGAGTCAACCACATTGCTACCACAGCCCTGGCCCTCACAAAGCAAACCAGCTGACCGGCCACTCGCAGGAATCTCCCCTCTCCTCACACTCTCACACTCTCTCTCACACTCCCTCTCGCACTCCCTCTCCTCCACCACTCGGAGCACCCACCACACAGCACACTCTCCTGCAACCCTACAGCCGCTACCACACGCTAGAGCCTCTGCCGAACCTAGGGATGAGGTTCGGGAGAACCACACTGGGAGCCACACACTTGATATTGGCCAAAGTGGAGAGAGTCACAGCCAGCACTACAGCCGAGAGGGTGTAATTTCACAACATAACCAAGAACGTGGTGAGCACACACAAACACATGGTTTGGGCACAATATACGGTAGTAAAAGGGACGGGGAAGGATCAAGTCGCAGTCCATTCCCTCGGGATTATTTGCTCGAGGGTGCGTATGACAGCTCATGGACTGATGATAGTGGTGCTTGGAGTGGAGATGTGGCAAGGGAAGAGGTGGGTGAGCTTGATAAAACTCGTTCACGTAGAGGGTCGTCATAGTATGATCCAGTGGGGTTATGTGTGTATTTTTTCATTCAAATTTTATGTGTGAGAGAAAGTGTGTGTGCGCTGTTTTCTGGAAGGAGCTTGGGATTTGTGAAGGCAATTGAGTTGCTTCAAGCGAAATTTCACGTTGACTGGCCGCGAAGTATGAATGGCCAGACATCCTGCGCTGTAATGTCCTTATATCGAAACCAGGTTTCGAGTCACGCACTTTCTGGTCGTGGAGACGTCGAGTCCAGCTGTGATTCAACGTGGCCGGTGCTGGATGTCGGTCGCACTGTATCCGACGCCCGTGGATTGTCAGGCACCAATCACAGCTCGCCTAACTAGGTTTCCTGCACTGTGGGTGTTGCTGGCAGGGGTGGGCCTCGGAAACATTTGGAAGACCCTGCCCGCAAGAAAGATCGATGTGGCTGTAACTGCCAACTGGCTGCATGCCGTGCTAATTCACCGCGGACTCTGACGGCGACGTCAGATTCGCAGGTCAACCGTCAGAGTGGGGCCTGAGCACTCGACGCAGCCAAGACCCCAGCTCCAATACGTCAGCTGCGATTGACGGCTATGACTGTTGTGACAGTGCCAGCGTGAAAAAACGAATCGTCGAAGTCTGCCAGATGGAGGCTTGTGGGGCAAACGAGCTTGCTATGCTGCCGAGCCACCCTACCATTTCTGCCGAGCCTTGAACCCAAACTAGGCCGGGCATGGCGGGGGGCGCCATGAACAGCTCCTGCGCCTCGATCGTCGTTGTGGCTATGCCTGGGAACCAAATCGGTTTCCCCGACATCTGCCCATCATCCATATCCCTGCCCGATGTGTCTTTTTCTGTCGCCGTGATTTGACCTTTCACCAACCGCAAGTGGCTCGGACCTGCTCCTTCCCGACCATGTTCGAACCCAGCCGAACTTAGAAAGCAACAAACGACCACCGTTTTCTTCCTCCAACCTACACGTACAATTTCGACTTTCCGGCAGCGTTCAATGGTGTACCGTATACAGCAGCGCGTCGGCGGGGCTTCTTCCGCCTCCGCTCTGCACGGCTGACGCGTTCCAAGGCGCTGGACGAACCAAAACCCTCAGTCCTTTCCGCCCCACTTCCCCAAACCCGACAATCTAGCCTGCCACCCCTTCCCAAACCCAAACCGGAGCTGCCCCACCACCCAGCCATCCACCCCCCAACCACCATCAAGAAAGTGGAACGAAGCCCAGCCAGCCTTGAGCCACCGGGTTCGGTTCGGCGCCGCAGCGCCTCGAGACCGCCCACCAATGAACAGAAACCCATATGCCCCGCTGTCCTGTCTCGTTGTGTCTCCCTCACACTCCCCCGAACCGAGTCTCCCCCCTGAGCCGAGTCACCCCCACTCTCTCTGGTCTTCCGCCTAGTCAACCGAACTCGGCTGGTGCTGCTTCCACTCACACACAACACACTCACCGCTTCTTCCCGTCCTGCCTCACCATTGGGTCTTGCTCATCTGTCTCGTCTCTCTCTCCTCTCATCAACTTCAATGCTGCAGGTGCAGCTTGATCCTGTCAGACCCGAGCCGAAACTAGTCAACTTCAATGAAGCAGCTCCCCTTGTTCTTGTAAACTTCGATGCTGCTCGCACATCCCTGGGCTTCTAATCAATTCCATGCTCGATCTTCCCGAGGTGCCAGCGAGACAGGTTTCAGAATTCCTTCGATTAGAGTTTCTTCGATCGCTGACGTAAGCCAGTTGGCCAAAGCAGGTCTAGTCAACCGTTAGGTTCAGTTACAGTCTAGAAGGTACAGAATCACAGTAGAGCGATTATCTTCGTGCAGAATTGGTCGTTTTTACTACCTGAATCGCGAGTATTCCTGTGCATACGTTAAGTAATGGTAGTCGCCACGTTGTACACGTGGCAGGCCGACCCGCTCTTCCTAGCGGCTGAGGAGGTGCAAGACTCGGCAGACAGGTCCGCTTACTCTCCTTCTCTCCCTCTTTCCGTCGGTCGGCTTTTACTTCGTATCTTTCGGCGCCTCCGCAACTCCGCAGCCATTCCTGATAGCGACTTGCAATGGTTTCGCGATTCGTGATCGCGTCTTCCTCGCAAATCTATCCGAATTTTGTTCACGGTCGACTTACCTCGTTCCGCGGCCAGCCGCCCCGCGCATGCCCTTGGTTTTTCAAGTATTTTTCTTATATACCTAGGTCTATCCTAGATGTCGCAACCCTCTGACCTTTATGCCTGTATCGGTTTTTTTCGCTGCCCTCCCGTACCTTTAATTCTTATCGTAATTCTGAAATCCTAGGGCCAGTTTCCCTTTTGTAGGCGCATCACTTTTTCTTCTTCTCATTATCTATCTTCACTACTTTTCAGGCTGCAGTCGAGTTTCCACCAATGGCAGCTGCTCCTTCAGCGTCGGGAATGCGGAGACGAACCCGCCACGTGGCAAACGCACCCAGAAAACGACAACGACGGCGACTCCATATGGCCTGTGCGGTCCGGGGACGACGAGGACGTGGTGGTTGTGACCTTTGATCAGCAAGTCGACGAGGAAGGAGTGCGACTCGTGATGCTCTGCGCGTGCGACACGCTCCGCTGGCAGCTCGAAGCCTTCGAGCGCGCGGCGCGAGACGACGAGTGGCGCGCCGAGGCGCTAGGCCAGGCGCCGTCCGCCGTGAACGAGACGCGCGAGCGGCGCCGCCAGTTCGTCTCCGCGATTCGCGCGCAGCTGCAGCAGGTGCAGGACATCATCCGCCCCGCGATCGGCGCCGCCTCGCCCACCGCAAAGGCCGCCGTCGCCTCCGGGTCTTCGGTCGGAAGCAGTAGCGCGGTTAGCGGCGTTGATTCCGGCGGGATAACAGTCGCTTTTCCGTCCGGTTTGGCAGCGGCCGCTTTTAACGCGTCCAGCAGCAGCAGCAGCAGCAGCAGAAGCAGTTACTCCTATCGGAACAAATGGTAACCCTGCTCTCGTCTTCCCAACCCCTCCGTCGTCTTTCCGTGCCACTGACGTAAGCAGCGGCAGCGGCATCGACCTCTCATTGGACAGCCGCCTTGCGGCGTTTCTCACGCCGCCACGTGTCGCTGCTTCTAGAAGCAGCAGCGGCGGCAGCAGTAGCAGTTTCACGACTGTCAGCAGCGGCAGCAGCAGCGTCAGTGGCGCAACTAGCACCTGTAGTGGGGCGGACAATAACGGGGATAACACCAAGGATGTTTACCGAAATTCAGCCAGAGTTTCAGCCGTAGGTTCCGCGCCCGCAGTGCTAGCGAGCTCGTCGTCTCCCCCTCCTACAGCAGGTTCCCATTCTGCTGAGTTGGACATTGTAGAATCAGCAGGTGCTGCTGGTGCAGTGGCCGCAGCAGCGGCGGCGGCAGGCGCGGCAGCAGGCGCAGCGGCAGGAGCCGCAGCGGCGGCAGCTGGCGCAGCGGCAGGCGCAGCAGCAGGCGCAGCGGTAGCCGCCTTTTCCTCCTCCGCCTCCGCCGTGTCCTCTTTTAGCCGTTGGATTGCCGGGAGCCCAACCAGGGCCGTAGACGGCAGTGGCGATGCTGACGTGGCATCCGACAATTGGCTGCGGGTCCGTCAGGAAGCGATTAGGGTTTCACTCAGTGACGAAGACGAGGATATCGCCAGCCTTAGCGCATTTGCTAATAACGGGTCCCCTGGGGCGTTTGAGACGTCACGAGCATTTGGTGGTGAGTTAGGCGGGTCACATTCGAGCCAATCGCAGCTGGGCGGGTCACGATTGGGTCGTGAGCACTCCGATTCGGAGCACGCGCCTCTATTCGGGGGAGGCGCAACCGGGGGAGGTGGCAGCGCCAGCGGATTTGGCCCGGAAACGGGCGGCAAGGGCGGGTGTAGCAGTGGCAGCAGGGGCGGTTGGTGGGGGCAGCAGCAGCAGCGGCGGTGGCGGCGGCAGCAGCAGCAACAGCCGTCGTGGCAGTGTCTGGTTTACTGGCTGAAACAGATACAGAGACCCGGGGAGGGTGGGGCAGCAGGAGTGGGGGCAGGAGGGGGAGCAGGTGCTGGCGAGAAGGAGAAGATGGGCTCTGGAAGGCTGTTGCTCGACGGACGTATGGACATGGCCGAAATGGAACTGGTAAGAATATTTATGTTTAAAAAAAAATATATATATATATATACATATATATACACACACATATATACGTATATACATATATACATATATACATATAAACATATATACATACATACATATATACATATATACATAAAATATAAACATATATTTGCTGTTCCACCTCATCCATCTTTTCTCTACTCCTCCCCCTATTGTTCACACACTCGTTCCTTACCAATTTCTCCTCCCATGGTCCTCTTTCCACTTCGCGCCTCCCAGGGTCTATTGCAATTAAACAACAGCCAGGTCGCTCAAATGAACGCCCATTGGCCGGCTCAGCGACTAGCAGAGGAAGACGAGGACGAAGATCAACGGCAGGGATCCGCTCATGATGACGACGCAGGCGAGAATCAACGGCTGGTGTTTGGCTGGCAGCTGTCGCTGCACCGGAAGAAGCGACGGTCGAGATCGAAAGCTCGCGGCAAGGGGGAAGGGGATGGGGAGGAGGAGGGTGAGGGAGGAACAGTGGTGCTGATGGGTTTGAATGGCAGAGAGCTAGTAACAGCGCTTGTGGCAATAGTAGGGATTTTTCTCCTGATACTGCTGCTGCTGTCATGGTGTGGGGCAGGGGGGTCGGCACAACAAGCAAGCAGTTCTCCGTCCCTTCCTCCTCCGAATGATTAGGTAGGGGTACTGAGGGGTGCTCATGGGTTTGAGTGGCAGAGAGCTGGTATCAGCGCTCTGCATACTGATGCTACTGCTGCTGCTCTGGTCAGGGGTTGGAGCAGGTGGGAGGTAGAACAAGTGGGTTCAATACGGTTGTGTGGTCTTGCCTGCGTATGGCCCAGATTTGCGTCTTGAGCGAGGATTGCAATGACTCTCTGAACACATCAGTAGCAGAAGGTGACAGTGGAGGGGCATCAGCAGTAGGGGCGGAGCAGAGGAGCAAGGGAGCAGGGTGACATTGAAATGACTTTCTGAACACATCAGTAGCGGAGGGTGACAGTGGAGGGGCATCAGCAGTAGGGGCGGAGCAGAGGGGCAGCGGAGCACGGCAGAGCAGTGGAGAGGAGGACAGGAGCAGTGGAGCAATGGTAAGGGGAGGGTGGGAAGGGAAGGGCAGGACTCCATAAGTGGTACAGCGTGGTCATGCTTGGTTGGCAGTGGTGCATAAAGCACAAGCAGCATTATCGTGACCCTCGAAACCCTTGGTACAGGTACAGGTACCTGAGAAGAGGGTGCAAGTGTTTTTGAGATGTCTCAAAAAACACTTCAGTTTCACGCAGCATTGTCTGTGACGCTCTAAACCCTTGGTACAGGTACAGGTACCTGAGAAGAGGGTGCAAGTTCAAGCTTGCACCGAGTAACGGCTTTAAGGGTTTCACAATAAGCATGAGCATACATGCTGTTTTGAGGCACCTCATCATAAGCAGACTCGAAATAAGCCCGAGGGTGCAGGTGGTGTAATAGCAATAGCAGCAATGAGGAGTGGTAGTGTTGGACAAGCACAAGTGCAGAAACTAAAGCAGGAGCAGGAAGGGGGAGCGGAAGAAACTTAGTGACAGAGTACGGTACTAGGCGGCAGTCTGTACGGGAGTATGCTCCTGACTCGTGAGCTGGAGGTCACAGAAAATTGCATTCATTCAAGGTGTTTTACCTCCATGTTCATTATATGATGCTGGGAATGTGGTAGTCATGCTTACTGTGCTCTCACTTAGGTCATTATATTCTCATGTTTTGCTCTGTTTTGTTCTCAATTGTGTTAAGTTCTGCTGTTCTTGATTGGTTTGACAATCAATATGCAGAGGGAGACAGGAAAAAACTACCACAGACTAGGTTATATAAATTCTGCGATGCAAAAATGAGTAGAATAATAACGCGTAAAAACGCGCGACATTGTAACCAACACACACTCAATAGCTCGCCGCCTAGCCGTAACTATCGCCGAAAGGTGCGCGTTATCACCTCAAGGAAACTGCATCCGCAACCTGTTTGAATTTCGATTTTTAGGGTTCCACTTTAATACTGGTATAGCGGCCCCTTATCGGTAGCTGGAGGTGCGTCTGCGGGCAAACCGCTGAAACTTGCGGCGACTAGCCCGGTTACATGTTTTTTAGGGTTACGCCATTTCAGCCGCACCCCTTTCATACATTCACACGGCGCCTCAGGAAAAGGGTGGCACCTCCCGCTATTATCACAGAGACGAATAGGGTGTCCGAAGCAAAAATTGACTTTCGAACAAGTGTGTTTTCGGATCAAACAGGGGCTCGAAGCGGAAGGGGCCTGAAACGAAAGTCGCCTGATTCGGAGAGTCGTTCCTGGTGCTTTAATTAAGGCTGAAACAGGAACTCGACGAAAGCCGCTTCTAGTGTTTGAATCAATGTCTCGACGGATGAGGCGTGAAACGGAAACAGTCTGAATCGGAAGTTTCGTCCTCCCGTCAACGTGCTGTTTTCCACTCTGGGTAAGTATGCTGGTCAGCTTGAGTAGGGGCATGAGTCCCTTCCCAAGTTATTCCCAAGCCAAAATCCGCGTTCCCTTTCAAACCGTTTGGCTCTCCCATCTTGCCCAAATTTTCCGGTTTTTGTTCTTCCCATTGCCGCCCCTCCTCCCCCTCCGTCCCTCTTACTGCCCTCCAGGGTGGCAAGGCGAGCATGGAAGGGCACAATGAGGAGCAGAGAGGTGAAGAGAGAAAAGCAAAGACGAGAGAGGAGCTCCGGCGAACCAACGAGGCCCTTCCGTTTTGCCCTTCCCATTGCCGCTCCGCCTCCACGTCCGCCCCTCTTATTGTCCTGCAGGGTGGCAAGGCAAGGCGAGAATGGAGGAGCACAAGACAGGGGAGGAGAGAGGTGAAGAGGGAAAAGCAAAGATGAGAGAGGAACTGGGTCGCACCAATGTGGCTTTAAGGGAGTTTGGACGCAGGGCGAGGGAAGCAGAGCAACTTCTTCTGGCTGTGCTAGACGAACACAAGGGCTTTAAGTTGCTAGTAGAGGGGGGCAGAGGAGGCACGCAGGGGGGATCTTGGAAGGGGAAAGAGGGGTTGAGGGAGGGAGGGGAGGAGGAGAGGGGGGTGGTAGGAGGAAGCGGGGTGGTGGGGAAGAGGAAGCAGGAGGAGGGGGGTCCGGGAGAGAAGGCTGGGGAAGGAGCAAAGGAGAAAAAAAAGAGAGAGAAACAAAAAGGGTCTGCCTCTTCTTCTCCTTCTCGCTCTCGCTCTCTCTCGCGCTCTCGTTCTCGTTCTCGCTCTCGCTCCCATTCTCGTTCTCGCTCTCCTTCTCTTCAACAACAAAAGAAACAAAAAGTTTCTGGCTCCCGTTCTCCCTCTCATTCTCCTCGCTCTCACTCTCGCTCTCGTTCTCGCTCTCTCTCGCGCTCTCGCTCTCCCTCTCTCCTACAACGAAAGAAACAGCAGCAGCAGCAGCAGCAGCAGCAACAGCAGCAGCAGCAAAACCCAGAATCTTTCCAACCGTTGGGATGGGACGAAGTGGCACCAGTCTCTCGCTCTCCGTCTCTCCAGCGACAAAAGAAACAGAAGCAGCAACAGCAGCAAAACCCAGAATCTTTCCAACCTTTGGGCTGGGACGAAGTGGCACCAGTTTCAGTTCGCCAACTCATCGCATTCGCGCATCGCATCAGCTACACGACCTTCGCACCTCCCGAACACGCCCTAGGTGCACCTCTCCTCGCTGCCCTCCCCCCTGCGCCACAGGATGAGCAGCTTAGGATGTCTCTACTGTACCACTGTACAGATGAGAAGGCCCTTGGGATTATCCGGAAGGAAAAGACGAGGGAAAAGGAGAGGGGAAAGGAGAGTGGGAAGGAGAGGAGGAGTGTGGTTGGTGGGGTGGAGGGAGGGGAATCAGGGCATACTAGCCCTCGGCCCACTCCCACTGCTGCTGCTGCTGCTGCTGCTGCTGCGGCTGGAAAGGTGACAGGCAAATCAGGGGAGGCTGATTTTGCCGCTGCAGCAGCGGCAGCAGCAGCAGCGGCAGCTGCGGCGGCAGGAGCAGGAGGGGCTGGAAAAGGGGTGCCAATGGGCTTACCTCCCCCTCCTCCAGGGTGGAAACCTGGGGACCCCCTCCCTTCATTCCCAGACCTTGCCGCTGCCGCCGCCGCCGCCGCTGTCGCTGCTGCCGCTGCAGCAGGAGCAGCAGCAGCAGCAGCAGGGGGAGCAGCAGCAGGGGTACCGCTACCTATGCCTGCTGGGTGGAAACCGGGAGATCCGCTCCCTCTCCCTCCCCCACCTCCGGGGTGGAAACCAGGAGACCCTCTCCCCACCTTCCCCACCGCTGCTGCTGCCACTCCTTCTGCTGCTCCTACTGCCCCTGGTGCTGCAGCAGCAGCAGCAGCAGCAGCAGCAGCAGCAGCAGCAGGGGCAGCAGCAGGGGCAGGGGCGTCTGGTTTACCTGCAGCTGTACCCATCCCTGCCCTACCCACCATGCCTGCAGGGTGGAAACCGGGGGATCCCATACCCCTCCCCTTACCAGGCGCCGCTGCTGTTCCCCTGCCAGTGGCAGCAGGTGCACCTCCCTCAGATGTACCTCCCCCGAGCGTGCCTGCTGCCGCTGCTGCTGCTGTGGCTGGCATGGTGGTGGGACCTGGGGAAGGTGTTATCCGGGCACCAGCAGTGGCAGTGGGGGGGGCAGGGGCAGGGAAAGAAGGGGCAGGAAAGGAAAGAGCTGGGGCAGCAGCAGCAGGGGCGGGTGGTGCTGCTGCTGGTGGTGGTGGTGGTGCTGCTGGTATGGCCTTACCCCCTGCTCCTGCTGCCCCTGCTGCGCCGGGGACGTTTCAGGTGGCACACGTGCAGGTATGAGCCAGATTCAGCCTTGGGTTCGCTGTGCCTTCTGTGTTAGTCTCCTGTGTCAGTGGAGTGCTGTTATGGCTTTCCCCCTGCTTCTGCTGCTCCTGCTGCTCGCGCTGCTCCTGCTGCTCCTGCTGCTCCCGCTGCGCCTGGGACGTTTCAAGTGGCACACGTGCAGGTACGAGTCAGATTCGGCTTTGGTTGGGTCCCCTGTGTTAGTGGTGTGTGCTCGTGCAGTGTTGCTCCTGTTGCTCCTGCTGCGCCTGGGACGTTTCAAGTGGCACACGTGCAGGTACGAGTCAGATTCGGCTTTGGTTGGGTCCCCTGTGTTAGTGGTGTGTGCTCGTGCAGTGTTGCTCCTGTTGCTCCTGCTGCGCCTGGGACGTTTCAAGTGGCACACGTGCAGGTACGAGTCAGATTCGGCTTTGGTTGGGTCCCCTGTGTTAGTGGTGTGTGCTCGTGCAGTGTTGCTCCTGTTGCTCCTGCTGCGCCTGGGACGTTTCAAGTGGCACACGTGCAGGTACGAGTCAGATTCGGCTTTGGTTGGGTCCCCTGTGTTAGTGGTGTGTGCTCGTGCAGTGTTGCTCCTGTTGCTCCTGCTGCGCCTGGGACGTTTCAAGTGGCACACGTGCAGGTACGAGTCAGATTCGGCTTTGGTTGGGTCCCCTGTGTTAGTGGTGTGTGCTCGTGCAGTGTTGCTCCTGTTGCTCCTGCTGCGCCTGGGACGTTTCAAGTGGCACACGTACAGGTACGAGTCATTTTCCTATTTACATACAGGCACATTTGTCAAATCAACAGTTGTCAAGTTAACAGTTGTCAAAATATCAATTGTCAAATTAACAATTGTCAAATTAACAATTGTTGGGTGGGATGTTTCATGTGGCACATCTACAGGTACGAGCCATTTTCCTATTTGCATACAAGCAGTCAAAGAAACAACTGTTGGATGAAAGAAGATGTTGTTTCTGAGACATCTCAAAGACACCCTTCTATCACGTTTCAAGTGGCACACGTACAGGTACGAGCCCTTTTTCCTAGTTACAAACAGGCAGTCAAAGAAACGACAGTTGAATGGGGTGACTTTTGAGTCGAGTCACCTCAATACAAGTGGCACATGTACAGGTACGAGACATTGTTTTATTTATATACATGCAGTCAAAGAAACAACTGTTGGATGGGGTAACTTTTGAGTCAACTCAAAAGTCACCTCGATTCTAGTGGCACATGTACAGGTAAGAGACATTTTCCCATTCACGGACAGGCAGTCAAAGAAACAACTGTTGGATGGGGTGACTTTTGAGTGGACTCAAAAGTCACCTCCATTCTAGTGGCACACGTACATGCAGTCAAAGAAACAACTGCTGGATTGGATGCGTCAGCGGTGTGTGTTTCACTTTCGGTCTGATTCAGCCATGGTTTTTGACGGTGATCCCGTGTAGCCTGATTTCGACAACTGTTTGTGAAAGAAATCCTCCCCCCCACCCCAGTACCCCTGCCCTCTCCATTGCCCCTTCAACAGCTTGATTTTTATTCTCCCCCACTTCCCCCATTTCTTTCCATCTTCCTCCCCTCCTCCCCCCTCCCCTCTACAGCTTGATTTTGACGAGTCTGACTTTGAGAGTGATTCACCCCTTCTCCCCCACTACTCCCCATTGCCCCCCATCCCCCCCCCCCCCCCTTGCCTCCCCCTCCCCTCTACAGCTTGATTTGGACGAGTCTGACTTTGAAAGTGATTTCAGCGATGAGTCTTCAGAGGAAGATGATGAGTGATGGTTGTAAAATGAGTCTACGGTGCTACTGTAATGTTGTACAATTGCATTCATATTGCTGTAACTACACCACTACACGCATTTGGACAAGTCTGACTTTCGCTAAAAAAACAATGAGTGACATTCGCTAGTGTTGCTACAGTGAATATACAATGATAATGTCTAGCCTGATTAGAAAATTTGCTCGCTTCTTAAAAAAAAAAAAAAAAAAAAAAACGTTTCTTCAACTATAAAAGCTGAGCTGGTGTTGCTTTGCAGTGGTTAAAACGTTGAAACAAATTATCAAAATTGTGAAGCTCGTATATACATTTTGTTTTCAAACACACTTCTTAGTCGGCTTCGTCATAAAGAACGCGGATAGATGTGCCTCCATTGCCCGTAGAATATCCATATCCGCGCGGTCTCCTTACCCTCAGTGGCTTGGGATTGGGTTTCCGCGGCTCCACTTATAGAGCCTCCAAAATCGGTAGCGGGAGGCACCGCGGCAGAAGTGAC
Organism: Closterium sp. Yama58-4; assembly: GCA_947470075.1. Lineage (NCBI taxonomy): Eukaryota > Viridiplantae > Streptophyta > Zygnematophyceae > Desmidiales > Closteriaceae > Closterium > Closterium sp. Yama58-4. Next base: position 382,409 of record CANIUD010000282.1, on the reverse strand, counting down.
GGAAGTTGCGGCGGTAGTTGCGGCGGAGGAAGCGGCGGTGTCGTCGCAGGGCGCCTCGGGAACCACGGCTTCAGCGGTCGAATAGAAGCAGGCCGGCTGCCATCTTAGATTAGACACCACCTGCGCCGCGTACTCTTTGATAGACCCGCGTCGCGCTAACGGAGAACCTGCTCTTCCGTAATTATCCTTGTTACGGGGTTCACTTGCGCTTGCGCCGGTTGCGCTTCCGCCGGTGGCGCTCCCCCTCCTGACGCTTCCGCTGCTAGTAGCGTCCTTCTCCTCTCGTCGTCCGTGACTCCCGCCGCTGGGTTCCGAAAAGCACCTCCTTTCCTCCTCAGTTGCGATTTGTCCACGCGTTTCGTCGCCGCCGCCTGCGTTTCCCGCGGATCCTCGTTTTCTCAGCCGTTGATGCGTCCTTTTTGGGTTACATTTAGGGTTACGCGCTTTCAGTCCGCACCCCTCGATACAGTCACACGACGCCTCAGGCACATCGCACGCCCCGCTATTGTCACTGACAGGGAGGGTCTCCGAACCGCTACTACTCCCGCGGCTCGCGCAGTTACTGCGGATCCCCGCCGATCCTCCCGTAACCGCGCCAATCGTGTGGCTCCTCTCGTTTGCAGGATACATCGCCCCGCGGCAAGCAAAAGTAGCCGTTGGCGTGGGGAGAGAAGCAGGCGTGGCGGCAAGAGCGGAGAGGAACGAAGCTTCCGACGGAATGGACGAAGCAGACTCGAGGGAGGCCGAATCGCGAGAATCGAGCGATTGCGAGGGGATGAGGAGCGGCGGAAGAAGCGACGAATTTTGTTTCAATTTTGTCCCCTTCTCGCGGTCAACGCAGTCAACGGAGTCAACGCTTTCAGAGCGGTGAACGCGAGTCGCCGGCGCCAACCACGGGTGCTTCAGCACCTCATCGATCGTGGGCCGTCGATCTTGATCCACCGTCAGCAACCGACGGATGAGATCCTTCGCGTCCTCCGACACTTGATCCCACGACGCGCCAGTCCAGTCCGTCTCCTCGTTCAGCACCTGCCTGTTTTTGAACTCGGGCCAGTTCGCAGACAATAACGCGTACAAAAGCACGCCCATGCTCCAGATATCCGCTGCGAAACTGTACTCTCTCAACCCAACCACCTCCGGCGCTTCGTAAGGAAAGCTCCCCGCGTATCCGCGCACGCGCGCGCCCCCCGTTAGAATCACGGACAGGCCGAAATCCGCTAGCTTCACGTCGTACCGCCGGCTAGTCGCCAATGGTTCGTTCGCCGTCGTGGCGCGGAAACCGTGAAATAACGGCGCGGCGGAGGTCCAGGAGGTGTTGCTAGCAGGCGAGGGGTAGTTGTAGTCCAACCCCGCAATTTCGGGGTTACCCGCAGTTGTAGTAGTCTCGCGCAAAGAAAGGAGGACGTTGTCGGGTTTTATGTCTCGATGCAACACGCCCCTGTCATGACATTCTTTCACTGCCCGTGCCACGTCAGCAAACAGCTGACGCGATTCGTCCTCGGGAACGCCGTCCGTGTCCGCGATAAGCGAGAACAGGTCGCCACTATCGCACAAGTCCATAACGAGGAAAACCGACGTGGCGTCCTCGAACACGCCGTGTAGCGACGTCACGCCTTCGCAACCTTCCAAATGAGTCAGCGCCGCGATTTCCCGCTCGATCGGGTCCACGTCATCTCCTGAACCAGCCGCGTCATCCGCGCCGGATACCCCGCCGATTTTCTCCCGGGTTCTCCGCTGCGCAGAGTCCTTCCGTGCTTTCTGTCCTTTTCCCGACCGTGCCGGCCGCGCCGGCCGCTTCTTGACCTGCTTGCAGGCGAACTGCCGGCCGGTGAGGCGCGAGCGGCACTTCCAGACCTTGCCGTACTGCCCGCTGCCGATTTCCCCCATGAACTCGTAGTCGCGCTCGAGAAACACCGCGGGGAAAACGTCCACTGTGATTGGCTCCGCGGAAATAAGCTCGGCTGCGATTGGCTTGACTGTGTTAGGTTTCAAAGACCTGGGAACGGTCTGAGAAGGCGAGTAGCAGTCCATCATGACGCGAGTGGGCGATTCGCGCAACGAAATTAATGCTGTGAAAGGGTTTGAGAAATATCAACGCGTTGACGGACGTCGCTTTCTTCCTCCTCCTTTTTCGCAAGAGGCTCCGACGGTTTCTAAAAGACTCTGCTGTTCACGTGCGTCTCGCGAGTAAGGGGCTTGGTCATCTGTTGCCCTTCCCGCATTCTTTCGCGAGATAGGTTACGCCTGTGCGATACAGAGGAGCTGGAACTTACAGTCTCAGACTGCTAATGTGTGGAGAGACTTGGTTTGAAGTACGCACGTGGAAAAATGGAATCGAGATGGAACGAGGTTACCGTGGATAAGAACCACTGCTCAAGTCAAGCGAATAGTACGATCTCATTTTGAACTGTGACTATGTCTCCCATTTAGAGCGTCTCTGGCCCTCCTCCTAGGTCCCTTCTGGCCTCACATCGAGCTGTGCCCCGCGTGTTCTCCTTTCAACTTACTTTCAGCTGGCCTTGTCGTTACCGATTTCTGGCGTTCAGCTGCAGTTGTCAGCAATGGCCGACCACGCGACGATCGCCTGATTTTTAGACCGTCCGTGCAATCGAGGGGCGCCCTCAGGTAAGGTCCCTAGCCCCCCCATCCCAGTGACCCACCCTCCAGCTGGGTTGACTGCTTCGCGAATCGCGACCCGGCGCAATTTGGGTAACGTCAACCGAGAAATTGGGGGAACGAAGGAATGGGGGAAGGAGGTACACGGCGCAAGAGGGGAATGGGGAAAATGTTGGATTAGGGTGACGGGGGAAAGGGGAACGTGGAATGCGGGGAATGGAACGGGGGAAGAGGCGGAATGGGGAAGGGGCCAGCTGAGTTCAGCAGGTGCAATGAAAAGCCTTGCAGCGGCAGCATGGCAGGGTGGCTGGCAGCCTTCACGGGAAATGCCAGCCAGCCAGCCAGTCAATGTGCGCTTCTCGTCTGCGCTGCGCCACCCACGCCACTCGCGCCCCACTCAGAAGTTCACCCCCGCCCGCAAACACTCTCCTCTCCCCTCGCATCGGAAGCGGAAGCGAAAGCGAAAGCGGAAGCGGAAGCGAAACAGAAAGCGGAAGTTTTGCTTGCGTGGCTCGCATCGCGTGCAAATGCAATCCGCCATTTGGCATTATGCCTGGCAACCAGCACCTCTTGCGCCATCCCCAACCAATCCCAAGCCCGTGCCCCGCTTGCATCTGCGACTGGCGGCGCGGAGAGGAGTGCGACTGTGTCAGTTTCAATATTTCGCATGAGGGATATGGCTGTCGTGGATTTGGTACGAAGCTCTGTTTTGTTCGTTACTGAATTCGCCAGTGCCGACAGTGTCGCGATAACAAGATGCGGGGTGAAACTGAAGCGTGCCGGTTTCGAATGTGTGCAGCGACAGGGGCGTTCAGCAGACCTGCGGTTTCGTTCAGCTGGTGCGCTCGCGAACAATTTCCTGCCCTTTGGTTTCGCTATCACAGTGACGAAGCCACTCCTTCCGAACAACGTCACGGAAATTACATGGACACAACGGTGGAAAAACGTCGAATGGCGGTTACTCTTTCCGGAACATCTCGTCCGTCCGTTCCTTCGTCCTTTCAAGGCTGGCAGAACCCTCTATAAGCTCCTCTGGTATTAACAGATGTTTCAAACGAAGATATGTGAAGAAGTTACAATGCTGTCTCTTCTGTTACGTGTTTCCACATCTCCCCTTACCCCCCTCACTAGAATTGAACATCTCGCATCCCAAAAGAACTTTTCATTTGAAGTTGAATATTAAAACCTCTACTGCACTCTCACTATATTTCAAGAACGCAATGGTATATAAGGTACCGTACTAGGTATACAGCAGTAGAAGATTCCTATCCCATTGGACATTGAGTTGGGACTAGCTTGCTCTAGTTTCATGTGGCATTGGGATGTACAAAGAGCACAAGAACTTACAATTTGTCAATCAACACATACACATCGTAACAGGGAAACAGTATTTGCATCACCGCCAATGCGTAAAGTGGTCCTGATAGCATGATGGGTTTAACACTGGACACAAAACTTCGTAAGGGCTTTGGTACTTCAAGGCAAAAATGTACGTATTTCATATAATGTTGTGCATGGACCAAAAATGTTACACATCAAGGTACTAAGGAAACAGCAACAGTTTGCCTCAGCCTCCTGCGCAAGTACACAAGGAACACAGCAATAGGTACACCAGAAAATGAGGGTAAGATGACACACAGGGTAGGGTACACGAGGTGAAAAGGCATGAAAAACAGCAGCAAACTCCGTATGGTTCCATATGGTACAATTCCCAACCACGTATGGTATGGTTCCCACATATGGTATGGTTCCCACATATGGTATGGTTCCCACATATGCTATGGTTCCCACGTATGGTGTGACTCCCATGCATGGCATGACTCCCATGCATGGCATGACTCCCATGCATGGCATGACTCCCATGCATGGCATGACTCCCATGCATGGCATGACTCCCATGCATGGCATGGCTCCCATGCATGGCATGACTCCCATGCATGGCATGGCTCCCATGCATGGCATGACTCCCATGCATGGCATGACTCGCATGCATGGCACGACTCCCATGCATGGCATGGCTCTCGCTTACACACAGGTGCCTTGCCTCACATACAATACAACCAAAGGTTCTTAAATGGGTAAATAACAGGTAATGAGCAAAATGATTTACCACACCATAGGGTCTTACCTAAACAGGTATAACAGGTATTTAACAGGTATAACGTACCTTCTTCTAATCGGAGTGGTCTTCTTTCCAAAGCTGCTTGCTCCAAACTTTGCCGCCCGATTGCCGACCCTCGTCGCCCCTCCACCATCCCTCTAAACTCCTCCACAACCAACCCTGAAATACACAACACAGCTGCTACTAGAGACACCCCCAGCATCACAAAAACCGCACCCCACCCACTCAAACCCCCTCCTGCTCCTCCCCCTCCTCCCCCTCCCCCTAATTGTGATATAAACCCCGTTATAAATGGTCCCAATGCTGCTCCAACCGATCCCGTCCCATCAATTATCGCCGTTACTGTAGCCAGCGCTCGGGCGTTCCCTTGCAGACTTTTATGCTGCCCGAGATCGGCAGACACTGCGCAAGTGATCAGCGCGTACGGGCCGTTAACCAGCACACCGGAGAGGCTTAAAAGGAGGATATTCACCCAGAGCGCGATACCTCCTAGGAGGAAGTATGCGGCTAGAGCCGGGGCAGCTAGGAGGAGGAAAGAAGCCGAAACGGTGGCGCGGGCGGCGGTTTGGTCGGCGAGATGGCCGGCAAGAATGCCGCCCACCACTCCGCCCACGTCGAACACTGTAGACATGATGCCGGACTGCGCGTCAGAGAGGTAACGACCCTCGATTTCTGGTGGGAGGGGAGGGCAGTACAGGCAGGGAGCACGATGCTACATTCCCCACGTCGAACACTGTAGACATGATGCCGGATTGCGCGTCAGAGAGGTAACGACCCTCGATTTCTGGTGGGGGGGCAGTGCAGGGCAGTAGAGGGGGGATAGTGGTGGGCAGGGAGCGTGATGAGGCAGGGCAGGGCAGGAGAGCAGTTTCGGGGACGCCTAGTCTCCTCCTCGTGGAACACTGCTGTAGACATGATGCCGGATTGCGCATCAGAGAGGTAGCGGCCCTCGATTTCTGGTAGAAGGGCAGTGGTGGGCAGGGAGCGTGATGAGGCAGGGAGCGTGATGAGGCAGGGAGCGAGATGAGGCAGGGAGCGTGATGAGGCAGGGAGCGTGATGAGGCAAGGCAGGAGAGCAGGTTCAGGGACGCCTCGCCTAGTCTTCCCCACGTCGAACACTGCTGTAGACATGATGCCGGATTGCGCATCAGAGAGGTAACGGCCCTCGATCTCTGGCAGGGGTGCAGTGCAGAGAAGAAGAGCACCTTTTGAGAAACTGATTCTTTCTCTTCTGACGATCAACCATGCCGGATTGCGCGTCAGAGAGGTAAAGAAAGTGCACGGCACGCCAGAAAGTTGATATATTATATTCCTGTTCTTCATAAGAACCTAAGGAACAACACATTGTGCCAGTGCCATCCTATGGTAAGGACCTTTGAGCTCACGAGTCAACTGTACCACTCACCAGTGTGGCTGATAAAGAAAGGCAGCCAGTAGAGGAACGTGTAAGCAACTAGCTTGGCGAAGAACAAGCAGAGAGCAAACGCTGCAGAGTCTCAAACTGATCTGCACAGCTGGAAACCCAACCTGTTCGGCTGATGAAGAAGGGTAGCCAATACAGAAACGTGTATGCCACTAGCTTGGCGAAGAACAAGTAGAGAGCAAACGCTGCCACGCCAGGAAGGAAGGGACCTAACACCCACCCGTGCGGCTGATAAAGAAAGGCAGCCAGTAGAGGAAGGTGTAGGCGACTAGTTTCGCGAAAAACAGGCAGAGAGCAAACGCGGCCACGCCGGGAATCCTCCACGCCTCCAGAAACCCCACCGCGCGATCAACCCCTTCGCCTCCGCTGCTGCTGCCACTGGCTCTGGAACGCATGTGGGCGATCGATGCGGCTGCTGTCTCGAGCTCTTCTAACAACCCGGCACTGTCGTCGTCGTATGTTGACACGTCTTTCTGCTGCTGCTGGTGCTGCTGCTGGTGCTGGTTTGGGGGAAGGCGTAGCTTGGGAGGGGGGGATCTGGCTCCCCCGTCCTCGTTAATGCATGTCCCGTTTTGTTGAGTAAGCACATGGTTGGATAGAGCGGGTAACCCGGTTTCTCCTGCTGGGTTTCCTTCTCTTGCTCCTGCTGAGTCCCTCTTTTCCGCTAACTGGCTGCTTCTTCTCTCCCCGTCTCCTCCCGCTGTTCTTTCACCTACAAATGCATCACCTGCCAGTTTTCCGCCAGCACCACCAGCACCACTGGGAGCACCGCTACCAACTTCACTCGCACCACTCCCCACTCCTGCTCCATCCCTTGTACTCACAGGGCTATACAGAACCCCACCAGGGCCCACACTCACTCTCTCTCCCCCAATCCCCACCACCCCTCCACTCACCATCGCCATTTCTACCACCTTCTCCTTCTCCTCCTCCTCCTCTGGCGGCTCAAACGCCAATTCCTCTGGTCCGGGCGGCAGGAACAGTAACACAACAAACGCCGCTACAATTATCGCTATTCCGGGGACGAGAAACGCCCAGCCCCAGCCAGAAGCCAGAGACGCAGCAGCTAATAACGAGCCTAGAATGTTCCCAAAGGAGGTGTGAGCATTCCACATGCCTAAGACCAATCCTCGGCCTTTTTTCCCATGCCACCGTGCCATAATTGCGACAACACAGGGCCACCCGATCGACTGAAACGCCCCCGCAAACACCGAAACGACGAGGTAATACCCCAGAGAGTGTATATCCCGGAAATACCCCGCTCCAAAGAGGCACGTGAAGACGCCCGAACCGAGCATCCCCACAAAAAGAAACACCCTTAGATCCATTCTATCGCCACAAGACCCGGCGACATACATTCCTGCAGCATAAGAAGCCAAAAATGCCACATCAAGTTCCCCTAGTAGCGCCTGGCCGTTGGTCCCGTTAAAGGGCGCCCATCCATAGGTGTTTAGCCCAGAATGGTGGCCTTTAGACGAGTCTATTCCTGCTGCTGCGGCTGACGCTCTAGCTGCTGCTACCCCTGCTGCTCCTGCTGCGTCAACTGCTGCACCTGCTGCTGCCCCTGCTGCTGCTTGCGCTGCTGTTACTGCTGCTCCTGCTGCCCCCGCTGCTGCCTTAGCTGCTTCAGTCACTTTCCCGACTTGAACTGATAAGCTGTTGTTTGTTGCTGCTCCTCCTGCTCCTCCTGCTCCTCCTGCTCCTGCTGCTGCTGATCCAGAGCTAGTTGTCCCAAACGCTTGTACAGGGCCCAATGTGCTTTTCTCTGCTTCTCGCCTCTCCATCACAGCTTGAACAGCTAACTCCCTTCGCCCTTCGCCAGCGGGTAACTCTCTTCGCCCATCGCCAGCATCCCATCTCCAATCGCCACCAGGTAACTCCCTTCGCCATGAACCTACAAACCGCTTCAATTTACGCCTTTCCATTCCTCTCCTGCCGTCCCGTACCTCCTCCAATCGCCTCCCACCCTCCATCCTTTCATCACCGCTTCTCTGCACTCCATCCTCGTTATAAGCCTGCAGCTCTCTCTCCCAATCAGCAGAGCCCTTTGGATCGCTATTTTCCACCATACTGCTGTGAAACCCTGCTCCCGTCGTCTCCTGTCCATAGACCCCATAGCCCCTACTAACTCCAATAGTTCTTAAATTACCGCCGACCTCTATGGTCTTTCTCCCAGGCGGCGCGGGAGGCGGCGGCGGGGATCTCGGGAACCCTTGCGTGGACGAAGACGCGGGGTTCGCGGCGGGAATCTCGGCGGGAAAAGCGGGGGACGCGAGGGGGGCCGCTGGGAGCGGATTCAGAACCGCTTTAACAATACTTGGGGGTTTTCGGGTGGCGTGGAAGAGAGCGTAAGCGAGGAAGGTTAAAACGAGGACGGAGGTCTGCTGGCCGTAGAATGTGAAAGGAGCGGATGTGAATGTAGCGGTGGTGTAATGGCGGGAGCTTCGTCGGCGGTGCAGGTACTGAATTAGGGCGAGACCGGGAGGTACGGCTCCCATGGTGGGTGTAGCTGGAACAGTAGATGCGGTGGAGGGCGGTGGGGAGCGGTGAAAAGCGGTGGGGGGAGGGGAGCAGTGAGGAGCAGTAAGAGACGAGATCGAGTGGCGTGGAATCCTAAGGCAGAGGAAATCACATTCTGACCGCCTGCGTCGAGATTCTCCTGGTCCCGATACAGCGAATTTATCTACTGAACATGCTGGAGTCTTGGAAAGTGGCACAGACGAATTTTCAAGGGTAAATTCTCAAGCTTGGAAACGGGCGAGGTGGAACCCTAGGTGCTGTGCACTGACGGATCCCACGTTCTCTTATTCCGACGAATTCGCATCCTACAATAGGAGTTTCGACTGTACACGTGGCGGCTGTGTGAAGCTGTCTTGAGAGGTGAGCCGACGGTGTCTCACCATACGTGATCGTCAGATATTTCGAAGGGATTAGAAGAAATCGTAGAGAGCAACGACGATCCGGCCTGCCGAATGAACGAAAGAGGTCTTCTTTTGAGTGGCCAGGCTTCCAAAATGTGACTAATTCGAAGAGATGCCGTTGACACAAAAATTCCGAAACGCGATCGCAGACCTGGGTGTTCCCACCAGTAAGTTAGCATGCCATCCTTAGTAATCCGTTCTAATCTACCGAGAGTACAGGACAGCGTAAAATGCGGAAGCTGGGCTCGAATGATTGTATCAGGAGAGCCTGAGCTAGATAATGGCTAGCTAGATATTGGCTGCAATGCCTGACACCTGACCTGGATGATGGCAGAAAGATATTACACGTAGCCAAATGAATAATGATGGGTGGTGGATTTGATTTTCGAGTTTTGAAACCTCGGTGGTAGATTTCGGGCATTTCGGGCACTTCCAAACAAGCAACTTCCTAACAGACGACGGTTTTGCGACTGCTCTACGAGACTCTCCAATCACAGAGCTGCTCCCTCCAACGTCATTGGCTCAACGACCACCAAACTTGTTTGGAAGTCGCTTGGTAGGAAGTCCGAAATGCGTTCTTATCGTACCCGACCCGAAAAACACGACTCCTTCCGCTTGACCTTGATTGGCCGGGGGTCGTCACTGATACGTGACTAAAAAGAGCGTGACGTCTTTCTGACTCGTGGATTGTCAATGCAGAGTACCGCGCTGGAACAGGCTATACAGTGATAAAACGTGCATCACCGAACTAAACCTGGAGATGTTGAGCACTACGCTGTCCGAAGGCACCGCGCCAGAAACCTGATCGAAGTCGGTGGAGCAAAACTCAGGCAGCACTCGCTATAAGATCCTAGCTTATTAACGTCCCAGTTGATGTCGTAACACATGAATAACGTAACAGAGAGGATACTTTCATGGTACAAAGATATGCACGATAACACCAAAATCAGGTGGATTGGATCTTTATCCAAATGCACTAATACCTAAGCTTGAGTGCCTCAGCGAAGAAATGCTCCACATTCTCCTCTGGGGTGCCTATCAAGACACCATGACCAAGGTTAAGAATGTGCTTGTGCGATCCTGCCTTCGCCACTGTGTCATGGATCCTCGCTGTAATTGTCTCCTTGGAACCGAACAGAATCGCCGGGTCCACATTACCCTGCACACCAATGTCCTTGCCAATCCTCTCCCGAGCCTCCGCCATGTCAACGGTCCAGTCCACACTGACAACATCGACGCCAGTCTTAGACATGCGCTCAAGCAGGCCACCACTGCCGCTAGCATAGAGAATGATGGGCAGGTCGGGGTGGGTGGACTTCACCTCAGCCACAATCTGCTTGATGTATGGCAGACTGAAGACCTCGAAGTCTGCCAAATCACACATACACATACAAATATGCACACAGATAAGCATGTCAGCCCATGAGCCAGGATAAAATTGCAGCACCCAACACCTGCGACAACACACAGTTTCGGGAGAAAATGGTGATGAACAGACTGGGGCGCTGCTGTGTTGACTAGCAAAAGAACTGTAAGAAGCCTTTTTGGGGAAAAACAAGGGCGTACGTACCGCAAGGAGAAAGGCTGGTGGCCCAAGAATCAAAGATCTGAATGGCCTGAGCACCATTGTCTGCCTGGTAGCGCATGTAGCGCACAGTGGACTCCGCCAGCTTGGCAAGCAGTGCGTGCAGAATCTGCAGGGGTGATGATAAAACAACACCAACACAGAGAAGGAATATACAGGTGGAAACTTTGCATGAAATATCTTGGTTAAGAAGCCATGGTAAGGTTTTTCAAGTGCGCTGGCTGAACCAACTCGTCCATGTAACGTTAAACCAGTCAAAAGCTAGTGCCAGGCCACGTATCTGAACCAGGTAAAACCATGGTAAGGACTTTGCAGTGCACTGCCTGAACCGACTTATGCCATCTAACGTTGAACCTGTCAAATGCTATCCGCACCTCTGGGGTTGAAAACGCCATCCTCTTGATGATGGAGAAGTTCTTGGACGAGCTACCCTCGACAATGTACGACGCCATTGTGAAGGGAGCACCCACGAAACCGAGGACAGTTGACTGGTTTGCAGCCTGCAGAGGAAAGAACGGTGTACAGCAATTCATTTAGGGTAAAGAGGGTCGAGTAAGTCAGATCGGTGTTGCAAATGGAACGTGGATGAGAGGGAGAGTATGAAGTCAGAGTGAAATAGGAAGAGCAAGCAATGTCGCGTTCGTAAGGGTTTAGTTGCGGATTCGTTAAATTGAGCAAATGCGACGTCAGTCGAAGATTTTTTTTCACTAGTGGTTTTCCTGGGCCATGAACTGAATTGCTCTCTTGGTTGCTACCCACGGATAAACCCACGGATACGGTGAAGAGGTATATGATTCCAAATGTATGCCTTGCTCAACGACTCATTACGTGCGACGGGATCGGGATGTAAATAGGGTTACGGAAGGAGATGGGACACGCGGCTGCTTTTTTGTTACATTCCATAAAGCATGTGATTCTCACCTCCTTCCGGAGAATCTGGAGGGTCTCGCCGACGTAGTGCAGCGCCGTGTCGGGGTCCAGAGGCTGCACCTTGGCGACATCCGCAGCAGTCCTAATAGGGTCATGGATAATCGGGCCCTTGGTGGGAACGATGTCGAACGGAATGTTCATTCCGGTCAGCGGCGTCAGAATGTCAGAGAACAGGATGATCTGCATCCATGAGAAGATTTACAACACAAAGAAAAAACTATAATGAGAATCCACAAACAGGAAAAGCTGCAGTCGAACGAACATTCGAAAGGAATGATTGAAAATACTGAATTCTCTGTTCTTACTCCGTCTGGCTTGAAGGCCCTCCACGGCTGGAGAGAGATCTCGACCGAGAGGTCGACATTCTCAGAGCGTTCCCTGAAAGTCTTGTGCTTCTTGCACAGGTCTTGATAAACCTGAGCGCGGAGGCAAACGTAGGAGCTATTATCAATGGCCCGCAGATGAAAGGAAATAAGTGCATTGTGATCATCACTTATATTATCAGTTGATATGATTAATTGCAGAATTGTTTCACCTTCATGTACCGGCCAGCCTGCCTCATGAGCCAGACTGGAGGCCTCTCCACCTTTTCGCCCCTGACGGCCCTCAGCAACAAAGGATCCTCTGTCGACGCAGGAGCGGAAGCGCTCACGGTCTCTGTAATTGCACGAATTCCAAATCAGAGAACGCAGAAGGACGCATAAGCACGCGAATGTTGTGAAGGTAGCAAATGTAAGCCAAAAGCGGCTTATGTGGGGGAAATTTTGCGTTGGCTGAAGGAAAGTGATGACTAAGGGATGGTCACGTGTAATCAACCTGATGCAACGCTTGCTCGGCATGACAGAGCAGCTTGGTTCTTGTTCTTGAGGTGGACAGTGTTCTTAAGCGCCAGAGACTGCTCTCCGAAGGCCTCTCCCGAGGAGAATCCACACTGCTTGAAGGCAACTGAGCTTGCGACAGCTGCTTTGGACGCGGAAATGGCGGCCATGACTGGATCAGGAAATTACAAGCGGCTAGAAAAGGAGGGAAATAGCTAAATTTCCCTTAATTTCGCACTGTCCCGCAGTGCTATCTGATAGATAAGTGGACCACCAGCAAGAATCCTTCAAACAGCGAAAGCTCTCTCTTTTATGAAGAGGACCGTCAGCAGGAGCGTCCTCTCTACTAGCGCTCCTGATAAAGTGGGAAAGATTGGTAACCAGCTGTGAATGATCGCTTGCTGGGGACTTTTTGGATTGTGTCAGCGAAAATGTTGACTCCGCGTCCGGCGTGTCGTAAATTGAGTGGTTAACGCGACAGGCGGGTTGGCACGTGGCGCACTGTAACGACTTTCAAGATTGTGTTTGGGTTTTGCTGAGGATGTCGCTGAACATTGCCTACAATTTGAACAATTTGCGGATTTTGTGATTGTACACGAAGGCCAAGTTCACCCTAGCAAAAGAACAGAATGTGCCGCTGTCAGTCAGTTTCTCCCTACCACCTTATTGACTCAATATTCTCTATCGGAACGGTGACCCTGCCAATATCAAGGACGAGATGTCCAAGTGTTGTGCGACAAATTCACTGCACCAGAGCAAAGCTGCTTGCTATTCCGACCCTGTGCCAGAGCAGAATCGCGTTCCGTCTCAGGCAGCAGTCCTCTACTGAACAGTTCTGAAATTCCAGGATCATTCACTTATAGTCCCATTTGCAATTTCGTCTCATACCTCATCCGTGCACGATTATTCTTGCGGCTTGTGTAACGACGCAGTCTGTTACAGCAACCTCCCTTGGTCCAATGCGCACCACAGTATGCGCTTCGTCCTTACTCCAGAGGCGCGTCTGTTTATATCGACCCACCACAGCGCCTGAGGGAACCCTTTCAAGCTCCAGCTTTCCTCTCAGTCATCTGTCAAGAAAGCTCCTTGCGGCCCCAGCGGCAGCTTCTAGAAGCTTCTCTCGAGCGCCTTCCAAAATTCGGATTCCGCGAGCCATGGCGTCGAACCCGGATTCTCACACTGCGAATTCTACTGCTAGTAACGCTGCAGTCTCTAACGCGGATGGAAGCACGAGCAGGAGGTTCCCAGAATCGGGTTACCTGTCGCTGCAGCCATATGATCCCCCGGAATGGGCCTCTCATTTGAGCCCCCTGCCCAGCCAGTTCCTCACTCTCGCACATGTGAGTAGTGTGGCACGAGAATGCAATGAAGGTAACGGGTTTAACCTCTTTCTCTCCTCCCTCCGACCTTCTTACCCCAATCCTCCTTTCTTGTACTCCAGCGCACACCACTTCTGATCGGTGAAACATTCCAGATCTCCCATAGAGCACGGAGCCTTACCCCTGCGCAAGCAAACTTTTTGATACCTCCCTCCTACTCTACCCCTTACAACCTTCCGAAACGACACCTTCCCCCCCCCTTTCCACAACCCCCCCATTCCTCATTTTCTCTATTCCAGCGTCCAACGCCTATTCACCGGTGGAACATTCCAGATCTCCCACCCGGCACGGAGCTCTACATCAAGGTCAGTAGTTGTCTGTTGAGAATATTTCCAAGGTGACTTATGGGTCGACTCAAAAGTCACCCATCATCGGTGGAATATTCCAGATCTCCCGCCCGGCACGGAGCTCTACATAAAGGTAAGCAGTTGTCTGTTGAGAATGTTTCCGAGGTGGCTTTTGGGTCGACTCAAAGGTCTCTTATAGATAGGTGGAACATTCCGGATCTCCCACCTGGCACAGAGCTGCACATTGAAGTGAGCAAGTTATTAGTCCCAGTTTCGGTTCTACTATTCCATTCCCAGATTCCTGTCTTCTTTCCGCTTGCAAGCACAGCATCGTACCTGCTCCTTGAGGGAGTCCTGGTGTATTTCTTAGTAAATACACCTTGTTATTTTGTTATTGTTAATTTAGGAATTGTCACTGGAATTAAATCTTCCCCTTGTCCTCTCCTGGTGCCCTCTCTCCCCGAGCAGAGGGATGATCTTTCAGGAATGGAGCTCAGCGGCAACAAGGTGAGGAAAGGGATGGGGAGGGAGAGGGTCAGCGGGAGTAGATGGGTTCGTAGAAGGCATGGCCTGGCTGGGAAATGAAAATGACAGAATATATGATGATTGATCCCCACCTTGAGCAGAGGAACGATTGGTCCGGCCGGGAATGAAAGTCAGCGGCAACAAGGTGAGGGAAGGAGGGGGATGGGGGGAGAGAGGGTCAGGGGGAGTAGATGGGTTCTTAGAAGAAAAGCATGGCCTGGCTTGGAAATGGAAGTGACAGAATATATGATGATTGATCCCCACCTTGAGCAGAGGAATGATTGGTCCGGCCGGGAATGAAAGTCAGCGGCAACAAGGTGAGGGAAGGAGGGGGATGGGGGGAGAGAGGGTCAGGGGGAGTAGATGGGTTCTTAGAAGAAAAGCATGGCCTGGCTCGGAAATGGAAGTGACAGAATATATGATGATTGATCCCCACCTTGAGCAGAGGAATGATTGGTCCGGCCGGGAATGAAAGTCAGCGGCAACAAGGTGAGGGAAGGAGGGGGATGGGGGGAGAGAGGGTCAGGGGGAGTAGATGGGTTCTTAGAAGAAAAGCATGGCCTGGCTCGGAAATGGAAGTGACAGAATATATGATGATTGATCCCCACCTTGAGCAGAGGAATGATTGGTCCGGCCGGGAATGAAAGTCAGCGGCAACAAGGTGAGGGAAGGAGGGGGATGGGGGGAGAGAGGGTCAGGGGGAGTAGATGGGTTCTTAGAAGAAAAGCATGGCCTGGCTCGGAAATGGAAGTGACAGAATATATGATGATTGATCCCCACCTTGAGCAGAGGAATGATTGGTCCGGCCGGGAATGAAAGTCAGCGGCAACAAGGTGAGGGAAGGAGGGGGATGGGGGGAGAGAGGGTCAGGGGGAGTAGATGGGTTCTTAGAAGAAAAGCATGGCCTGGCTCGGAAATGGAAGTGACAGAATATATGATGATTGATCCCCACCTTGAGCAGAGGAATGATTGGTCCGGCCGGGAATGAAAGTCAGCGGCAACAAGGTGAGGGAAGGAGGGGGATGGGGGGAGAGAGGGTCAGGGGGAGTAGATGGGTTCTTAGAAGAAAAGCATGGCCTGGCTCGGAAATGGAAGTGACAGAATATATGATGATTGATCCCCACCTTGAGCAGAGGAATGATTGGTCCGGCCGGGAATGAAAGTCAGCGGCAACAAGGTGAGGGAAGGAGGGGGATGGGGGGAGAGAGGGTCAGGGGGAGTAGATGGGTTCTTAGAAGAAAAGCATGGCCTGGCTCGGAAATGGAAGTGACAGAATATATGATGATTGATCCCCACCTTGAGCAGAGGAATGATTGGTCCGGCCGGGAATGAAAGTCAGCGGCAACAAGGTGAGGGAAGGAGGGGGATGGGGGGAGAGAGGGTCAGGCGGAGAAGATGGGTTCTTAGAAGAAAAGCATGGCCTGGCTCGGAAATGGAAGTGACAGAATATATGATGATTGACCCTCACCCTGAGCAGAGGAACGATCGGCCCGGCCGGGAATGGAACTCAGTGGACTAGTTGAAACATGGATATGGATTCGTTTATAGTGTGCATTCCAAGCTGGAGTTCCTACTCGCTGACGCACCCTCCAAGGGAGCAGACACGCTCATCACTATTGGTGGCATCTAGAGCAACCACTGCCGCGCGACAGCTGATATGTGTGTTCTATACATGTGTCCGTGTACCCACTTCACCACCACCATCAGGTGCGCAATCTGGAGTTCCTGTTAGCGGATGCACTCGCCAAGGGAGCAGACACGCTCATCACCATCGGCTGCTCCCAGGGTCTATCTTATGTGTCTGTGTGTGTATGAATGCTTGTGTATCCCCACCACCACCACCATCAGGTGCGCAAGCTGGAGTTTCTACTCGCTGACGCCCTCGCCAAGGGAGCAGACACGCTCATCACCATCGGAGGCATCCATGTGTTTGATTATATATGTGTACATGTATCTATACTGAGTATGTGTTTATCTAATCCACCACCACCATCAGGTGCGCAAGCTGGAGTTTCTACTCGCTGACGCCCTCGCCAAGGGAGCAGACACGCTCATCACCATCGGAGGCATCCAGAGCAACCACTGCCGCGCGACAGCTGTCGCCGCGCGATTGGCCGGGCTCGAGGCGCACCTTATCCTGAGGACCAGCAGGGTGAGGCGGCAGGCTGGACTGAAACGTGTGCGCTTGACAGGCCATTTGAATGTGGGTTGGGTTGGGGATGGGGATGGGCATGTGGATGGGGTGGGTGGGTTGGTGCCGGGCTCGAGGCACACACACCTTATCCTGAGGACCAGCCGGGTGAGGCGGCAGGGTGGACTGAAACGTGTGCGCTTGACAGGCCATTTGAATGTGGGTTGGGTTGGGGATGGGGTGGGTTCGAGCCGGGTGAGGCGGCTGGGTTCGAGGAAAATGGGGAAAGAGTGGGGAGAAGGGGAGGGGGAGATCTGCTGGTGATTCACGCATGGTGGAGGTGTGGAAAGGGGGTGTGGGGAGGGGGGGGTTCGGCGGGGGGTTTGAGGAGGACGGGGGAAGGGGGAGGTGCGTTGAAGGTAACTGTGATACTGTATCGCTCCCTTCAGTCTTCGTTCTTTTCTTCTGACCAGGCGCTGGCAGGCTCTGATCCAGGCCTGGAGGGCAATCTTCTGGTGGAGCGCATGGTGGGGGCAGCGAGGGGGCATCTGGTGAGGCTGCATACCTACTGTCTTTGTCTAATCATTCTTCCCTTTACCCCCTATCATCTCTCTCATCAGGTGCTCGCAGGCTCTGATCCAGGCGTGGAGGGCAACCTGCTGGTGGAGCGCATGGGGGGGGTAGCGAGGGGGGCATCTGGTGAGGGTGTGCATGTGTCTGGCCCAGCTCCTGTGTTTCCTTCACTCCTGTGCTCCCCTTCGTGCGCGCATCCCCCCCCCCCCCCCTGATCAGGCGCTGGCGGGCTCTGATCCAGGCCTGGAGGGCAACCTGCTGGTTGGTGGGGGCAGCGAGGGGGCATCTGGTGAGGGTGAATGTCTTGATAGTATATACCCTCCTCTTTCCCCGGTTTTGGCCCCTTTTACCCGTTCTCCCAGGCCCTGGCGGGCTCCGATCCAGGCCTGGAGGGCAACCTGCTGGTGGAGCGCATGGTGGGGGCAGCAAGGGGGCAGCGAGGGGGCATTAACCTTTCTCCTATCACTCATTTCTCTTCTGTCATTTCGCCCCTCATATTGGCCCCTCATGCCCCCCAAGCCAGGCGCTAGCGGGCTCTGATCCAGGCCTGGAGGGCAACCTGCTGGTGGAACGCATGGTGGGGGCGAGGGTGCATCTGGTTACCAAGGAGGAATACGCCAAGCATGGCAGCGAGGTGAGGGATGGGGGGCGAGTGAGAGGTTTTGGCTCCAGTCTACTTACAGCAGACCTGCTGGTGGAGCGCATGGTGGGGGTGAGGGTGCATCTGGTTACCAAGGAAGAATGCGCCAAACATGGCAGCGAGGTGAGGGATGGGGGGAGGGGAGGTGGGAAAGCTTTCAGTCAACGAGAAATTAACTTGCTGGTGGAACGCATGGTGGGGGCGAGGGTTCATCTGGTTACCAAGGAAAAGTACGCCAAGCATGGCAGCGAGGTGAGGTGGAGGGAGGAGAGGGCAGGAGTCGACTTAAGTAGTGTGGGCATGCCGCAGCAGTGAATGGTGGGGGCGAGGGTGCATCTGGTTACCAAAGAGGAGTATGCCAAGCATGGCAGTGAGGTGAGGTGGAATGGGGTGGCGGGGCAGGTGGGGTAAGCGGGGGACCATGGCGGGGGACCATGGCGGGGGACCATGGCGGGGGACCATGGCGGGGGTGCATCTGGTTACCAAAGAGGAGTATGCCAAGCATGGCAGTGTGGTGAGGTGAGGTGGCCTGTGGGGAGGAGGGGTTAACTCTTTTTCCTGAGCGTTCGTTCTGTTCTGAAGCAAGCTGAATCAGCGTTAGGGGTTTACCAAGAGGGAAGGGGGCAATCGCCGTGTGGGTGGCAGCTGATTCAGCTTCAGAACAGATTCATGGCTAGCTGGTTGTTGGGGGATTTTGTCGTCTCTAGGTTTATTCTCCAACTCTTCCCTTACCATCCCTCCCCCTGGCAGCACCTGGGCAAGGTGTTGGCGGAGAGGCTATCAGCTGAGGGAAGGAAGCCTTACGTCATTCCTGTCTGTCACTCTCCTTCTTGCTCCCTCTCCCCTGCCATACCTGCTTCATTTCCTCCTTGCAGCACCTGGGCAGGGTGTTGGCAGAGAGGCTATCAGCTGAGGGAAGGAAGCCGTACGTCATTCCTGTTGGGGGCTCCAACGCTCTCGGCACCTGGTGAGAATATGGTGAAGCATGTTATGGATTCACCTGGGGGAGCTACTTGCCGTACAGTGAGAAGCTGAGGGAAGGAAGCCTTACGACATTCCTGTTGGGGGCTCCAATGCTCTCGGCACCTGGTGAGTGAAGTGAGGCACACAGTGAACTCATGACAGGTGCCTTAAAAGAATGGGTAGCAGCAGAGAGATGGAAGCCCTATGTCATTCCTGTTGGGGGCTCAACGCTCTCGGCACCTGGTGAGTGAAGTGAGGCTTGGCTTGCTCTCGAAACGCCGGGCAACTGGCGGCACGTCAGCAGGGTTGGCGCTGGGAGTGCATCTGAGCGCCCTCTCGTCCCCCGGCGTGATGAGCGAAGGATTCATGTGATGCAGTAAGGGAGATGTAACATCATGTGCAACGCCTGTGTTACCTGGTTATTATCAGGGGGTATCTGGAGGCTGCGAGGGGGATCGAGCAGCAGTAGTCATTCGTTCTTACCATCCCTCCTTTCGACCATCCCCCTACGTGTTACCAAGTTATCATTACCCACCAGAGGGTACATAGAGGCAGTGAGGGAGATCCAGCAGCAGCGATCTTTCTTCCTTACACCTGTCCCCTATTTGTTACCTGGTTACCACACCCTTCAGTATTTGCCCACCAGAGGGTACATAGAGGCAGTGAGAAAGATCCAGCAGCAGCAACATTTCCTTCTTGCCTCCCCCAATCTCCACCATCCTCCTACTTGTTACCCGGTTACCACCCCGTTTTATCAGGGGATATATGGAGGCGGTGAGGGAGATCGAGCAGCAGCTGAGCAGAGGCGAGGCGGGAGGTGCCTCCGGGTTTGACGATATTGCCATGGCGTGTGGCAGGTAAGAAAGGCAGGCGAACGTAGTGACGAGGAGAGAATGTGTGAGATGGTGCGAGTGTGGGTACGGCGTTGACTAGAGGCGAGGTGTGAGGGGAGGTGCTTCGGGGTTTGACGACATTGCCATGGCGTGTGGCAGGTGAGTGCTTGCTTGGTGCTGTGGGGAAAGCTAGAGGTGTGTCAGGCAGCTGACTAGGGGCAAGGTGTGTGTGTGCAGCTGACTAGAGGCGAGGCAGGAGGTGCTTTGGGGTTTGACGACATTGCCATGGCGTGTGGCAGGTGAGAAAGGCAGGCGACCGTTGTGACGAGGAGAGAATGTGTGAGATGGTGCGAGTGTGGGTGTGGAGTTTATTAGGTGCTTCGGGGTTTGACGACCTTGCCATGGCGTGTAGCAGGTGAGAGTGGTGGGGTGGAAAGCTAGGAGCGAGGCTGGAGGTGTGGGGCTAATTTCCTCCACAGCTCCCCTCCAAACACCCCCAGCATTTCAGCGGGGTTGGCGCTGGAAGTGCATCTGAGCGCCCTCTCTTCCACCCGCGTGCGACTTTCAGACCTCCCACGTCTCGCCCATCCCGGAATCCGTCTCCCCCCATCTGCCCCCTACACCACCCCTTTCCAGTGGCGGCACTTCAGCAGGGTTGGCGCTGGGAATGCATCTGAGTGCTCTCTCTTCCACCCGCGTGCATGCATGCCTACTCTGTGTGCGACTCTCCCGGCTACCTCCCACATTTCCCTTGCTTCCGTGCTCCCCTGCGCCCCTGCTAACCCCACACCTACATCCACACACAGTGGCGGCACGTCAGCGGGGTTGGCGCTGGGAGTGCATCTGAGCGCCCTCTCTTCCACCCGCGTTCATGCCTACTCTGTGTGCAACTCTCCCGGCTACTCCCATACTTTCCATACTTCCCTCTGTTCCCAACAACCCCCTCTCCATCGCTCCCTTCCCTTGTGGCCCCACACCTAAACCCACACAGTGGCGGCACGTCAGCAGGGTTGGCGTTGGGAGTGCGTCTGAGCGCCCTCTCTTCCACCCTCGAGCATGCCTACTCTGTGTGCGACTCTCCCAGTTACCTCCACACTTCCCTGCTTCTCTGCATTCCCGCTACCCCCACACCAACTCCCCCAGTGGCGGCACCTCAGCTGGGTTGGCGCTAGGAGTGCACCTCAGTGCTCTCTCTTCGCGGGTGCATGCCTACTCGGTGTGCGATTCCCCTGGCTATTTCTATGACTACATTCAAGGGTTGCTGGATGGAGTGACTTCTAAGCCAGGGAGCGTTGCTTCAAGGGACCTGCTGCGAGTTATTGACGTGAGTGCCCATACGTCTTTGTCTCACATCCTCTCACTCGTTCACTCGTCCTGCAATGGAAAATGCCAGAGTTTAGGGTTCAGCACTACCGGTTACTTGTTAGAATTAGGCTGCCCACATTTTGTGTACCATATTTTATATCGCGTAGGTTATTTGCGGGTTGGGTGTAGTTTGTAATCCCAACCCTATCTGGTTGGGATTCCCTCGTAATCCTGCAAATCTGCCAACTCACCAATTGGAGATTTGCTAGGATTCCCATCCCATCCTTTCCCTAGCCTTTCCCAACCCAACCTTGTTTGTACTTAAGGCCTAGTGCCTTCTTTACTAATCATTCAGTTGAGCTCCTTTTTCTATCATTACTTACTTCTGCGACTGCATTCAAGGGCTGCTAGACAGACTCGCATCATCCCCACCCTTTGAGAATTCTCACGCAGAGTCACGCAAAATCATACGCATCAAAAAGGGCTGCTAGACAGAGGCACGTCATCCCCACCTAGGGGAGCGTTGCTGCTCGATACCTGCTGCGGGTCATTGGTGTGACGGTCCATGCTTCTCTCGCTTCCTCTTACTCGTCCTTACATGTGTGTGCTCTTCTACGACTACGTTCAAGGGTTGCTAGACACCTGGGAGTCACGCTCATCCCCACCTAGGGGAGGAGCGTTGCTGCTCGATACCTGCTGCGGGTCATTGGTTTGATCGATCCATGTTTCTCCCGCTTCCTCTTACTCGTCCTTACATGTGTGTGCTCTTCCGTATGTGCACGTGAGCAGGTGAAGGGGGCAGGCTACGCCATCAGCACGGAGGGGGAGCTTCAGCTGGTGTAGTGGCGAAAGGGTCTGTGCCCCTGCGTGCATTCATATGTGTCTATACTTCCATACGTGCATGCGTGCATATGTGCATATGTGCCTATGTACAATATGTGAATATGACCGCATGAGCAGGTGAAGGGGGCAGGCTATGCCATAAGCACGGAGGAGGAGCTTCAGCTGGTGCAGTCAGTTGCTCAAAGCACAGGAATAGTTCTCGACCCAGTCTACAGGTACGTGTGAGGAAGGAGTTCAATCTGCGTGGAAATCCTAAAGAAAACCAGGCAAAGGAAACAAGGAGCTTCAGCTGGTGCAGTCGGTTGCTCAAAGCACAGGAATAGTTCTCGACCCAGTCTACAGGTATATCCTTCAAAGCCCATTTCTGAATGGGAAGAGGGAATGGGCATGCCATTTTTGCTTAAGCCTCCAGTCTCGAACCCTCAAAACCTTGAACCCATAACTGCTCCCTGCCTCCCCCTCTCCCTCCATCCCCCTCTCTCCGTCCACCATTTCTCCTTCCCACAGTGGAAAGGCCCTCAGGGGGTTGCTACAGGACATGAAGCAGAACCCAGACGAATGGGCGGGGCGGCGAGTTTTGTTTGTACATACGGGAGGGCTGCTGGGTATGTACGACAAGGTGCAGCAGCTTCTGCCGATGGTGGGCAGGTGGGAGAGGATGGCAGTTTGAACTGTGTCTTGCCTTCATACCTCACCTTTCTCTAGTCCTTCCTGCTGCTCTTTTCCATTGCCGGGAGCGAGAATGGGATACAACAACAATGTTGCCTTGAGGGCTGTTTTGGTTGTGAGATGACAATTACGGTAGCAGCACCTTCTGCGAATGGTGGATGGCGGGGAGCGAATGGCTTCCAACAGTTTCACAATACAATACATTTGCCAGTATGTAATGTAAACTTAGACAACAGAGGATGGGGGGTTTATAGTTTGACGTTGATCGTTACCACTTCAGCTGGTGATACCGTAATCAATGGGGCTTATCCTGCAGGGAGTGCATACTCATTTGAAGTCCTTTGAAGCTCTGAACGCTTATTACCTCACTCAAGTGTCATTCCTGTAGGAGTTTACGACGTACCGTACGTCACAATAACACTTTCAAGGATGAAGCTATGACCTGCAATCACTATTTATAAACCTGACATAACATGTCAGGATATAGTAGTTGCATTCCTAGAAATGTGCGAAGATCTGTAAAAACTGTTCACACCTCATCTCTGCACTGACTATAAGCAACTCTGTAAGCAGCAAGATTTTTGCTGCAAGGTCCTTTTCACGCCTCATCGAGAGCAGCAACACCAGGGAGCACCTTACCCTCCAACAGCTCCAATGATGCGCCGCCACCTGTCGAAATGTGGCTCATCTTGTCAGCCACTCCTGCTTGTTCCACTGCTGCCACGCTGTCACCACCTCCGATGATGGTTGTGGCACCCTTGGCTGTCTCGTCTGCGAGCGCATTAGCAATCGCCTGAAAATCACGAAATAATAAACGAGGGGAGTAGAGGGAACGATAAGACCGGCCATGACAGTAGATTCGGGTTCAGAATTGATTTCGGGTGAGATGCCGACACACCATCCACCAGCATGTGAAGTTGGTGAGTGGTTACCACCGTGACACACATGTGCATACACAGTGCGAACATGTACTATAATGCCAGCAGCAACACTCACAGAGGTTCCCGCGGCGAATTTTGGGATTTCAAACACGCCCATGGGGCCATTCCAGAGGATGGTCTTGGCGTCACTGATCGCAGCCTCGAAGGTCTTGATTGTGTCAGGGCCGATGTCCAGTCCCATCCAGCCGTCCGGAATTGCCCCTACTGAAACCACCTGGAGGAGAAATAAAGGAGAGAGGCACATGTTTCACCCACGCCCATGGGGCCATTCCAAATGATGGATTTGGCACCACTGATCACATTAGAGAGGGCGTTGATGCACTCTCATAGCCAATGTCCAGCCCCATCCAGCCGTCCGGGATGTCCTTTGCTGAAACCACCTGGACAAGGAACGGGATGGAGAGAGAGGAGAGGAGAGAGGAAAGAGGGGAGAGGAGAGAGGAGAGAGGCACATGTTTGAACGGGCGCTTAGCATAGCAGCTCTGCATTCAACGATAACATAATACAAGGTACTGATGCTGCCTGGGTCAAAATCCAGCCCCACGCAGCAATCCGGGATGGCTTCAGCACCTGGAAATGGGATGTCCCATTCCAGCACGCGTCTAACCTCCTCCCAGCACCCTTCTTCCCTTTCCCCAGCACCCTCCCCCCCTCGACCCAAACACCCATCTCTCCCTCTCTCCCTCTCTCCCTCCAGCCCCAGTGATCTCACCTGGGTCCTGGCATCAGCGTCAAATTGATCAGCGACTACGACGTCCGTTGGCAGGAGCAGTTCGACGCCCTTGGTCTTGGCCAACTCCTCGAGGCTGGTCGCCAGCTGCACCTGGCTCTCCTCCACCAGCGA
The DNA here is from genome assembly GCA_947470075.1 of Closterium sp. Yama58-4. Lineage (NCBI taxonomy): Eukaryota > Viridiplantae > Streptophyta > Zygnematophyceae > Desmidiales > Closteriaceae > Closterium > Closterium sp. Yama58-4. Next base: position 358,061 of record CANIUD010000282.1, on the reverse strand, counting down.
TTTTCCGACAGACAAGCCCAATGCCTTGTAGAACGTGAAGATCATGCCGCCGCCCAGCAGCACCTTGTTGCACCTGTCGACAGAGGGGGAGGAAGAGAGGGGAAGGGGGAGAAGGATGCGGAAAGGGGGGATTGGGATATGAGCCCTTTGTTGCAGTCAGAGTGCGAAACTGTGTCGCGGCACCAGTGCAGTGGTCACCGCCGACCTTGGAAACGATTACACGATCTTTGGGCTTACAGGTCTAACAGAACCTTCACGATGATCTTAGTTGCTTACTTCATACCCCACACCACCGGGCCGGTCATGAAACCAATTACGCAAGAACTGGAAACAATCTCAAGACGAGTCGAAACGGAATATTTACTCGTCACCAAGGAACCACTTTGGTGGACATCAGGAACCACTTTGGTGGACATCTTGAGTCGAATCAAAGAGACATTACAGTGACTCAAAGGTCGCCTTGGAAACGTGTCGTTAAGCAGGGATCCCAGCCTGGATCCACCCACGAACTAGATCAGCCGTGCCGAATTCTATAAAGTCACCACGACTGAAATTTCCTCAAGACGAGCAGCAACATGTGACCGAAACAGATAACTTACTTGTTAAAGAGAGATTCAATCACGCTGATCTTGGTTGACACCTTGGATCCACCCACGATCGCCACAAACGGCCGCTTGGGGTCAGCAATGGCTCCAACCAAGTAGTCCAGCTCCTGAGGAAGCAGCAGAAAATGAAACGTATGGAAGGGGCGAGCGATGCGAGGGAAACAGCAGAAAATGAAACACAACCACATATAACAGTGGCCGCTCACTTAAAAAGGTGGGGAATCAAGCGTGCGTTTTTTATACCAAAGAATCTCTGGTGCAGGAATAGGAAACAAGCAAAAAGAACGGAAGAAGGTATTCAGAAATGGAACGCTTCAAAAAGACGCGGCTACATACTTCGCTGCAAGGTTGCTTGCACGTGGGGAAGCACAGATGAAGATTACCGCTCGAACGTGAAGTCACACTTGGACACACCTTCTCAAGGAGGAAACCCGCAACGGAGGGTTTCAGGAACTTGGTCACGCCCTCCGTGGACGCGTGCGCGCGGTGCGCCGTGCCGAACGCATCGTTGACGTACAGGTCCGCGTTCGCGGCGAGCTTCTGGGCGAAATCGGGGTCGTTCTGCTCCTCCTCGGGGTGGAACCGCACGTTCTCGAGCAGCAGCACCTGACCCTCCTGGAGCTCCGCGACGGCATTTGCGACGACTTCGCCGATGCAGTCGTCGACCTTCTTCACCTGCACATGCGCACGGGAAAATAGAACGAAAATATCAGAACGACGTTCACGAGCAGCAGCACCTGTCCTTCCTTGAGCTCCGCGACGGCATTCGGTGTTGGATGGTTTGCATGAAATGCAGGAAAACTTATCAGACAGCACAATGGAGAGAGTGATCCACACTGACCTCCTGGCCGAGAAGCTCTGAGAGCCGAGAAACGAGAGGAGTCACGCGGAACTTCTCGGTGACGCCCTTGGGACGTCCCTGGAAAAGCACGAGAATGAGAGGACGGAAGAGAATCAGACGACAGAAGAGGACGAACGATCCAAGAGTGACAATATGACTCCACCGCCAGAAAAACTGCCGTAAGGAAAAAGGCGTGCTGGAAAATGCTGGCTACGATTAAGTGAACAACCAGCACCACTGCAGAAACGTGCTCGCTTCAAGATGGCTTAAAAATGGCATTTTACACATGGTTTCCGAAGACTCACCAAGTGGGTCGCGAGAAGAACCTTAGCACCCTTCTCTGTCAGGTACTTAATGGTGGGAATGGCAGCGCGAATGCGCGTGTCGTCAGTGATTTCATAAGTACGTTTGTCTTGAGGAACGTTCAAATCAGCCCTGAGAAGCACCCTCTTTCCCCTGAGATCAGCCTCCGTCAACGAGCTAACGCTCTTCTTAGCCATTGTGGTATTGAGCGTGCAAGAAGGCGATTAGGAGTACTTTTTCGGAAAGCTGAAGGCTCCCAAGCAGGAAAGACCACAAGAGAAGGGAAGGGAATCTGGGGAATGGCTGAACGAAAAATGACTGCCCGATGACAGGACTGGAGTCCGGAGGATGAGCACTTTGGGAGAACTGCTCGAGCCTGAATTGTGTGGGAAGATCCCTAGGCTGTACGCTCGTGCGACGATGCTACATGTCAAGATTTCGGGAATTTCGTAGGGCATACATCTGATCGCAATCTACTAGAATCAGGTACTATGACGTGTTACAAGCTTCGTCATGGGCGTTGGGGTGCCTTTTATTGGGTGACGATGTGCTTATTGCCGGAGATCCTGGAGGTGGGCTCCAGTATTGCAGGAATTCAGTCATTGCTGGCGAAAGAAGAGCCCCTGTAAGTCCAGCATGGCAGTCAATTTTGCCAGCTGGGCACGAAGCTCGTTCGTACTTCCAGAAGCTGTGCATCTCGCAGATAAGGAAAAACGGCGTCGTTAGTAACTAACGCGATACACGTCCTAGTGCTTCCTTGGTATAGCGCTGGCCAAAACATCGTTTCCGAAACCAATCTATTCCGATGGTAACCATGCAACACACACCCCGCGTCGCTTTCCCGAGACGCATTTGTTGTTCGTCTCGAATTTGCACGTCGAAATCATTCTGGAATGCATGTTTTGGGACTGACTGGCGCGGTGAATAGCATACATGATTCATGGGAGCGGAAAGGGTGCGAAATGCTTGTGTCGCAAATTTCATTTTCTCACTGTGTGCCTGCCTCATCCAACGCCACCTCATAAAATCAGGCATGTTGAGGAAAGTTATACTGACCACGTTATGCCTCGTGCATCAGTTCAGACGATGCGCGTCACGACTCACGACTCGCGAGTGACGACGCATTAAAGCTTCCTCTGTTCTCGTGATCACTGACACATCGCGCAAGCAAAGCAAAGCTCCGTCGAGCCCACTGACGGGCGGCGGGTACTGGACGGTCCGCCCGTTCCGTCCGTACCGTACCCTCAGATCAGAGACGCAGTACGCAGGCCCTTCCCTGAGCCCCATTCGCGCAGACATTTTCCTGTCGATACACAGCGCTCGCTCCACAAGAGCAGTGTCTTTCTAGTGATTTACCTTCCTCAAGTCGCACCGGCTCTGAACCAGGGCCGTGGTTACAAACCAACCTGTTCTAGTAGAACGGTCTTTCGTTTTTCAGCGCCGTCGTTTAAAGCGCCGCGCACGAGCTTGAGTACCGCACCGTGGAAAATAACGAGATTAAGAGAACACGCGATAGAGAGCCCGTCGAGTCTCTGACGGTGCAAATCGTTGGTCGGTGGCAACTAGACAAGCAGCAGCAGGGGCAGTGATGTCTCAGCAGCAGAGACGCAGCATCAACTGTATATACTAGTAATTTCGTTAGCCAGGCCGTCTACTAAGAACAATTTACTTCGCTGGTGCCGCCTTTAGCTATACCTCATCTCGTTGCTGTCTGCACGGGTTCTAATCTGCACCTAGCAATTCTTCAATACGTCTCGACCATGCCGCGAATAGGTGGATCCGCTTCTGAGTCGATTCAAAAGCGAATAGGTGGCACTGTTGCCGCGAGACGCAAATCGCTATTTCAATCTTTCTTTGTTGCAACTTTGATAACATTTAGCTGCTTCTCGAGCTGCATATCTGTTTATGTGAGCCCAGAATCTATCGAATCTACCAACCATTCCACTCTACCCGTCTCAGCCGACGGTGCCATCCGCGATATAAGCAGCCTTTCCGCCGCGTATGCCGTGCTTCGGCGCGAGAATCTAGAGGTTGTAAACACGTCGTCGATATTTAACTTCTGCTGGCGCGACACGTACACGCGGAAATCCCGAGGCAAGAAGGGCTTATTAAAATGCCCGATGCGGCAGCAAAATGTTATGGGAAATTGCATGCCCAAGTGTAAGGCGGGATATCGGCCGGCGGGTTCGCTATGCGTGCACGACTGTAGCGCGTACGGCGGGAAATGGACGAATTGCGGGATGGGCTGCGCACCGAGCACGGAGGAGTGCGCGAAGAACGTCTACAATCAGGTACGTAGAGACCCGCCCCTCCGTACCCATCCGTACCCATCCGTACCCATCCGTATCTATCCGTATCCATCCATATCCATCCACTCCCATTCACACCCACCTGTATCCATACCCATACTCCCCTCTCCCCGCCCACCTCTCCTCCTCCCGTTCCTCCTACCTTCCCCCTCCTCTTGTCCCTCGCGTTGTCGCACAACAGCTCACGACGACGGCGGTGTGGGTGGCTGACGTCGTCATCCCGGCTCTTCCCCTCACCCCTCCCGCCCTCTCTCTCTCCACCCTTCCCCACCTAATTCCCCTTTTCCGCCACTCTGTTTGTCGCACAACAGCTCACGACGACGGCGGTGTGGGTCGCAAACGTCGTCATCCCGGGCTCTGCGATATTCGCCAGTCGCATGAGCGCGATTGGCGCTCCTGTCGCCATGGTGAGCAAACGTGTAGCACGGAGGTAAGTTTTGTGAACACACCTCGAGATCGAACGGTCAATTTGGCTAGGCCCGAAACTGTAATGGGTAGAAACATGAAACGTACGACCGAACCATGCAATGACTCTTGCATGTCTGTTCCGCCAACCCCTCACCCTTCGCAAGCCCAATTCCCCCGCTATCTGTCTCCCCGCATCCCCACCCTTCCCTTTCCCCCCAAACCCCGCTCGTCTCCCGCGCGCGCAGTCATACGGCGGAGTGAAGGGCGTTGCGCGCATGACGCGAGGGCCCGACGCGGTGATTGCGCGCAAGACGATGGAGAAGCGCGCGCTCGTCGCCATGCTGACCGCGGCGCACGCGCGGAGGCTGGACAAGAAGGGCGGGGCGGTCGGGATATTCTCTCCCAGAACACAGGTGCGCGCACTAGCAGTAACAACAGGTGCACGCAGTAACGGCAACAGCAGGTATCAGCATCGGTAACAGCAGCAGCGGTAAACGCAGGTATCAACGGTAATTGCGCGCAAGACGATGGAGAAGCGCGCGCTCGTCGCCATGCTCACCGCGGCGCACGCGCGGAGGCTGGACAAGAAGGGCGGGGCGGTCGGATTCTTCTCCCCCAAGACGCAGGTTAGCGCATTCCCCCCTCTCAGAGCAACGCGCCCGCCCTCTCTCTTCAGGCCGTCTTACCCTCTCCTCAACCTTTCTCATGCTCTCCCCCTCCTTTCCCCACGCGCGGAGGCTGGACAAGAAGGGCGGGGCGGTCGGAATCTTCTCCCCCAAGACGCAGGTACGCGCATTTCCCACTCTCAGAATGAGCCCGCCCCCGCCAACAGAACAAGGGGCTTTCTCTCCTTCCTTTTCCCTGCTTCAACGCTCCTCCCTTCCACCCCTTCCTTCCCTTCCTCCGCCTTCCATCCCTCCCCCATTTTCTCAGAACAAGCCCACCAACAGTTCAGGCAACACAACCAGATGTCTTACCCCTCTCCTCATATTTTTTTTTTTTTCCGTTTCCTTCTCTTCCTATCACTTCCTCTCTCCCTCCTCCCTATCTCTTCCTCCCTCATTCAGAACAAGCCTGCCCGCTACCAGCAGTTCATGCAGCACAACCAGGTGTCCTCCTCCCTGTCCCACCTCCCCTTCCCCACATTCCCTTCCCCACCTCCCCTTCCCAACCCTGCTCCCCCTTGGCCCTCCTTCCCCCCCATTCTCTCCCTCCCTCAGAACAAGCCTGCCCGCTACCAGCAGTTCAGGCAGCGCAACCAGGTGTCTTACCCCTCTCCTCACATCTCTTTCTCTGTTTCCTTCTCTTCCTATTCTATTCCTCTCCCTCCTCCCCCTCTCTTCCTCTCCCCCTCCTCCCCCTCTCTTCCTCCCTCCCTCAGAACAAGCCTGCCCGCTACCAGCAGTTCAGGCAGCACAACCAGTTGCCTTTCTCCCAACATCCATCTCCTTTCCCACCTCCTCTCCCAACCCTCCCCCCTCCCTCCCCTCTCCCCCCCGTTCTCTCAGAACAAGCCTGCCCGCTATCAGCAGTTCAGGCAGCACAACCAGGTGTCTTCTGCCCCACACGCACCCCGGTTCCCCACCATCTCCTTTCCTCTTCCTCCCTTCAACGCCTCTCCCCTTCCTCCCTTCCTCCCTTCCTCCCTTCCTCAGAACAAGCCTGCCCGCTACCAGCAGCTTAGGCAGCACAACAAGGTCACCGCTTCCCACATCAACCTCTTTTCTCACCTCCCCTTCCCATCCCTACTCCCCCTTGGCCCTCCTTCCCCCCCATTCTCTCCCTCACTCAGAACAAGCCCGCCCTCTACCAGCAGTTCAGGCAGCACAACCAAAGCCTTCCTCCCTGTCCCACCTCCCCTTCCCACCTCCTCTCCCAACCCTCCTCCCCACCCCCCTCCACCCCTCTCCCCTTATTCCCTCAGAACAAGCCCGCCCGCTACCAGCAGTTCAGGCAGCACAACCAGTTGTCTTCCTCCCCAAATCCATCTCCCTTCCCACCTCCGCTTCCAACCCTCCTCCCCACACTCCCCCTGTCGCCCCCCAACCCCCCCAACTCCCTCCCTCAGAACAAGCCCGCCCGCTACCAGCAGTTCAGGCAGCACAACCAGTTGTCTTCCTCCCCACATCCATCTCCCTTCCCACCTCCGCTTCCAACCCTCCTCCCCACACTCCCCCTGTCGCCCCCCAACCCCCCCAACTCCCTCCCTCAGAACAAGCCCGCCCGCTACCAACAGTTCAGGCAGCACAACCCGGCGTCCACTCAAATGCCCTCTCGTATTCCTTACACTGGCCCTTACCCACCGTCCACCCCCTCTTCTTCCTCTCCCCCTCCTTCCCTCCCCCATTGTCTCAGAACAAGCCGGCCCGCTACCAGCAGTTCAGGCAGCACAACCCGGCGTCCACTCAGATGGCGACATGTGTCGCTGACGTCATCGTCAGGGCGGTGCACAAGGATAAAGCAGCCGTCAATATCGAGGACCTAGCCAAGTACGACCCTTCTGGGACGCTTCCCATGCTCGTGGCATTCAGTCACCCGCTGTGCAGCAAAAGTGAGTCGCCTGGGTGCTTAAGTATCAGTCTGGGTATACCTCCCCCGGTCATACCTCCCCCTGCCGTCAATATCGAGGGCCTAGCCAAGTACGACCCTTCCGGGACGCTTCCCATGCTCGTGGCATTCAGCCATCCGCTATGCAGCCAGAGTGAGGCTTGGGACGGCAGTGAACAGCAAGAGTGAGTCTGGGTGCTGCGTCAGTGGGTTCTTCTGAGAATAAGTACGACCCTTTTCAGGCGCTTCCCATGCTCGTGGCGTTCAGCCATCCGCTGTGCAGCAAGAGTGAGTCTGGTCTGGGTGCTGCGATAGGTACAACCCTTTTCAGTCACGCACTGGGTCCTTTTCTGTGAGTCTGGATCAGAGTAAGTACAACCCTTTCAGACGTTTCCCATGCTCGTGGCCTACAGCCATCCCCTGTGCAGCAAGAGTGAGTCTGGGTGTACCTCTCCCTGCCATACCTCCCCCCGCCCATACCTCCCCCTGCCCATACCCCGCCCCCTCCCCCTTGGTTACCCCCCTTGGTGCCTCCCCTTGCCATGCCTCCCACTGCCGTACCTCCCCTTGCCATGCCTCCCACTGCCTTACCTCCCACTGCCTTACCTCCCACTGCCTTACCTCCCACTGCCTTACCTCCCACTGCCTTACCTCCCACTGCTGTACCTCTTCCTGCCTAACATTCTCCTGTCATACCTCCCCTGCCATACCCTGCCTTGGTCCCTCCTATTCTTGACAGATGAATGCGCGGAGTGCAGTGTAACAGCCAACCCCTGCATCGCTGGTTACGCCTGTAACAGCGGCAAATGCGGTAACCCTATCGTCGAACCGGACGGCACCAGCTGTGTTGATTCAGACTACCAAGGAAACACTTTTCCCGGCTTCTGCCAATCCGGCTCCTGCCAAATCTCAGCCGTCCAATCCTACTACGGATCTGCCCAGAAAAATTCCATGTGGCTGCCCGAGGGCGTCAGCCTGCCCACGCTGCCCGAGCTGAAAATTTCTGTCAGCCCGAAACTTACGTTGACGAATGGAAGCGCCGAGGGATTTGTGGGCAGAAGCCTTGGGTTTTGGCATCGGCTGTCGAGGCAATCCCGGAGTTGCACCTTCAATAATGGGGGTTGTGGCGTATTTGCCTGCCGAGTTGACTACAAGAGGAAAAGGACAGCATGTGTCAATCCCAAGAGTAAGTGACCGATATTCCGCTCCCTCCTCTCCACCGCCCCCACAACACACCCTCACTAGCGCCTCCATACCACCAACCTCACTCACACTCGCGCATTTCTGCTGCCCTTGTCACTTTTTGCGAGGACTGTCAAGTAGAATTACCTGATGCCCATGCGATTCTACTTATAGTCTTCCCGTAAAGTCTTCCCCAACGTTTCTCACCTTGACTAACCCAGGGCATGCTGCCAAACCCCCCTCCCACTCTCCCCTTGTAATCTCCCTTTCTTTGCCTGTCCAGAACTGGGCTTTGCTGCTGCTCCTATGGGGATTGATTTTCCTTTGGGAGCAACCATAAAGTACTCATTCCCCACAGCACCAGCAAAGTGCATGCAGAGATGCAAAAAGATGACGACTTGCGTTCTTGCGGTTACCACAGCAGGAAGAGAATGCTGGCTGAAGTCGTCCGTAGGGAATGTTACAGTCAATACCATCTCCTTCCAAGCTTATAAGAAGCTATAAAAATGTTGTGGAATAAGTCGTGTTATTTACGGTATTCAGTATGATATTTGAAGTTCCGGAAGAAAAAAGAGTCATGTGGATTCTGTAAATTCCTCGCCCATGAGTGTGTAATGTTCGTCTGTGGACCCCTCACAGCCATACCACATCTCTAGTAGAAGAGCAGACTTAAATGAGATTTGGATTTTTGACGTGTTACAGAGAAACGGCATAATTAGCAGTATTGTAACCGTTACCGAGGGATCCCGCATCGAGGTTCACTACACGAGCCACAGTCCCACACTGAGGTGCCCCTTACAACCGCCCACTAACCAGGCCACGTCACGGGGCTACTGTACTTCTCTTCCTTGTCGCCCTGCTCCACTAATCGCTCGCAACACATCGCACGCACGCATCGCAATCACGTCGAAATCGCGCGCGTAGGCTCTTGTCAGTCAGTCAATCCCAAGTTGGCAGACAAGCGTGCGGACCGTGTAGTGTTGCCTTTGTCCATTTGTGGAAATGATGCCAAAAAAAACTGCTCGGGAGTGGGTCTGTCCTCGGGGCTGTTCGCCAGCACCAATATGGCAAAAAACGACGGGATAACGACGGGATCAGGAAGGTGGGTCTCGCCTTCCTGATCCCGTCAGTTAGAGTTCGTTAACCTCCGTCAGCCTGGTCAGCCCGTGAAAAAAGTGCCGAGCCTCACCTACCGTCCAAACCAACAAACAAAGTGGGCGTCTGGCGAACGCCCACTTTTGTCCACCAAATCTAACGCTTCGACGGCATATGGAAGCGGGGACGAAACTTCGTCCCCAGGCAAAACACCATCCCCTAGCCATGCCATCGCCATGCTGCGTTTTTCAAAGCACAGCGATGGCACAGCCGTCGCATTGCCGTTCAAAAGGGATCGAAGGGAAGGTGGGGATGGAGGTTCCCGAAGCGGTTGAGAAATTTCTCAACCGCAGGCGCAGAAGTTTCCTGAACGGCATTACGGCCAAACCTCGGAGGTGGGTTCCACCTCCGTTTCCATATGCGGTCGCGATGCCGATGCCATCATTTTCATTTCAAAATACGATTTCCTGGCGAACAGCACCCTTGTTTACGGCTACTTTGGTGTGATTCGCTTCTTGGTGTAACTCGTCTGTGGTGTCTCGTCCTCCCAACTAAAGGGGCACCGATGAAGAGGAGGGGGGGAAAATGATGTGGTTGTGGTGGGTCAGGCAAGGCTATCAGCGGCGCCCGTGGGGGAGCCAGTTTCGCGAGGGGAAAAAGTTAGTGTCAAACTTTAGGACAAGACCAGCAATGGTGTGAACTAAGTTCTAGAAACTCTCTGCAAATGCTCACACGCCCGGCAGGGCGAGACTTCATGGCGCGACTCGATCGTTCGGCGTTCCGCTCCTAGTTTGCCCCCGCCGCCTGGTGTGCTTCCAGAAACGCCGATTCTTCCCGCCGTAATAGCAACTCCGATAGGCATAGACTACAGAACGAGTGTTCGGTTGGTGTGCTCCCTCAGAAAAACGCTTCTCCCCCCCGTGGATTGTGCGGAACTTTTAATTTGCCTTTCGGACAAAGGCTGCGATTTTGACGATCAGTCAGAGTGGTATTTTTTCTGGCGAGTGCGGCGGCTCGTACGACTAAATAGTTTAGTAAGCCGCGATGCTGATTTGTTTTCGCGATTTTTTCCGGGAACCCTGGCTTTTGTGACTATTTTGTCTCGGCTTGAGACTCAGTGGAAGCCGTTTTTTTTCTCCCTTCGAAGCGGCTTCCGACATGACGTCGTTGCCACGTCATCCCGGGTTTTTTGTGAACCCTAACGACGTGTGGCCGGGCTGGCGGAATAGAATATGTCGTTGCCGCTGGCGACGAAGTGATTATTGCCAAATTAGCTACTATTGCTCCGCAAATTGCGGCGGATGGCTATTTTACTCGCGCCGCATCCTCCTAACCCTATTTCTCGCCACCCTTTCCGTGCGACTCGCAACACCTCCCGGCGCATCTGCGACAACGCCCGCCGCTGTTTCGCAAATCAACGACGAACGACTTTGGGTCCAAACGGCGTGGAGACGAGACGGAGGCTTCTCTGGTAACCAGATGGGTCGAAATAAGATATTTCGCAGATCAGCAGCGGTTCGACAGTTATGCCTAGGTGTTACCACGAATGCCGCATATGACGGTCACAATATCGCCGTAGCCATGGCCGCGGCACGGGGAAGAGCCGCTACATGGTCGATTCGGGAGGAATCGCACGTGTCTGGCTCGAGAAGAACGAGGGAGGGTTGGCGAAGTCTAATACGAATAAGAACACCGAAATTATCTTCGCCTTTTTGGCCCGGAAACCTCACCCAGCCGTTGCCAGCGACGCCGCACCAGCCTGCTGAGCCGCCAGGGTTGTCTGGGGGAACTGGCGGGACTGCTGGAAACGCAAGTATCGCGAATACTACGAATGGAAGTAGCGGTGCTGACGACGCGGTTACCAATGTTACAAGTACTGACGCCAACAGTACCAGCGGCGTAAATCACGGCGGAATCAGTGGGAGTGGGAACGGAACCAAAGGGGTTCTTCGAATTGCGTGTATTGTCTCGCTCGAGTTTCTGCCAGTGCTCGGAACAGGTACAGCAGAATTTTTCATTTACCATACAACAAAAACAAAAGTTTGAAGTATTCTGGCGTTTGTTTCAGCACATGCATATACCAAATGTTTTGTTGGAAGCGCCTTTCACTTCCTTTTTTATTATTTTTTTCTTTTTACGACCAGATGCAACGTCATCCATCAAGTCACCTCGCCACGCCCCCTGCCTACCCTTTCCCTGTCTCCACTCCCCACAGCCCTGCGTCTGGGCGTTGACCAAGTCAACGCTAACCCTCACCTGCTGCCACGTCATCGCCTTGACATGCAACTGCTGGACGGCGGCGCGACGCCGTTCCTCGGACAGCTGGCAGGTGAGAGAGGGGGAGGTGACAGCTGGCAGGTGAGAGAGGGGGAGGTGACAGCTGGCAGGTGAGAGAGGGGGAGGTGACAGCTGGCAGGTGAGAGAGGGGGAGGTGACAGCTGGCAGGTGAGAGAGGGGGAGGTGACAGCTGGCAGGTGAGAGAGGGGGAGGTGACAGCTGGCAGGTGAGAGAGGGGGAGGTGACAGCTGGCAGGTGAGAGAGGGGGAGGTGACAGCTGGCAGGTGAGAGAGGGGGAGGTGACAGCTGGCAGGTGAGAGAGGGGGAGGTGACAGCTGGCAGGTGAGAGAGGGGGAGGTGACAGCTGGCAGGTGAGAGAGGGGGAGGTGACAGCTGGCAGGTGAGAGAGGGGGAGGTGACAGCTGGCAGGTGAGAGAGGGGGAGGTGACAGCTGGCAGGTGAGAGAGGGGGAGGTGACAGCTGGCAGGTGAGAGAGGGGGAGGTGACAGCTGGCAGGTGAGAGAGGGGGAGGTGACAGCTGGCAGGTGAGAGAGGGGGAGGTGACAGCTGGCAGGTGAGAGAGGGGGAGGTGACAGCTGGCAGGTGAGAGAGGGGGAGGTGACAGCTGGCAGGTGAGAGAGGGGGAGGTGACAGCTGGCAGGTGAGAGAGGGGGAGGTGACAGCTGGCAGGTGAGAGAGGGGGAGGTGACAGCTGGCAGGTGAGAGAGGGGGAGGTGAGAAATGAGATGAGTGCTAGAGAGGTTATGGGAGGCGCTAGGGCAGGTGAGAAGGGCAGGTGACAGCTGGCAGGTGAGAGGGGGCGGGTTCTGAGACTTCTTACAACGAGAGGCTGAGTCTCAGCCGCTGAGATAAGGAAAGGGGATGAATTTTTTGAAACACTCCCCTGGACTTCCCCACTTGCCCCCTCCCCTCCCCCATTCTCTTCTCTCACCCATTCAGGTCTCAAGGCGATGAAGACGGATTCACTGCTTATCGTCGGGCCAATGCTGTCCTTCCCCCCTCCCCCCAACCCTCCCCCCCACATCAGGGCTCGAGGCGATGAAGAAGGATCCGCCACTCATCGTGGGGCCAATGCTGTCCCTTTTTTCCCTGTTTCCCTTCTTCCGTTGCCCTTTCCCCCCTCACCGCCCCCGCCCCCCCCCCCCACCCCCGCTTCCCCTCCCTCCCCCCAACCCTCCCCCACCATCAGGTCTCGAGGCGATGAAGAAGGATCCGCCGCTGCTGATGGTTGCTCTATCCCCTCTTCCCCTCTCCTCTCCCCGTTCCCGCTTGTGCCTCTCCGCAATCAGGTCTCGAGGCGATGAAGAAGGATCCGCTGCTCATTGTGGGGCCAATGCTGTCGGGACAGGTGGCGCTGCTCGGAAGCAGCCTCGGGAATGCCGCACAGGTCAGCCTAGGGAATAACGGGGCCAGTCTAGGGAATACCGCTGCTCATTGTGGGGCCAATGCTGTCGGGACAGGTGGCGCTGCTCGGAAGCAGCCTTGGGAATGCCGCCCAGATTAGCCTAGAGATTGCCGTTGAGGCCAGCCTAGAGATTGCCGCCCTGGTAGGTTAGTGTAGAGAATACCGCCTGTGTCAGCGTAGGAATTGCCGCCCGAATTGGTCAGCCTAGAGAAGGCCATCCACGTCAGCGGCCCAGGGAATGCCGCCAAGTCAGCCTACGCAATGCCACTGCCAGATCAGCCTAGGGAATGCCGCCCAACCAAGCCTAGGAATTGCCGCCCGGGTTGGTCAGCCAAGGGAATGTCGTCCACGTCAGCAGCCTAGGGAATGCAGCCTAAGTCAAGCCCGAAAATGTTGCTGCCAGATCAGCCAAAGAATACCACCCAGCCCGAGTTGGTCAGGCTCGGGATTGCCGCCCAAGTCAGTCGTGAAAGGCCGGCCTGGAACACTGCCCTGGTTGGCCGAGGGAATGCCGCCCACCCGGGTTGGCCGAGTGAACGCCGCCCGGATTGGCCGAGAGAATGCCGCTCGGATTGGCCGAGAGATTGCTGCCCGGATTGGCCGAGAGAATGCCGCCCGGATTGACTGAGTGAACGGTATAAGTGTGTTTTTCAGTGCTGGCACGCACATCAACCTCACCTCACCGCTCCGAATCCCACCCCCACTGCTTGGAACCGCACTCCACCCTAACTTCTCCTCTCCTCTCATCTCTCCCCTTGTTTCTTTTTTCAGATACCCATGGTTGCATATGCTGCTACGGATCCCACCCTCACTGTCAGCACAGAGCGGCAGTCTTCTCTTTTGACTTGCTTCTCTATTCCTCTTAGTTCTTTTCTCCTCTCATCTCATCCCTCCCCTTGTGCCTTCTTTCAGATACCCATGGTTGCATATGCTGCTACGGATCCCACCCTCACTGTCAGCACAGAGCGGCAGTCTTCTCTTTTGACTTGCTTCTCTATTCCTCTTAGTTCTTTTCTCCTCTCATCTCATCCCTCCCCTTGTGCCTTCTTTCAGATACCCATGGTTGCATATGCTGCTACGGATCCCACCCTCACTGTCAGCACAGAGCGGCAGTCTTCTCTTTTGACTTGCTTCTCTATTCCTCTTAGTTCTTTTCTCCTCTCATCTCATCCCTCCCCTTGTGCCTTCTTTCAGATACCCATGGTTGCATATGCTGCTACGGATCCCACCCTCACTGTCAGCACGGAGCGGCAGTTTGTCATGCGCACCACCCACAGCGACGCTGCTGAGATGCAGGCAATCGCAGGTAATTACCAGTTATGCCCGTGAAATTGCAGGTTATAACTGAGTGTACCCTCACTGTCAGCACGGAGCGGCAGTTTGTCATGCGCACCACCCACAGCGATGCTCCTGAGATGCAGGCAATCGCAGGTATATACCAATCATGCCCATGAAATTGCTGGTGGTAACTAGGAATTGCTGGTGGTAACTAGGAAAATGCAGACGCTACTCTGCAGGTGGATAAGTGTTCACTGCTTCAACCAACATTGTGCCAATCCGTCGTGCTTTGTGCTGCACTGCAGGGATTGGCTGGTCTAATACTTCCGTCTTGCCTCTTGTGCAATTTTCGAGAATCTCAAAAATCACTCTGCAGGTGGATAATTGTTCACTGCTTCAGCTGTCGTGCTTTGTGCTGCACGGACGGACCTGATTGGCTGCTCTAATACTCCTGTCTTGCCTCTTGCAGAAATGCTTTGCACTGCTTTCCCTCTCCTCCCATGCAGACATAATCAGGCATCATGAGGAGGACCGGTGGATGGAGGTAGGTGGTAACCATCAACATTGAACAACCGCCCCTGATGTGTGGTGCTGTGCTGTGCTGTGCTGTGCCGTGCTGTGCTGTGCTGTTCTCCCTGCTGTCACGCAGACATCATCCAGCGTCAAGAGGAAGACAGGTGGATGGATGTGGTAATCATCTACACTGAACAACCGACCCTGATGTGTGGTGCTGTGCGGTGCGGTGCTGTTCTCCTTCCCTCCACACAGACATCACGAGGAGGACCGGTGGATGGAGGTGTTAACCATCTACATCGAACAACTGACCCTGATGTGCGGTGCTGTGCTGTGCTGTGCTGTGCTGTTCTCCCTGCTGCCTGCCATGCAGACATTCTCCGGCATCACGAGGAGGACCGGTGGATGGAGGTGGTAACCATTTACATCGATAACCGCTTCACATGTGCTGCGTATTACTGCGTGTTGGGGTGATGTGCTGTGTGGTGCTGTGCGGTGTGGCAGACATTATCAGGCATCACGAGGAGGATCGCTGGATGGAGGTGGTAACCATTTACATTGACAACCGCTTTGGCCGCAACGGCATCGTGGCTCTCGAATCAGCGCTTCAGAACAAGGTAAGTGCTGGGCTGTGCTGGGCTGAGCTGAGCTGAGCTGAGCTGAGCTGAGCTGAGCTGAGCTGAGCTGAGCTGAGCTGAGCTGGGCTGAGCTGAGCTGGGCTGAGCTGGGCTGAGCTGGGCTGGGCTGAGCTGAGCTGGGCTGAGCTGGGCTGGGCTGAGCTGTTGAAGGTAGGTAAAGACGAGGACCGGTGGATGGAGGTTGGCACTGTCTACATCGACAACCGCTGCAGGGTGTTTTTGAGAATTCTCAAAAACACCCTACAGCATCATGGCGTTTTGAGTCGACTCAAGTGGACATCACGTGGACAGTGGCAGACGTGAGGAGAAGCTGCTGCCTCTCCTGGTGGAGCGAGAGGAATCGAATCAAAGCACACCCCACTCCCTTTCCCTTTCCCTCTCCCTCCCCATCTCCTTCTCCTCCTTCTCCTTACCAGGGCTCCAAGGCAAGGATATCTCGAGCAATACCGCTCGACATCACCTGGACCGTGGCAGATGTGAAAGAGAAGCTGCTGCCTTTGGTGGAAAGGGAGGAGTCGACAGTGGTGGTGGTGCACGATGCAGGGGGGCAGGACACGGGGCGAGTGTTCATCGCTGGTAAGGGGGAATGGCTTGCTTTGCTGGTGGGATAGCTGGGGGGTAGGGAGTGGTATAAGTGGTTGATGGGGAGTAGAGCTGCTGCCTCTGGTGGAGCAGGGGGAGTCGACAGTTGTGGTGGTGCACGATGCAGGGGGGCAGGACAGGGGGCGGGTGTTCATCGCTGGTATGTGGGAGTGATAGGATTGCTGTAGGCAGCAGGTGGAAGGGGGAATGCTAGAGCTGGAGGGAACGGCTGCTTCCTCTGGTGGAAAGGGAAGGGGAGTAGTCGACAGTGGTGGTGGTGCATGATGCAGGGGGGCAGGACACGGGGCGGGTCTTTATCGGTCGTAGGTTGTTTGGTAGAGGGGACTGGTAGCTGCTGCAGCGATTCCACCTTACCCCATGCCTCCCCACTCGTCTTACAGTCATGGAGCTGGGGCTGGTGACAGCTCCATCATACCACATGCACCACTGACAGCACCACACACCATGCACTCTACCTTCTTACCCATTACCACCATGCTTTCGTACCTCCTTAACCCCCCGTTCCTCCCCACTCGTCTTCCAGCCATGGAGCTGGGGCTGCTGACAGCTCCATACGCGTAGATTGCCACAGAGGCCACGTGGACGGTTGTGATTTGCACCACTGAACATCCCCTTTCACCGCATTCCACCATGCCCCATGCCTCTCAATCCCCATGCTTCTTACCTCCCAGCCATGGAGCTGGGCCTGCTGACTGCTCCATATGCATGGATAGCCACAGAGACAATGTGGACAGTGCACCGCGCCCCATGCACCATGCACCATTACGCATCCCTTTTCACCGCATTCAACCGTTCCCCATACCCCTGTACCCCCGAACCTCCCTACTCCCAGCCATGGAGCTGGGGCTGCTGACTGCGCCATACGCGTGGATAGCCACAGAGGCCACGTGGACAGTTGTGATTAGTGGAGACGAAACGCTGGCACCCGTCAGGAAAGCCATGGAGGTGAGTCAGTCCACGTCAGGAAGGCCATGGAGGTGAGTCAGTCCACGTCAGACAGACCTGCCATGGAGATGAGTCCACGTCAGCACGTCAATGAAAGCCACTTACGCTCTGGTAGCATGCAAGGCCTACCTGACGCCTCTCACACTACATACGCACACATATCCCCCCTCGCTCGCCCCCCCTTCATTTCACCCCTTCGTACCCCTGTATACTACATGATACATCACCCCCACACCAGCATCCCCCTTCCCTTCCCCCACACCCACACGACATCCCTTCTCATGCCCATACCGCATCCTCTACCCCCCCTTTCCCCGTTTCCCACACCCCCCACCAGGGCGTGTTGGGCATTCAGGCCTACCTGCTACCATCCCCTGAGCTCGCGAGCTTCAACTCCCCATAACCTACTCCCCTACCCTCCCCTGCTTCCTCCTACCCCTCTTTCCTTCCCGCCCCAACCATCCCTCCAGGGCGTGTTGGGCATTCAGGCCTACCTGCTACCATCTCCTGAGCTCGCGAGCTCCCCTTCCCCCCTTCCCCCCTTCTCCTCCTTCCCCCCCTTCCCCCCTTTCCCCGTTTCCCACACCCCTCACCAGGGCGTGTTGGGCATTCAGGCCTACCTGCCGCCATCACCTGGTCTTGCAAACGTCACCCTCTCCTGCTTCCTCCTGCCCCTTTTTCCTGCCCACCCTATCATCCCAACCCCCAGGGTGTGTTGGGCATTCAGGCCTACCTGCCGCCATCTCCTGAGCTCGCAAGCTTCAATCAAACCCCCTTAGCTCCCGTACCCTCCCCTGCTTCCTCCTGCCCCACTTTCCTCTCCTCCCCACACGACATCCCCTCAGGGCGTGTTGGGCATTCAAGCCTACCTCCCGCCATCTCCTGAGCTCGCGAGTTTCAACAAGCTTTGGAACAGTGTGGATCCTAAACAGTACCCAGGGGCAGGAGAGAAGGTGTGTGTGATGTGGTGCAGTGTGGTGCTGTGCGGTGTGGTGCAGTGTGGTGCTGTGCGGTGTGGTGCTGTGCGGTGTGGTGCTGTGTGGTTAGCAGTTCACAGGAAGGGAGCTCTGGAACAGCGTGGATCCCAAGCAGTACCCGGGGGCAGGGAGAAGGTGCGTGCATGTGTGGTCAACTCAATGGGTGTATGTGTGGTCAACTCTATGGGTGTATGTGTGGTCAACTCTATGGGTGTATGTGTGGTCAACTCTATGGGTGTATGTGTGGTCAACTCTATGGGTGTATGTGTGGTCAACTCTATGGGTGTATTTGTGGTCAACTCAATGGGTGTATGTGTGGTCAACTCTATGGGTGTATGTGTGGTCAACTCTATGGGTGTATGTGTGGTCAACTCAATGGGTTGGGTTGGGATTGAGTGTGGTGTGACGCGGTGTGGTGTGGTGTGCCGCCATCACCTCAGCTCGCGAGTTTCAACAAGCTCTGGAACAGTGTGGATCCCAAGCAGTACCCGGGGGCAAGGGAGAAGGTGCGTTGGTGTGCAGTACGGTGTGGTGTGGCGTGGTGTGGTGTTGTGTGGCGTGGTGTGGTGTGAAGTGGTGTAGGCGCTAGAAATTAACAGCAACAGTACGTCTTCTCTCCTAATCCACAGTGGGATTTGGCCCTCTCACCTGTCCCCTCCTGTGTGTAACTGTGCATGCTATTGCATTCCTGTGCAATTGTCATGTGCCTCACAGCCTAACCTCCCATCCCATGGTGTGACCCTAACCGCAAATCTCCCCCCCCCCCTCCCCCCCCCCCTCCCCTCCCCGCCCCAGCCGGACATCTACACGCTGCTGGGATACGACACAATTATGTTCGTCACTCACGCTCTCCTTTCCCTCCACCATCATTTGCACCCTGTTGCCTTCCCCTGTCCTCCCCTATCCCAGCCGGACATCTACACTCTTCTGGGATACGACACCATCATGTTTGTCGCCCACGCCCTGCGAACCGCTGTTGATACTGGTGTTTTTACTCCCGGCAGCAACACCACCAGCAACACCACCACCACGAGCAGCAACAGCACCAGCAGCAGCAATGGCACTGTTGCTGCTGGCAACACAAGCAGCAGCAGCAGCACCACCACCGCTAACAATAGCAGCAGCACAAGTGTTGGAGAGCAAGCAGCACTGCCGGAGTCGGTCATTGGGCACAACTCAATCTCGCCCCTCCTCTCCGGCATCAAAGTCAGACCATGTAAGTGCGTGGGGGCGTGAGAGGGGGCATGTGAGGGGCATGTGAGGGGCATGTGAGGGGCATGTGAGGGGCATGTGAGGGTCATGTGAACACCACCAGCAGCATAGGTGGTAGTGGTAGTGGTGGCGGGGAAGCAGCACTGCAGGAGAGGCGAGATGGGGTTGCAGTCGGTGATTGGCCACAACTCCCTCTCGCCTCTCCTCTCAGGCACCAACGTTCGACCATGTAAGCACAAGGGCATGTGAGGGGCATATGAGGGGCATGTGAAGGGCATGTGAAGGGCATGTGAGCAGCAGTAGCATGAGTGGTGCTGGTAGTGATGGTGAGCAAGCAGCACTGCCAGAGTCGGTCATTGGGCATAACTCCATCTCGCGCCTGCTCACAGGCACCAACGTTCGACCATGTAAGCCTTTGGGCGTGTGGACATCTGGGGGAGCATGTGGGGGAGCATGTGGGGGAGCATGTGGGGGAGCATGTGGGGGAGCATGTGGGGGAGCATGTGGGGGAGCATGTGGGGGAGCATGTGGGGGAGCATGTGGGGGAGCATGTGGGGGAGCATGTGGGGGAGCATGTGAGGGAACATGTAACCATGTGTGACTGTGAGGTGCCCCTATCCTATTCTCCCTTCACACTCTCCTCTCTTCCCTACTCTCCTTTCCCTCTCCTCCTCCCCCAATCACCACCTTCCAGCTCAGACGGCGCTGTGCGAGGTGCTGCTGCTGCTGCTGCAGACGGAAATTGAAGGGGTCACTGGGGTAGCTCCCCCCCTCCTCTCCCCCACTCTCCTCACATTCTCCCCGTACAGTAACCCCTCCCTCCCTTTCCCCCTCCCATCATCCCCTTCCCCGCCCTCCCCTTTCCCCCCATCACCTCGCAAACGGCACTGCTCTTCGCGAGGTGCTGTTGAAGACGGAAATAAAAGGGGTCACTCGAGGAAAAAGCTCCTCCCCCTCACTCTTCCCCCTTCCTGCTCTCCCCTGCTCCTCCCCCCATCCCACCTTCCCTCTCCCCTCTCAGACGGCGCTGCTCTTCGCGAGGTGCTTTTGAAGACGGAAATAAACGGGGTTACTGGGAGGTGAGAGGGGGAAAGGGAGGGATGTGAGAGGGGTGAGAGGTGTAAACATGCGAGGTGCTACTGCAGACAGAAATAAACGGGGTTACTGGGAGGTGAGAGGGGGGGAGGGATGTGAGAGGGGTGAGAGGTGTAAACATGCGAGGTGCTGTTGAAGACGGAAATAAACGGGGTCACTGGGAGGTAAGAGGGGGAGAGGGGATGATGGGGAGGGAGAGCTGGCAATGAGAGGAGATTGAGAGTTGGGGTTGGGGGAGGGAGATAGGGGGAAACTCAAGAGGTGCTGCTGCTGCAGACGGATATAAATGGGGTCACTAGGAGGTGAGGGACGGGTTTAAAGGGTTTAAGTCAAAAGTCAACTTTTGAGTCGACTCAAAAGTCAACTCTTCTGCCCAACGGGGAGCGTGACAAGTGCGACTGCCTATTGGAGGGAGGTTGTCATTGTGGTCAACATGGTCAACGCAGTCAACACCACTGCCTATTGAAACAAAGCACTCCCTATCTCCCACTGCCCATCCATCCACGCAGGTTGAATCTGCCGCCCAACGGGGACCGGGACAAGAGCGACTTGGAGGTTATCAATGTGGTCAACGTGGTCTATGTGGTCAATGTGGTCAACGTGGTCAATGTGGTCAATGTGGTCAACGTGGTCAACGCGGTCAACGTGGTTAATGTGATCAATGTGGTCGACGTGGTCAACGCGGTCAACACGACTGCCTGTTGAACCTGTTTTCCACGTGCCTCACACACACGCCATGCATGCAGGTTGAATTTTCTGCCCAACGGAGGCCGGGATAAGAGCGACTTGGAGGTTATCAATGTGGTCAACGAAGGTCAACGTGGTCAACGCCACTGCCCATCAAAACAGGCACTCTACCTATCTCCCACGTGGTCTCCCATGCAGGTTGAATCTGCTGCCCAACGGAGACCGGGAAAAGAGCAACTTGGAGGTTATTAACGTGGTCAACGAAGGTCAACGTGGTCAACTCCACTGCACATCAAAACAGGCACTCTACCTATCTCCCACGTGGTCTCCCATGCAGGTTGAATCTGCTGCCAAACGGCGACCGGGACAAGAGCGATCTGGAGGTCATCAATGTGGTCAACGTGGTCAATGTGGTCAATGTGGTCAACGTGGTCAACGTGGTCAACGTGGTGAACGGCACTGCCCATTGAAACAAGCACTCTTATCTACCTTTCACGTGGCTATGCAGGTTGAATCTGCTCCCCAACGGGGACCGGGACAAGAGCGACTTGGAGGTTATCAATGTGGTCAACGGCACTGCTCGTGTGGTGGCATACTGGCAGAGCTCCAGAGGGCTGCTGTCCAACACCAAGGTAATCCCAAGGGAGTCAATTCAGTCAATGCAGTGTTTATACGTTATACAACTATCATGGTCAACCGTAGTGCTCATGTGGTGGCATACTGGCATCGCAGCAGAGGACTGCTGTCCACCACCAAGGTAATCCCAAGGGAGTCAATGCGGTCGATGAAGTCAATGCAGCGTTAAAGCAGTTAATGGAGTCAATGTGGTGGACGGTACTGCAGGGCAGGAGTGGTCAATGCAGTCAACGCAGTCAATCCTTCCCCACTCATTCCTTGTCCCACCCTGCCCCCCTTACTCCCTCCCTCTCACTCTCCTCCCTCCTACTCTCCTCACTCTCCTCCATCCCTCCCACCAGCGACTAGTGCAGCGAGGGGCCAACGATAGGTGGTCAACAGTTGTGTGGCCTGGAGGATCAAATCAGGTGAGGGTCAAATCAGGTGAGGACCAAATCAGGTGAGGACCAAATCAGGTGAGGATCAAATCAGGTGAGGACCAAATCAGGTGAGGATCAAATCAGGTGAGGATAAATCAGGTGAGGATAAATCAGGTGAGGGCATTTGAGGGTCGGATCATAAAGTTGGAGCTTTGCAGACGCTTCTTGCAGAGAAATAGAAGGCAACCTGTCGTTTGCAAAAGCTTGGGGGCAAAAGAAAGAAAGAAAGAAAGAAAGAAAGAAAGAAAGAAAGAAAGAAAGAAAGAAAGAAAGAAGAAGAAGAAAAAAAACACTTTTCAAGTTGTGTTCTTCCTACCGCTCCCCCTCTCGGCTCCTTACCTCGTCTTTGACTTCCCCTTCCCCCGGCCCCTTATAAGACTTCATTTCTCATTCACACGATGTGAAAGATGTGAATTGAACAAGTGATTTGATTAGAGAGCAAACCTAGCATACATAGTTTGGGAAGAGAAGCTTGGAAGGGAAGGAGGAACCCAACCTATGGTTGGGTTGGCCTCACTTTGGGAAGTGAGGTAACCATAGGTGGGGTGGGTTGGGTTGCCCACACTTCTAAGAAGTGTGGCAACCCTAGGCCCACTTGGCTTGTGGTGGCCTCAATTGTGAAGTGAGGTACCCAAAAAGTCAAGAGGGTTGCAATTTGGGGGCTCCACCACAATTGGGTGGATTGGCACCCCAAAGTGCAAGGCTACACCCAATGTTGGGTGTAGTCCCAACCCAACTGTACACCACAATTGGTGTACAGTCACATGTGCTTAGCATGCTACAATATATATAATTCTAACACACGAACCTTCCTCACTTCCCTTCCCCCCCTCTCTCCCCAAACCCTTTCCTTTCTCCCTCACTCATCCCCACCCTCTAATATTTTTGCTGCCATCTCTCCCCCTCCCTCCGTGCCTATCAGGCACCTTGGGGTTACCTTCCCAAGAAGAAGCTCCGGCTGGCTGTCCCTGTGAAAATGGTAAGCTGGGTTTGTGACAGGGAGTGGGGCATGGTGGGATTTGTGGGTGCGATGGGATGGGGGTTGGAATGTGATGGGAGTGTGTGTGTGTGAAGGAAGGCCCCTATCAGGCACCTTGGGGTTACCTTCCCAAGAAGAAGCTCCGGCTGGCTGTCCCTGTGAAAATGGTAAGCTGGGTTTGTGACAGGGAGTGGGGCATGGTGGGATTTGTGGGTGCGATGGGATGGGGGTTGGAGTGTGATGGGGAGTGTGTGTGTGTGAAGGAAGGCCCCTATCAGGCACCTTGGGGTTACCTTCCCAAGAAGAAGCTCCGGCTGGCTGTCCCTGTGAAAATGGTAAGCTGGGTTTGTGACAGGGAGTGGGGCATGGTGGGATTTGTGGGTGCGATGGGATGGGGGTTGGAGTGTGATGGGAGTGTGTGTGTGTGAAGGAAGGCCCCTATCAGGCACCTTGGGGTTACCTTCCCAAGAAGAAGCTTCGGCTGGCTGTGCCGGTGAAAATGGTGAGTTGGTGTTGGACGGGGAGTTGAGGTGTGAGGGTAGCTGGGGTGCGATGGGGGTTGGTGTGTGAAGCAAGTTGGGTTGTAAAGGCCTCTCATCAGGTGACTTATCAGGCACCTTGGGGTTAGCATCAGCTCACCTCCAGTGACCCTTGCTGCTGCTCTCCCCTTCCCTGCTTTGTCCCCTTCCCCCACTCCTCCTTCCCCACATCAGGGCTTTGACCAGTTTTCAAGCATCGCCAGCAACACCACAAGGGATGAGGCTGATCAAGCCGCTGTGGGGGGTTTCCCTGTGGCCGTCTTCAGAGCCACAGCAGCACACCTCAAGTACCCCCTTCTGCCCCCTGCTCTGCCTCCTCCTGCCCGCCTGCTCCCTTGTTCCAGGGCTTTCACCAATTTTCCAGTATCGCCAGCAGCACCACAGGAAGCGAATCAGACCAGGCAGCTGTGGGAGGGTTCCCTGTGGCCGTCTTCAGAGCCATAGCAGCTCACCTCAAGTACCCTCTCCGCTACGAGTTTGTGCCGTTTGGCAACGGGGCTGTTAACCCCAGCTACGACGAGATGCTGCAAGCCGTGGCTGACAAGGTGGGTCTTAACTGAACTTCAACACATGGGTGTGAGGCATCCGGATGTGTGATGCGCCTCAGCTTGTGCCGTTTGGCAACGGCTCCTCCAACCCCAGCTATGACGAGATGCTGCAAGCCGTGGCGGACAAGGTGGGTGTGGACTCTTGATCTTCTTTACTGTGTGAGGTGCGGCGTGCGCACCTGAAGTATCCCTTGTTGTCTCAGTTTGCGCTGTTTGGCAACGGCTCCTCCAACCCCAGCTATGACGAGATGCTGCAAGCCGTGGCGGACAAGGTGGGTGTGGACTCTTGATCTTCTTTACTGTGTGAGGTGCAGCGTGCGCACCTGAAGTATCCCTTGTTGTCTCAGTTTGTGCTGTTTGGCAACGGCTCTTCAAATCCCAGCTATGATGAGATGCTGCAAGCCATGGCGGCCAAGGTGGGTGTTCTAGAAGTGAACAGACACAGTGGGAGGGTGTAATTGATTGTTTCTTTTCTGTGCCTTTGTTCTGTATTTATTTTCAGCGAGCTGTCTTTGTTTTGCACTAGCTGCTCTCTCTGTGGTTCATTACAACCAGTCTCCTCAAACACTTTCTCATCAAGGCGCGTGTGTGCATGTGGGTCCGCGTGGGCGCGTGTGTGTCTGCATGTGTGCGTGTGTGTGCAATTATGCGTGCATGTGCGTGTGCGTGTGCATGTGTGTGCGCGCGCGTGTATGTGCATGTGCATGTGCGCGTGCCTGCGCGTGTCTGTGCATGTGTTTTTGTGTCCCTGCGCGCATGCAGAAACTAGACGGAGCAGTGGGAGACATTGTGATCACGAGTCAACGCACTCGCATCGTCACCTTCTCATCAGCCTTCATGGTCAGTGCTCGCTCCTCACACACTATCCAAGTCACAAACACAAGAGAAGTACTCATGTGTATGGCTGCATGAGTACTCATCTGTCCACACATTCTGCATGGCTGGCCTGGGTTGCCGTCACCCCCTTCCCTTCACCCTCACTCCCCCAGCCCTCAAGTCTAGCAATGGTCACGCTCGCACCAGAAGATTTCAACCCCTGGAAGCCCCTCGTGCTTTTCACCCTCTGTACACACCCGCTTCCCCCCTCCACTTCTCTCTCCCTGCTCCCTCGGTGCCCTTGGTCCACCCAGTCTTCTAGCCTGGCAATGGTCACGCTAGCACCGGAAGACTCCAACCCCTGGACGCCGCTCGTGCCCTTCTCCCCTTCCATGTGGCTCTGGCTCGCCATAGCCGCTCTCCTCTTCGCCCTCACCATCCTCTTCCTAGAACGCCTCAACTCCTCCCTCTTCCTGCAACACCCCGTCGAGGGAGACACCAAGGCCGCGCGCTGCCGCTCGAAAGCCTTCTCGTTCCTCCAAGATCTCTGGGAGGCGCTGTGGATTGCCTTCCAGAGCTACTTTCTCGTGCCGGTGGAGGTTCACACGCTGCTGGCACGCGTGCCGGTGCTCGTGTGGTACGGGCTGGTGCTGATTCTCAGCACCTCGTACACAGCCAACCTCACCTCGATCTACACTGTCAACCTGCTCACTCCGCCCCTCCAGGTGAGCGTTGGTTGTCCCTCCCTTGAGTGTTTCTCGCTGCCGCTCCAAAGCCTTCTCTCTGCTTCAAGACCTATGGGAGGCGCTGTGGATTTCGTTTCAGAGAGCTACTTTCTCGTGCCGGTGGAGGTTCACACATTGCTGGCACGCGTGCCGGTGCTGGTGTGGTACGGGCTGGTGCTCATCCTGAGCACCTCGTATACGGCCAACCTGACTTCTATCTACACCGTCAACCTGCTCACTCCACCCCTCCAGGTGTGGTATGGTTTGGTGTGGTATGGTGTGGTGCTCGCTCTGGTGCTGATCCTGAGCACCTCGTATACGGCCAACCTGACTTCTATCTACACCGTCAACCTTCTCACTCCACCCCTCCATGTGTGGTATGGTTTGGTGTGGTATGGTGTGGTGCTCGCTCTGGTGCTCATCCTGAGCACCTCGTATACGGCCAACCTGACTTCTATCTACACCGTCAACCTGCTCACTCCACCCCTCCAGGTGGGCACTGCTTGTCCCTTGAGTGTTCTCTTTGGACTGGCTGGCTGGTGTGATGGTATGCTCCCTCTGGTGTGGTGGTATGCTCATCCTCAGCACCTCGTATACGGCCAACCTGACTTCTATCTACACCGTGCTCACTCCTCCGCTGCAGGTGCGTTGTTGTGTGGGAATGACAGTGAGGAGCACCCCTATGAGCACTGGCTGGTATGCTCTCTCTGGCTGGTTGTATCCTGAGCACCTCCTATACGGCCAACCTCACCTCTATTTACACCGTTAACCTCCTCACTCCTCCCTTCCAGGTGCGCAATGGCTGTCCCTTGAGTGTTCTCTCTGGAATGGTTGGCTAGTGTTTTGGTATGCTCTCTCCGCTGCTGATTCTGAGCACCTCGCATGCAGCCAACCTCACCTCTTTTTACACCGTCAACCTCCTCACTCCTCCCTTCCAGGTGCGCAATGGCTGTCCCTTGAGTGTTCTCTCTGGAATGGTTGGCTAGTGTTTTGGTATGCTCTCTCCGCTGCTGATTCTGAGCACCTCGCATGCAGCCAACCTCACCTCTTTTTACACCGTCAACCTCCTCACTCCTCCCTTCCAGGTGCGCAATGGCTGTCCCTTGAGTGTTCTCTCTGGAATGGTTGGCTAGTGTTTTGGTATGCTCTCTCCGCTGCTGATTCTGAGCACCTCGCATGCAGCCAACCTCACCTCTTTTTACACCGTCAACCTCCTCACTCCTCCCTTCCAGGTGCGCAATGGCTGTCCCTTGAGTGTTCTCTCTGGAATGGTTGGCTAGTGTTTTGGTATGCTCTCTCCGCTGCTGATTCTGAGCACCTCGCATGCAGCCAACCTCACCTCTTTTTACACCGTTAACCTCCTCACTCCTCCCTTCCAGGTGCGCAATGGCTGTCCCTTGAGTGTTCTCTCTGGAATGGTTGGCTAGTGTTTTGGTATGCTCTCTCCGCTGCTGATTCTGAGCACCTCGCATGCAGCCAACCTCACCTCTTTTTACACCGTTAACCTCCTCACTCCTCCCTTCCAGGTGCGCAATGGCTGTCCCTTGAGTGTTCTCTCTGGAATGGTTGGCTAGTGTTTTGGTATGCTCTCTCCGCTGCTGATTCTGAGCACCTCGCATGCAGCCAACCTCACCTCTTTTTACACCGTCAACCTCCTCACTCCTCCCTTCCAGGTGCGCAATGGCTGTCCCTTGAGTGTTCTCTCTGGAATGGTTGGCTAGTGTTTTGGTATGCTCTCTCCGCTGCTGATTCTGAGCACCTCGCATGCAGCCAACCTCACCTCTTTTTACACCGTCAACCTCCTCACTCCTCCCTTCCAGGTGCGCAATGGCTGTCCCTTGAGTGTTCTCTCTGGAATGGTTGGCTAGTGTTTTGGTATGCTCTCTCCGCTGCTGATTCTGAGCACCTCGCATGCAGCCAACCTCACCTCTTTTTACAACACCGTTAACCTCCTCACTCCTCCCTTCCAGGTGCGCAATGGCTGTCCCTTGAGTGTTCTCTCTGGAATGGTTGGCTAGTGTTTTGGTATGCTCTCTCCGCTGCTGATTCTGAGCACCTCGCATGCAGCCAACCTCACCTCTTTTTACACCGTCAACCTCCTCACTCCTCCCTTCCAGGTGCGCAATGGCTGTCCCTTGAGTGTTCTCTCTGGAATGGTTGGCTAGTGTTTTGGTATGCTCTCTCCGCTGCTGATTCTGAGCACCTCGCATGCAGCCAACCTCACCTCTTTTTACACCGTTAACCTCCTCACTCCTCCCTTCCAGGTGCGCAATGGCTGTCCCTTGAGTGTTCTCTCTGGAATGGTTGGCTAGTGTTTTGGTATGCTCTCTCCGCTGCTGATTCTGAGCACCTCGCATGCAGCCAACCTCACCTCTTTTTACACCGTTAACCTCCTCACTCCTCCCTTCCAGGTGCGCAATGGCTGTCCCTTGAGTGTTCTCTCTGGAATGGTTGGCTAGTGTTTTGGTATGCTCTCTCCGCTGCTGATTCTGAGCACCTCGCATGCAGCCAACCTCACCTCTTTTTACACCGTCAACCTCCTCACTCCTCCCTTCCAGGTGCGCAATGGCTGTCCCTTGAGTGTTCTCTCTGGAGTGGTTGGCTAGTGTTTTGGTATGCTCTCTCCGCTGCTGATTCTGAGCACCTCGCATGCAGCCAACCTCACCTCTATTTACACCGTTAACCTCCTCACTCCTCCCTTCCAGGTGCGCAATGGCTGTCCCTTGAGTGTTCTCTCTGGAATGGTTGGCTAGTGTTTTGGTATGCTCTCTCCGCTGCTGATTCTGAGCACCTCGCATGCAGCCAACCTCACCTCTTTTTACACCGTTAACCTCCTCACTCCTCCCTTCCAGGTGCGCAATGGCTGTCCCTTGAGTGTTCTCTCTGGAATGGTTGGCTAGTGTTTTGGTATGCTCTCTCCGCTGCTGATTCTGAGCACCTCGCATGCAGCCAACCTCACCTCTTTTTACACCGTTAACCTCCTCACTCCTCCCTTCCAGGTGCGCAATGGCTGTCCCTTGAGTGTTCTCTCTGGAATGGTTGGCTAGTGTTTTGGTATGCTCTCTCCGCTGCTGATTCTGAGCACCTCGCATGCAGCCAACCTCACCTCTTTTTACACCGTTAACCTCCTCACTCCTCCCTTCCAGGTGCGCAATGGCTGTCCCTTGAGTGTTCTCTCTGGAATGGTTGGCTAGTGTTTTGGTATGCTCTCTCCGCTGCTGATTCTGAGCACCTCGCATGCAGCCAACCTCACCTCTTTTTACACCGTCAACCTCCTCACTCCTCCCTTCCAGGTGCGCAATGGCTGTCCCTTGAGTGTTCTCTCTGGAATGGTTGGCTAGTGTTTTGGTATGCTCTCTCCGCTGCTGATTCTGAGCACCTCGCATGCAGCCAACCTCACCTCTTTTTACACCGTCAACCTCCTCACTCCTCCCTTCCAGGTGCGCAATGGCTGTCCCTTGAGTGTTCTCTCTGGAATGGTTGGCTAGTGTTTTGGTATGCTCTCTCCGCTGCTGATTCTGAGCACCTCGCATGCAGCCAACCTCACCTCTTTTTACACCGTCAACCTTCTCACGCCGCCCCTCCAGGCGCGCAGTGTTCTGAACATTGTTCTTTAGCAATCAACATTCTCTAAAGAATTATCATTCAAGACCGATTCATTTGTGGCATCAGTAGCACATAATTTGCTGTGAGAGGGTTTTTTGTGTGTTTTAAGTCAACTAAAGTTTCTCCTTTCTAACATCTCCCGAGTTCCCATTTCCCCCCTGTGCCGTGCCTGCGCAGTCAGTAGGGGAGGCAGTGGTCCGGGGCTCCATCATTGGCTACCAAGCCGGATCCTTAGTTCGATCGATCCTTTTGAGTCAACTCAAAAGTTATTCCATTCTATCTTTCTATCTCCCGACCTTCCCTGCCTGTGACTGAGCAGTCGGTTGGGGAGGCAGTGGTCCGGGGCTCCATCATTGGCTACCAAGCGGGGTCCTTCGTCCGATCCTACCTGCTACAAATCGGGCTCAAGCCGGTAAGCCCTTCCTTATTCCCACCTCCTTACTGTTTCTCAAAGGGGGCAGCCTTAACCTGGCAGGGTCCTTCGTCTGATCCTACCTGCTGCAAATCGGGTCAAGCCGGTAAGTCCTTGCTTCCTTCATCCTAATAATCAAAGGTCTGTGCTTGTTTCGACCCAGCCCATGATGAGTCGGTTCCTGAGGCGCCCTCGAGCCTCCGAACCAAGCCGGGGTTTCGTCCAATCCTACCAGGCTGTTCCCTTGCTTTGCACGCCCCGGCTTTCCCACTTCTCCATCGTCGTGGTAATGGTAATGGTAGTTGTAACGGTAATGTTAAAGGTAATGGTATTTGTAATGGTAATGGTAGTGGTGATAATAGTAGTGGTAGTAGTTATAGTAATGGTAATGGTAGTGGTAATGGTAGTGGTAATGGTAATGGTAATGATAATAGCAGTGATAATGATAGTGGTGATAATGGTAATGATAATGGTAATGGTAATGGTAATGATAGTGGTAATGGTAATGGTAATGATAATGGTAATGGTAATGGTAATGGTAATGATAATGTAATGGTAATGGTAAAGGCAGTGGATCAGACGCCCTGCATCGCCCAATTCACGTCTTAGTATATGCACCATGCTCAATGTTTCTCCCTCCCCCCCTGGCCCCCCTGTCCTCGCTGTTCCCTGTGCCCCATACCCAGTCCCAGCTGGTGCCGCTGAATAGTGAGGCTGATCACTACGACGCGCTAAAGGCAGGGAGGGTGGAGGCGATAGTGGATCAGACGCCCTACATCGCCCAGTTCAGCTTGCAGTATTGCACCATGCTGAGTGCTCCTCCCTCTTCCCACTCCCCCCCCTCTTCCCCCCCTCCCAGTCCCTGCTGGTGCCGCTGAACAGTGAGGCTGATTACTACGAGGCACTCACATCACGGAGGGTGGAGGCAATAGTGGATCAGACGCCCTACGCCCTTGCTGCTCCGCACACCCTTGCTCCCCCACTCCCCCCCTCCCAGTCCCAGCTGGTACCTCTCAACAGTGAGGCTGAATACTACGAGGCACTAAAGGCAGGGACGGCTCATCAGTTTCTGCTCCGCTGCTTCCTCCCCCGTTTCCCCCCTCCCAGTCCCAGCTGGTGCCGCTGAACAGTGAGAGTACTACGAGGCACTCACATCACGGAGGGTGGAGGCAATAGTGGATCAGACGCCCTACGCCCTTGCTGCTCCGCACACCCTTGCTCCCCCACTCCCTCCCTGCCAGTCGCAGCTAGTGCCTCTCAACAGTGAGAGTGATTACTACGAGGCACTCACATCACGGAGGGTAGAGGCGATAGTGGATCAGACGCCCTACATCGCCCAGTTTAGCTCTCAGCAGTATTGCGGCATGCTCAAGGCACTCCCTTACTCCTTCCATCCCTCTTCCCCCATCTCTCCCCTCACTCCCAGTCTCAACTAGTGCCGCTGAACAGTGAGGCAGATTACTATGAGGCACTCACATCACAGAGGGTGGAGGCCATAGTGGATCAGACGCCCTACATCGCCCAGTTCAGCTCGCAGTACTGCTGCATGCTCCCCTGTTCCCTTGCTCCTCCTCACACCCTGGCCCCCTCTTCCCCCATCTCTCCCCTGTCCCAGTCCCACCTGGTACCTCTCAACAGTGAGGCTGATTACTACGAGGCACTCACATCACGGAGGGTGGAGGCGATAGTGGATCAGACGCCCTACATCGCCCAGTTCAGCTCGCAGTACTGCGGCATGCTCCCCTACCTACGCCCTTGATGTTCCGCACACCCTTGCTCCCCCACTCCCTCCCTGCCAGTCGCAGCTAGTGCCTCTCAACAGTGAGAGTGATTACTACGAGGCACTCACATCACGGAGGGTAGAGGCGATAGTGGATCGGACGCCCTACATCGCCCAGTTCAGCTCGCAGTACTGCAGCGTGCTCATGCTCCTCCTCCCCACCCTCCCTTCTCATTCCCAGTCCCAGCTGGTGCCGCTCAATAGTGAAAGCGACTATTACGAGGCACTCACATCACGGAGGGTGGAGGCCATAGTGGATCAGACGCCCTACATCGCCCAGTTCAGCTCGCAGTACTGCGGCATGCTTGTCACGATGCAGAACCTTCAGAATATCTACCTGGCATTTGTAAGCGAAGTGTTAAGGCGCTTCAAAGTCGTCTCCTCATGTCTTGCGGTTTTAAGGTACATCAAAAGTCGTTCAGTTCAGCTCTCAGCAGTACTGCGGCATGCTCGTCACGATGCAGAACCTTCAGAATATCTACCTCGCATTTGTGAGCAATATTGACTTTGTGTCAACTCACATAAGGTTCAGCTCTCAGTACTGCGGCATGCTCGTCACAATGCAGAACCTTCAGAACATCTACTTGGCATTTGTGAGCGAAGTTGTGCACTGTTTAGTTTTTGGATTTTTTTTTTTTTCTTATTCTTGTGAATAATCTGTGATTCACATTTTCCTATCCATCTGCGCTTCCAATTTGTGTGAAAAATATATACATACATATATTTCTAAGCTATTTGTACTTTTACATTTTCAAGAAGCACCCTTTGCTTCATTATTTCTCAAAACAGCCTGGAGTACATTTATTATAGCAATTATATGACATTACCACATTCATTTACTCAGTATGTGTTTTATATACACCTTAAGTTATTGGAGAATCATTTTCTGTAAATCCTCCTCCTCCTCCTCCTCCCCCTCCTCCTCCTCCTCCTCCTCCTCCTCCTCCTCCTCCTCCTCCTCCTCCTCCTCCTCCTCCTCCTCCTCCTCCTCCTCCTCCTCCTCCTCCTCCTCCTCCTCCTCCCCCTCCTCCTCCTCCTCCTCCTCCCCTCCCCCCCTTCTACACCAGGCGTTTCCCATTGGGTCCCATCTGGCTGATGACGTGGCACATGCTCTTCTCTACGTGGCACAGAGTGGGGAACTGCAGAGGATACGAGAAGATGTCTTTGCAGTGAGTGCGGGGGGGTGCGGGGGGGTGCAGAGGGGCTGAAGGGCTTGGAGGGGTTGGGACGGAAGGAGAAAGCAATAGGGTAGTTAAGCAGAGAGTGGCACATTCTGTGCTGTACGTGACACAAAAGGGAGAGCTGCAGAGGATACGAGAAGATGTCTTTGCAGTGAGTGCAGGGGGCTGCGGGGGGATGCGGGGTGGTGCAGAGGGGCTGAAGGGCGGGGAGGGGTTAAGAAGGAAGGAGGGGGAAAGGAGGTAGTTGGGCAGAGAGTATCACATGCTGTGCTGTACGAGGCACGAGCGAGTGGGGAACTGCAGAGGATACGAGAAGATGTGTTTGCGGTGAGAGAAAAGGAGGGAGAGAGGGGCGGAGAGAGGGGGGGGACGGGGGGGACAAGCATCCTGCTTGTCTACCTGGGGCCGTCTCTAACTTCTCACCTGTTCCCTAACTCCCCCACACCAATTCCAACAGACTACAGGATCATGCGATGATGCCTCCTGCTCCACCCTTCAACTCAGCATCCGCAGCTTCAGCGGCATAATGCTCGTCTACCTGGGCTGTCTCTAACCTCACTTCTGTTCCCTAACTCCCCCACGCCAATTCCAACAGACTACAGGATCATGTGATGATGCCTCCTCCTCCACCCTGCAACTGGGCTTCCGCAGCTTCAGCGGCATAATGCTCGTCTACCTGGGGCTGCCTCTAACTTCTCTTCTGTTCCCTGACTCCCCCACCTCGAATTCCAACAGACTACAGGAACATGTGATGATCCCTCCACCCTTCAACTCGGCTTCCGCAGTTTCAGCGGCATAATTCTCGTGTTGTGTACCTGGGGCTGTCTCTAACCTCTCCTTCTGTTCCCTAACTCCCCCACCCCAATTCCAACAGACAACAGGAACATGTGATGATCCCTCCACCCTTCAACTCGGCTTCCGCAGTTTCAGCGGCATAATGCTCGTCTACCTGGGGCTGTCTCTGGGGGCACCTCAACAGTCTTCCTCCCTCTCTTCTGTTCCCAAACCCCGGTCGCTCCCAATGCCAACAGACTACCGGATCGTGTGATGATGCCTCCTCCTCCACCCTGCAACTTGGCTTCCGCAGTTTCAGCGGCATAATGCTCGTCTACCTGGGGCTGTCTCTAACTTCTCTTCTGTTCCCTGACTCCCCTCCCAATGCCAACAGACTACCGGATCGTGTGATGATGCCTCCTCCTCCACCCTTCAACTCAGCATCCGCAGTTTCAGCAGCATCATGCTCGTCTACCTGGGGCTCTCTCTCTGACATCTCTTCTGTTCCCAAACTCCACTCCCAACCCAAACAGACAACCGGATCGTGCTACGATGACGACTCCTCCACCCTGCAACTGGGCTTCCGCAGTTTCAGCGGCATAATGCTCGTCTACCTGGGGCTGTCTCTAACTTCTCTTCTGTTCCCTGACTCCCCTCCCAACCCAAACAGACAACCGGATCGTGCTACGATGACGACTCCTCTACTCTTCAACTCGGCTTCCGCAGTTTCAGCGGCATAATGCTCGTCTACCTGGGGCTGCCTCTAACCTCTCCTTCTGTTCCCTAACTCCCCCACCCCAATTCCAACAGACAACAGGATCATGCGATGATGCCTCCTCCTCCACCCTGCAACTGGGCTTCCGCAGTTTCAGCGGCATAATGCTCGTCTATTTGGGGCTTTCTCTGGGAGCATGCTTGCTGTTTGCAATCATCATCATGGTTCAAGGAGTGCGCGTGCATGTCAAGATGTGAGTGGGAGTGCAGTGCGGTGCAAGTGGGAGCAAGTGGGTGCAGGTGGGTGGGTGCAAGTAACCGTGCATGTGTTTCATGCTTGTGTATCTTGGGCTCTCTCTGGGAGCGTGCTTGCTGTTTGCAATCATCATCATGGTTCAAGGCGTGCGCGTGCATGTCAAGATGTGAGTGGGAGTGCAGTGCGGTTCACATGAGTGCATGTGGGTGCATGTGTTTTCATGCTCGTCTACCTGGGGCTGTCTTTGGGAGTGTGCCTGCTGTTTGCAAATATCATCATGGTTCAAGGCGTGCGCGTGCATGTCAACATGTGAGTGGGTGGATTCTGTTTATGTATGTGGGGGGCATGTGAGTGTGCATGTGTGTGCATGTACACGGATGTGTGTGCAGGTGTATACACGTGTTGGCTCTGCATGCATGTGTGTGCAATTTTCTTTCTAAACCTGTTTTCTTCCCTGTGCCTTCCCTTGCTTCCCATGATCTTTGCCTGTTGTTTGCTCGGTTTTCATGCCCATGTTTTTCTCCTTGTGTTTGTTACTCTCAGGAGAAAAGAGCAAGCAAACGCCGAAACAAGCAGCGCTTTTGACGTAAACAACACCGGCGACGACGACGGAACAAACACTCGAGAAACCACGCCTCTAAAGGGAGGTGACTACAACGAAATTTCCAATGCTCCAAATGATGCTTCCAACCCCAAGAAGACGGCTCTTCGAGTGAGCCAAGCCCTGCCAAAAAGCTTTGTCTTTGAAGGCTTGCAATATGAAGAGGGGGAGGAGACACGGGAGGGTCGTGAAATTCAGGAGAACGACGAGGAGGCAGGTGCAAGTGCGGGTGGGGGTAAATTGCAGGAGCAGGGGCAGCAGCAGCAGAAGTATCCTGTCCAGCCAATCATGCGAGAGGATGTGAAACAGCGGCCGTGGCGGCAGAGGCAGCAGCGGAGGCTAGAGGATGATGAGGAGGTTCCAGAAGATGGGAGCAGCAGCAGCAGCTGCAGCAGCAGCAGCAGCAGCAGGAGAGCAGCAGCAGGGGCAGCAGAAGAGGAGTCAGCGGCTCACAGTCTCTTTCAGCAAGACAGTACACTTTGGCAGCAGCGCCAATCGCAGCACTAGCAGGAGCAACAGCCGATCCTGGTCCAATCTCACGCGAGTAAAGACCAGCCTGCACCAGTCATGGGCCGAACTCGTCTCGATCTATAACGACGGCTCTAGTGTCATCTCTCACCACTCTGCTTCTGCTGCTGCTGCTTCCGGTGCCAGCCCGCTTATCCGCCAGCTCACTACCGCAGGCAGCAGCCCTATTCTTTCGAACCGGTCGGCATCTACTGGCAGTACTACCCACGTGGTTACCGCTGCTGGTTACTCTTTCCCTTCACACCAGAGCATGGGCAGTTCCCTAGGTAGCGGTCACCTCGGGAGCATCAGTGGTGCCGCTGATGTTTTGATGCAGCGGGTTTGCAGTGGCAGCAGCAATACCCACGTCGTTCAAGTTGTTACTGGTAACCGCGCGGCGGGGTTGCCGAATGTATCGAGCCTTGCCACAGGATCTGTTACCTTGCCAGTGCGCCGAACCATGCCGAGCTCCGCCAGCCTCCCGGACCTAGCCAGGCTCGGATCGAACACTGGCAGGTCTGGATTGCCGCCAGCGGCTCGTGGTCTCAGTCCAGGCCTGAGCCCGGGCCTGAGTCCGAGCCTCGGAGGCCAGTTTTTCCAGCTTGCAACTCCAACTAGCGCTCAGGGCTCCCACGGTGGAATGCATAAGAGCTCATCCAATAATAATGATGATCCCAAGGGGGGCACGATCAATCGGTCCTCGTTAACTCGAGCTTTGGAGGATGATGACGATGATGATGATGTGTTTGAGATAGGGGAGCAGGGAGTGGAGGGACCTCAAGTGTCGACACCTGGCGCCTCTGGGTTGGGAACTGCCCAGTCGCCGGCCAATCCACAAGCGACACCTGGCAGGTCACCCGAGGCTGGGGCCCCATCCTTGGTCCGAACCACAGCTTCGGTGGGGAAGATCTGGAACCATATAGGTCCGGGGAAGCGGTGGCAGAAGAATCTGCGTGAGCAAAGGGAGAGAGTGGCTGCTATGGGCACTTTCCATCGGGATTTGCTGCAGCAAACGGCAGATAGTCACTCAAGATCGATAGAGAGGCTGAGAGAGTTGGGGCAGCAGATGCCTTATGGGGGGGTGGGGGAGGGACATATGGGTATGGGCGTATCTGGGCGCGTTGGCAGTGCGATTGAGAGAGGAGACCAATTCAGTCGAAGGGCTTCGGTGGTTTCGGCTAGGAGAATGGAGCATGTGGTTTCTGAGCCGACGCGTGTGCTAAACAGGCCTGGCTTGTACTGACAGGTTGGTTTCTTTTAGGCGACTCAACACTCGTTTCGGGAAGGACAATGGCACATCTGGTATTGCTGACGTTTGTGCTAAATATTTGGAGGTAGAATGAGTTGTTTAGGTGTGTTCCATGCAGGGCCCAAAATATCAGGGTAAAACACCCTGATTACCCTGGGGGCCGGCCGGTTTTTCGGGATTACCCTGCCGAAATCAGGAATGCCGGATAGTTACCCTTCTCTCAAAAGAGCATGTTTTGTTTTACCCTGATAGGTTTTATAGTTAGCCTGACGGAATCAGGGTTGGGTGTACATTACCCTTTTACCGAATCTTCCCTAGCGCGAATCAGACCACAGTCCGCGTGGTGACGAAATGTACCACACCCCCACAAACACCTGTTGTCGCTTGTGAGCACGCGTAGCGAAACTTGCTTCGCTGTCGGAAACGCGCCATGTTGCCCATGTGTCGTTTCTCCATAGGACTGCCAAGTCATTCTCGAATCTTGCCACCCACAGCCACGCCCACCGCCACCACAGCAGAATTCGCTGTCAAGGACAGCTTCAAGCATGTGTGCTATTTGTGTGAAGCATGGAGACCCACTAGCGCACACCGCGTACGGGCCGAGGGGTGAGGGTGCGCGGGATCTCCAGATCAGCAGCATCCGCGCTCACACCTCATCCCGTGCACACAAGCAGGCGTTGGAGAGTCAAGAGAAGGCGGAGGCGGAGAAGGCGAAGCAGGCTCAGTTTGTAGGAGATGTAGGCAGTGGGGGTGTGTCAAATGATATATATGTGTGATATATATTGGTAGGCTGTAGTGGGGTAGATGTTATAGGGGATAACACTTTGGGGTTGTGTCTCTTGTAGCAATCTCTCTCGTCAATGCAACTCAACCTTGCCTAGCTATCTCGACATGGCATCTAGAGCAGGTTCTTAGGACCTAAGTTTAAGGGCCCACCAGTTACTAAGTTACCTCACCAACGGCCTGCCTACCTGCCTTGCCTGTTTGTCTGCCTAGCCTGCTGCCCGCGCGCGCCTCGGCTGCGCTCGCACGCCTTTTTTTTTAGCGCGCACTGCTGCTGCCAGCCGCGTCGCGCCCCGTCCGTCGCCCGTGCAGCCCGCCCTGAGCCCGCACAGCTCGCGCGCGGCCCGTCCCTGCCTCGCGCAGCCCGCTAAGGCCCCGCGCAGCCCGTCTGCAGCCCGCGCGTCGCATCTGTTGCTCGCGCGCAGCCCCTTTCCGCCCCGCGCGTCGCGTTTGCTGCCTGCGCGGCCCACTCCAGAACTGCACGCTGCACCTACCGTCCGCGCGCAGCCCGCCTAGGCCCTGCTCGTCACGCTCGTCTTCTGTTCTCAGCTCCAGTTGTGAGGCTGAGATCTACGCCACCGCCATGGCTGCACAGGAGCTACGCTGGCTCACCTACCTGCTGACTGACTTGGGTGAGCGGCCTCGTTCTCCTCCAGTGCTGTACGTTGACAACAAGGCTGCCATTGCTTTGTGTGAGGAGCACAGACTGGAGCACAGAACGAAGCACATTGCTCTACGTTACTTCCTGGCTCGAGAGTTGCAGCAGCGAGGCCAGCTTCGTCTTCGCCACGTGGCCACTCGGGCCAACACTGCTGATATATTCACCAAGGCACTTCCGTCTGGTGATCATCAGCGCTTTTGTACTCTGTTGGGCCTTGTGCCTACGTTTCCACACTTGCTGTAGTCTCTGCTTGTACTGTGATATATATATATATACCTGCATGCTGGCTCTTGCTAGGTAGCCATCACTGTACTGTTATTGCTGCATATATATCTCTGCATGTGAACTGGCCTTGTGGCCATTTGCTTGTGCTCAGAATGTGTGGTGACGTTGTGATCCACCCTGAGCTTGTTTTGCTTCTCTTGACTGGTCTTGTGACCCGTTGCTCTCCCCCACTTTGCCTATGGGGGTGTGTCAAATGATATATATGTGTGATATATATTGGTAGGCTGTAGTGGGGTAGATGTTATAGGGGATAACACTTTGGGGTTGTGTCTCTTGTAGCAATCTCTCTCGTCAATGCAACTCAACCTTGCCTA
This sequence comes from Closterium sp. Yama58-4, assembly GCA_947470075.1. NCBI lineage: Eukaryota > Viridiplantae > Streptophyta > Zygnematophyceae > Desmidiales > Closteriaceae > Closterium > Closterium sp. Yama58-4. Next base: position 319,335 of record CANIUD010000282.1, on the reverse strand, counting down.
GCTATCTCGACAGGTGGCACTGAGTAGGTATGTAGTTCATGTGAGACTTTTGTAGAGTTAATGGACTTTGTGTGTATTACTTTATTTCGGATCTTATTAGAACCGTACCTCACAAAACTTTAACCAAAACAGGGTTGGCCCAAAACTACCCTGCTCAAATCAGCCTAGTGCCTGAGTTAAACCACTGAAATCAGGCTACGGAAAAATCTACCCTAGGGGTCTTTTAAAGGGGGGGGTGGTACCCTGATTTGTAAGAGTAGGCCTAAACCAATTTTGGGCCCTGGTTCCATGCTGTACTAAATGGGTTGACCTCCCCTTGGATATTAATATGCTAGTATGTCAAATGCAGCGGAGTATAGTAATATACAACACCACCACATCATGCATAAATCCAGAGTGTTCTGCATGATGCCTTTCATCCCACCAACATCATTTCCCATCGTGAATGAGGGAGGAAGGAGTGTGGAGGAAGGAATGTTTGCACATCTAGAGGTAGCGTATGGACTTGAATGCACAGCGATTCACATTCACACTGGGCTGTTGAAGTGAAATGTTGCTAGATAATATGTTTGCATAACAGAAAGACATCAAGGCATTGCAAATGAAAGGGGTAGGTAGGGTACGTACCTCTATGTGGTTGGGTCCCACAAAATTGACCTGACTATTATGACACTCAACCTTACATCTACGGCTTTCGAAATAAAATAGCTAATACGCATAAGCCCAAGATGTCCAGCCAACAATATGCATGTGAAGCTAGTTACGCGAAGGTTGGAGAACGGGTGGCCGTGCTTCAAATGAACATTGCTGTGTGCAGTGTTGAGAATGAAGAGAAGGAAACATATTTTCCTTGAGCAACTTGATAAGTTATACTGGCTGCGATATTGATGTTTTAGAAATAGATGTAGCCATAAACGGACTGCATACTGTAACTGCCTCGCTGAATCGCTGCGGCCTCGACGAAACAAGCGAAACTCGCGAGTCAATCCAAGTCCGTCCATTTTTTCCCACGAGCCCACTTGTTCTGTTATACTGTACGTGTACAGTAGCCCCTGAATGTGCGCCGCAGCACGTGCATCCTGCCAGCCAGCCAAGCGGTTACACGCGCGGAACCACTTTGGTGTCGCGCGGAACAAACCTGTGGGGCGCAGGGCAGGCGCAGGTTTCAGTGGAACAGGGGGGTGCCTTAGCGGAAACAAGCGCATGGGGAAAGGCACACAAGTTCCGCGCCTCGCCTCGTCATCTCGCACCGTCAGCCCTTTTCCGTCTCATCTTGTCTCGTCTCGTTCCGTTCCGAGTCTTCTCTTCTCCCTCACCTTTCTCCCCAGATTTTGGTTTCGCGCCATATTGCCGTGTGATCAGTATTCGTAATTATTAGGAATCCTACACAACCGTCTGTTTGACGTATCGAACCGATACAGAGGTCACGCAACCGTATTCAATACGCTGAAGTGCAAGTTATTTGACGCGTCAGAAAAAGGGTACTCTGGTTGTCAGTCGCGTTGGCTGTCAGTTGGTCTGGCAGAAAAGTGTAGTTACTGTATTGGCCATAAAGGACATAGAGGGAGCATCGCCCAGACAGCAAGCAACATTGGCTTGGCCTAACCAACGGAGTTGTGCAATGCCTTATTATAGCTGCGCTGCGTGAGCTAGAATCTGCCGAGAGATGACGTGAGTGAAACAGGGTGGAAGAATGTGCATGCACAGCGTGAGTTAGGACTGCATATTTATTTAGCTGGAGTCTTTAATTTAAAACTCAACGACGGTAGAACTTCTAAAGTTCACCGAGGCGGCTATTTCCGCAGCATGGGACGTATCCAAGTAACCGCATGTAGTGGACCACCGTAGAACCTAATCCCACCATTTTCCTTCTACTACCTGGTCGTTAGCTCTTTGCTCGTTCGCAATCCTCTCCCCGCATTGTCAGCAGCGGACAGCAGCTACGCTTCGTTTCAGAGTTCCTTAATAGTCCACCATTACTTGCTTTCGCAGAGGCCAAGGTTCAGTGCTGAGCTGTTGGTTCAATGCTATTTATCCGTCACTTGACGCTAGACACAAGCTCCAGGAGCCTCGTTCAGTCCGAGCGACCTGTTGCTGAACGACATTCGCGTCTGCTTCTCCTGCCGCCTTTCGTCCGAGTTACCGTTGTCGCCACTTTTCTTTAATGTCGGCGTCGTGAGCATTTCCCGAGACGCCCGCGACATTAATAGCTATCGATACGCATCCTTCTAAGAAATAGCTCAACAGACTAATTTAAGACGTCCTCGCTATAGTACGGATTAATAGCTCTTGTTATCGAGTTCGCGAAAGGAATGAGCGGGTCGGTAGACGACCGCAACATTAACACTTGCCTTCCCCGTCGCTTATGTCGCAAACGTCGCGAACGTCGTTAATGTCGCCATCGCCAGCGTAACCATGACCCTAGACGACCACAACATTAGCAGCTGCCGTTTCGCCTCGTGTAACACCTCGTTCGCATCAGATCGCGGCGGGGACGGCGGGGATCAGGCCCTGGAAATCCAACGGTCAGGAACGTCCCCTGTGATGGAGGGGGAAGAAGCGGAGAGCGGCCAGGAAATTAGGGTTTTTGCTGCCGCTACTAGCGAAATGATAGAAGATCCAGTAGCAAAAAGTCTTTCCGATTCGAGACGGGACAACAGCGGCAACAGCCATGAAGAGCTCGTACGCGATGCCAACGCTTCGTTACCAGAGGTAAGAGGGTTACTAATGGGAAGACTCAAACTGTCAAAAACTTCCAACGAACGAGTGAGTCTTGAGGCGTTTGGAGACTCAAGTGTGTTGGTAGACTCAAATATTGGTGCATTATTTTCCAGTGTGTAAACGACAAGAATTTCCCGCTCTTAATTTTCTTCCTTCAATCCATTTTCTAAATCATTCTCCTCGTCCTCCCTTTCCCGTTGGTCCTTCGCATCGAACCCTGCCTAACCAGCTTCTACCGAACTTGCCCTTCCATCCTATCCTGCATCCCTTCCCCCATCGCCCTCCCTAGCTGCTGCGCTCGCCAAACCCGGCGCCAGGTGGAAGCCGCGGAAGCCGTCCTGCCGTCCCTCATCTTCTTCCCCCGTCCCTTCTTCAAACCCCCTTACTCCCAACAACCTCCCCCCCCTCCCCCCCCCCCCCCCCCCTCTCCCTTCCACAGCTGCTGCGCGCCTTGTTGCGCCACCCAGGCGCCAGGCGGACACGTTCTGCCCGCCCTCACCCTCCTTCCCCGGCCCCTCTTCCCCCTCCCCCTCTTCCCCCGCCCCCCCCTCCCCCTCCCCCCCTCCTCCCCCCCCCCCCCCCCCCCCCCCCCCCCCCAGCTGCTGCGCTCCGTTTCGCGCCACCCCCGGCGGCAGGCGGACGCCGTTCTTCCCGCCTTGTCGCGCCTGCTGGACCTCCAAGCGCGCCTGCGCGCCCTCATCTCCTCCCCTCCGTGTCTCTCCACCCCACCCCTACACTCCCCCCCCCCCCCCCCCCAGCTGCTGCGCGCCTGTTCGCGCCACCCGCGGCGGCAGGCGGACGCCGTCCTTCCCTGTCCTCATCTCCTTCCGCTTTCCTCCCCCCCCCAACCCCTCTCCCCCACTCCCCCTCCCCCCTCCCCCAACTGCTGCGCGCCTGTTCGCGCCACCCCCGGCGGCAGGCGGACGCCGTCCTCCCCACCGTCTCATTTCCTTTTCCCGTCTCTCTTCCCCCTCCCCCGACTCCCCCTCCCCTCTCCCTCCCCCCATCCTCCCCAGCTGCTGCGCGCCTGTTCGCGCCACCCCCGGCGGCAGGCGGACGCCGTCCTGCCCGCCCTCTCGCGCCTTCTGGACCTCCAAGCGCGCCTCACAGCCGCGCGCTCCTCCCTCGGGGGAGCTCCGCGCGCAGAAGGGGAAGCTCAGGGTACTGAAAGCGCCGGGGGTACTGAGGGCGCGGAAGAGAGTGGCGGAGGGGGAGTGGGGAGGGGAGAGGCAGGTAGGGAGGGAGGGGGAGGTGCAGCAGCAGGGGAAACGACACTAGCAGCAGCAGCAGCAGCACCGCTAGCAGCGGCATCAGCAGCAGCAGCAGCAGCAACAGCAGAAGCGCCACCACCAGTGGCGTCACCGTGGCAACAGCTGGAAGAGCAGCTTTCGTTGGACGAACAAGATAGCGGCACAACAGGTCAAAAAAGTCAACCTGGGCCGGCCAGTCAAGCAAGTCGAACCCCAGAAGGCTCTCTATCCGAGATCCAAACCCTCCTGTCCCGCATAGACGCGCCACTCTCCCATGGTCTTGACCTGCTTGAGCAGGAATTCACAACCGTGCTATCCAAATCCAACCGAAAACTCAACCTCCACATTCTTAAAGCCGCACTGCACATGCAGAACCTCGCGATTCTCCCCAGCCCTAGAACCCGGGGAGGCGGAGGAGGAGGGGGGGGAGCGGGCGCAGGGGGGAGCGGGGCAGGCTTCGGGGCAGGGGCAGGGGGGAACCGCCGGGGGGGGTCGTTTTCGGTTACGGGGAATCTGTTTTCTAAGGGGTTGGGGGGGGACGGGGGAGAAGGGAGTGGGGGGGAAAGTATACCCCGTCTGGGGCGCGCCCTCCCCCCTCGCCCTCCTCCCCTGCTAACAAGCAGCATGGGAGGGCCGCGAGTCAGTTTCTGTTTGACGATCCGATGCTGATTGAGTACAACGCGTCACTCTCCGCCCGAACCTCCTCGCCGCTAGGCTCGGGCCGAGCCTCCGGGGCAGGTCCGGAAGGTGGGGTAGCGGGCGGTGGGCCTGGTCCGTCGCTGTTATCCCCCATGGGCGGTGGGACTGGCTCGTCTCTTTTGTCTCCTGTGGGGTGTTCCACTCCTCAATCCACGCTCTCTGATGCGGTGCTGATGGGTCCGGCTAGCAGCAGCACAAACACGAGCAGCAGCAGCATTGCGGCTGTGAGTGGACCGCTGGAGAGTCTGTTTATTGGGTCGGATGGGGCTGGAGCGGTGGGGGCAGCAGGAGGTGCTGCTGCCACTGGTGGCAGTGGTGGTGGGGATGGCGCTGCTGCTGTTGGTGTTGCTGCTGGTGGTGGTGTTAGTGGTGGTGGTGGTGGGATTAGTGAGAGCAGAAGCGGTGATGGAGTGAGCAGCATTGCCGCCGTGGTTGAAGGAGGAGGGGGTGTGATGAAATCGCGATCCGCCACCCAGCCAACTCTGCAAAATTCCTCCTCGTTCCCCGTACAAGAGAGCAAGTTTGGAATCATATCCTCCTCCTCCTTATCCCTGCCCCGATGCTGCTGCTGCTGCTGCTGCTGCTAGTGCTGCTGGGGATGGAGACGCCTCCGCTCCCCCCCCTAGAATCACCATCCCCCCTGTTTATTCCGATGGGTCCGGGTGTACTCCCACCGGTATAGTCACACCCACTTTGGGAACAGCTGCTGCCGGCACTGCTGCTGGCGCTGCAGCAGCAGGAGGAGCAGGAATCGTGGTGACAGAAGGCAGTGGGGAGGGAAAGGCGTCTGCTTCTGCTGCAGGGGATGCCGCAGGATCGAACCATCAGCAGCAGCAGGGGGCCGAGGAGAGCAACAGTGCTCTCACTGAACCTGCTTCTCAAACTGCCTCTGCTGCTGCTGTTGGCACTGGCGCTGGCACTGCTGCTGCTACTGCTGCTGCTGTGGGCACTGCTGGCGCCACTGCTGCTGGGATTGGAATTCGGCTAGGGAAGGGAGCAGCTGCAGGAGCAACAGCGGCAGCAGGAACAGCAGGAACAGCAGGAGCAGCAGGAGCAGCAGGAGCAGCAGGAGCAATAGGAGCAGCAGGAGCGGCGATATGCAAGGAGCTGCAGGCAGTCGGCGAGTGGGCGGAGTGGTTACCAGTGGCAGAGGTGCCGTGGCTTAGAAGGGCGGCTGCTGTGCTCATCCGCGCGCGAGGGAAGCCGCACTTTGCTGCGCTCTACTGGTGAGTCGGTGCATGGGATGGGCGGTGCAGTGGTGGGCTGGGATGGTGGATGCGCTCTACCGGTGAGTGTAGAATGGGGGTTGAGATCGAGTGTGTGAGTGGGAGAGTGGAGAGTGTGAGCATGCGCGAGAGCACAGCAGAGTAGGCTCATGTTACTCTAATATAGTCTCCTCATGTTACTGACTAAATCCCCTGCATTCACTGAGAGTGTTATCGCGACCCTCTATACTCTAAAACCCCTGCCTTCATGCTGCTGTATCGCTTCCCTCCGTCCCTTTCGCTGCCCCTGTGCAGCAAAGCGCGTCAAGCAACGGTGGCGAGTGCGGTGGAGAGTGTGAGCATGAAGGAATACACAGCAGAGGAGACGCAGGCCATGGCGTGGGCGGATCTAGAGCCGTTGATCAAGCTGTGGATCAGAGACATCAGCATCCTGGTGAGCCGCACATGGGATGGCACATGGTGATCGCATGCAGTGCACATGACGATGGTATGTAGTGAGGAGAGGACACGCAGGCCATGGCGTGGGCGGATCTGGAGCCGTTGATCAAGCTGTGGATCAGAGACATCAGCATCCTGGTGAGAGAGACGTGTACATGGCACATGGTGATCACATGCATTGCACACCACCACAGGGAGAGGGGGAGGATGGGGCGTGCAGTAGCGAGGGGAGGAGACACAGGCCATGGCGTGGGCGGATCTAGAGCCGTTGATTTAGCTGTGGATCAGAGACATCAGCATCCTGGTGAGTGAGAGGCACACGGGGCATGATATGCTCACATACATTGACGCCTCTCCAGCCACCATCAGTAGCAGCAATACCCTCCCTCCCTTGCTCTCCCCTGCCCTGCCCCCCGTGCTCCCTCTGCTTCCCCCCACCAGCTGCGGGTTCTCTTCTTCTCCGAGCATCAGCTCATCAAGGGCGTTCTCGACGCCTCTCCAGCCACCAGCAATAGCAGCGGCAATACCAGCAATAGTGGATGCAGCGGCAATAGCAGCGGCAATACCAGCAATAGTGGATGCAGCGGCAATAGCAGCGGCAATACCAGCAATAGTGGATGCAGCGGCAATAGCAGCGGCAATACCAGCAATAGTGGATGCAGCGGCAATAGCAGCGGCAATACCAGCAATAGTGGATGCAGCGGCAATAGCAGCGGCAATACCAGCAATAGTGGATGCAGCGGCAATAGCAGCGGCAATACCAGCAATAGTGGATGCAGCGGCAATAGCAGTGGCAATACCAGCAATAGTGGATGCAGCGGCAATAGCAGCGGCAATACCAGCAATAGTGGATGCAGCGGCAATAGCAGCGGCAATACCAGCAATAGTGGATGCAGCGGCAATAGCAGCGGCAATACCAGCAATAGTGGATGCAGCGGCAATAGCAGCGGCAATACCAGCAATAGTGGATGCAGCGGCAATAACAGTGGCGGCGCCGGCGGCTCTGCTGAACCCACCAGCACATGTGAAACACCTGACGAAACTCCTGAGCCTGCGGCTGAGGCACTGAAGGCGAATGACAGCACGACGCACAGCACATCCCAGAGCACACCTGAGAATGCACCTGAGGGACCACCTGAGAGTCCACCGGAGGATAAACCTGAGGGCAGGAGCAAGTGCGCGGAGCAGGCTGCCAGGAAACCCGGGGAGCACCTGATGAGTCCGGACAGCGTGCTTCGGCATCTAGTGGGGTCGGTGGGCGGGGTGAAATCGACCCTGTGTGTGCTGTGCGCGAATGCTGCAGCCATCGCTGCGTCTAAGAGCGCCCCTGAGAAGATCTTCGCGCTGCTGGAGGCATACCGCACTGTTGCTGACCTCTCCCCTCAGGTATGTCTTGCTATCCAGGTGGTAAACAGCGAGTTACAAGAGGTGGTAACCAGATGGCTTCTCACTGCTCGAGGTAAGTAAGGCTCTGTATAGTAGCCCCTGCTGCAGCCATTGCTGCGTCTAAGAGCGCCCCTGAGAAGATCTTCGCCCTGCTGGAGGCATACCACACCGTGGCTGACCTCTCCCCCCCCAGGTAAGCCAGCCCGTTACTAGAGGTGGTAACCAGTTACTACAGGTGGTAACCAGTTACTACATGTGGTAACCAGTTTCTACAGGTGGTAACCAGTTACTACATGTGGTAACCAGTTTCTACAGGTGGTAACCAGTTACTACAGGTGGTAACCAGATCGCATCTCTCTGTTGCCATCGCTGCGTCTAAGAGCGCCCCTGAGAAGATCTTCGCCCTGCTGGAGGCATACCGCACTGTTGCTGACCTCTCCCCCAAGGTGCGCCTGGCGCAAGTGGTAACCAGGTACTAGAGGTGGTAACCAGCAATCAGAGGTGGTAACCAGCTATCAGAGGTGGTAACCAGCTATCAGAGGTGGTAACCAGCTATCAGAGGTGGTAACCAGCTATCAGAGGTGGTAACCAGCTGCTAAAGGTGATAACCAGCTACTAGAGGTGGTAGCCAGTTACTAGAGGTGTTTATTCCTCCTCTCTCTTCGTCCCACTCCCCTCTCCTTCCTCAATTCCTCCCCCACCTCCCCTCAGGCTCCCGGCGTTCCTCGCTCTCCCCAAGAGCGATTCAGATGATCCCTTCAAGCTCTGGCAGCGCATCTCGCAGCTCACTTACCTGTCACACCCCCTTCCCTTCCTCTCCTTCCTTTCCCCTGCACCATCAGGCCTTACCAGTGTTCCTCGCTCTCCCAAAGAGCGACTCAGACGATCCCTTCAAGCTCTGGCAGCGGCTCTCGCAGCTCTTTGCAGGAGCCATCTTTGCCACTCTGGACGACCTCAACCGCATTCTCAGGGACGTGTCAGCCTTTGTGCCTGCGAATCAAGCCAGTGGGAGCTCACCAATGAAGAAGAAGCTGCTCAGGTGAGGCGTGGTCTGGCTCTGCTGTGTTGTAACAGCCTCTCGCAGCTCTTCGCAGGAGCCATCTTTGCCACTCTGGACGACCTCAACCGCATTCTCAGGGACGTGTCAGCCTTCGTGCCGGCGAATCAGGGGACTAACAGCTCTCCCATGAAGAAGAAGCTGCTCAGGTGAGAAAGGGCGTGGGCGTGTGTGACGGTTGGGGTGCGTTGGAGGCGAGTTGAGGGTGTCACATGTCCCTGTGAAGGAGCCATCTTTGCCACTCTCGACGACCTCAACCGCATTCTCAGGACGTGTCAGCCTTTGTGCCTGCCAATCAAGCCAGTGGGAGCTCTCCCATGAAGAAGAAGCTGCTCAGGTGGGGTCTGGTGTGGTGTGAGAGTGCGAGCCTGAGGGTGCCGTGCCACTGCGGCAGGCGTGCCTCTCACAGCTCTTTGCGGGAGCCATCTTTGCCACTTTCGACGAGCTCAACCGCATTCTCAGGGACGTGTCAGCCTTCGTGCCTGCAAACCAGGCATCTGAAAACTCTCCCATGAACAAGAAGCTTCTGAGGTGAGAGGGAGGAGCCAAGCACAGTTCATAGAAGTGAGCATTAAAGGGAGGTTGCCATCTTTGCCACTCTGGACGACCTCAACCGCTCTGCATTCTCAGGGACGTATCAGCCTTCGTGCCGGCGAATCAGGCGTCTGGTAGCTCACCAATGAAGAAGAAGCTGCTCAGGTGAGAGGAGAGGTTACGGTATGAGAGGGTGTGAGAGGGTGTGCGAGACAGTGGGCTGTATTCTCAGGACCTCAGGGACGTGGGGGGAAGTTGACTTTTGAGTCGACTCAAAAGTGACTCCGTATGAGAGGGTGTGAGACAGAGTCGGCTGTATTCTCGGGACCGCAGGGGCGTGGGGGGAGGGTGACTTTTGAGTCGACTCAAAAGTGACTCCGTATGAGAGGGTGTGAGAGAGAGTGGGCTGTATTCTCGGGACCGCAGGGACGTGGAAGCGTTTCTGCCAGCCAAGCCAACCAGGCATCTGGTAGTTCTCCCATGAAGAAGAAACTGCTGAGGTGAGAGTGGGTGCGGTGTGTGTGGGAATGAGGCCCTTGGGGTGGCGCAGTGGGAAGTGCTTCCTGTGAACCCATCTTCACCTCTTTGGATGAGCTCTCAACCGCTTTCTCCCCTTCTTTACCCACTTCTCTGCCTCTCACGTACCCCCTATAGGCTGATTCACTGGAAGTCCTCGGAGCAGAAGGCCACAAACGAGGAGGAGGTGGATATCGGCGTGCATAAAGTAACAAGCTACGTGATTAACTTCATCGCACAACTAATGGATAGGGAGAGCCGTGCGGACCACTATGGAACCCTAGAAATGGTCTATAAGAGGCATGCAGCAGATAAGAGGCTCATAGGCTTGGCTACTATTGGCGGGGCGAGTTTCAGGGACAGGGGAGGGGGAGGGGGAGGGGAGGTGGAGGCGGAGGGGGGAAGGCGGGGGGGAGCAGCGGGGGAAGCAAGTCCGGGGGGAGTAAGCTGGGAGGGGGAGGGGTGGGGAGTCACAGTACCAGAGGCAGTCAGGGGAACCAAGGAAGTCAATCAAGTCAATCGGGTCAAGGCAGCGGCAGTCAAACGAGTCAAGGCAGTCAAGGCGGCGGTCAAGCAGGTCAAGGGGGGAGTCAAGGGGGGAACCAGCTGCAGCACCCGAGTGCGGGTGGCAGGCGCCAGCTGGCGGCGGAGATGGAGGGGTTGCTGGATTCGTTGCTGTTCAACATGGAGGCGCGGGGGCGGGCGATCCAGGACCCTGCGATGGGGGCGCTGTTTGTGATGAACAACGCGCACTATGTGGCTGGCAGCATGTGAGTATGGGAGTAGGGGTGGGGGGAGAGAAGCGGAGATGGAGGGGTTGCTGGATTCGTTGCTATTCAACATGGAGGCGCGAGGGCGGGCGATCCAGGACCCGGCGATGGGGGCGCTGTTTGTGATGAACAACGCGCACTATGTGGCTGGCAGCATGTGAGTATAAGAGGGGGGTGTGGGGAGGAGGGGGGCGGAGATGGAGGGGTTGCTGGATTCGTTGCTATTCAACATGGAGGCGAGGGGGCGGGCGATTCAGGACCCGGCGATGGGGGCGCTGTTTGTGATGAACAACGCGCACTACGTGGCTGGCAGCATGTGAGTAGGGGGGGTGTGGGGATGTGGGTATAGAGGAAAGGAGGATGTGTGTAAGTAGTGCGCGCGGACGGGCGATTCAGGACCCGGCGATGGGGGCGCTGTTTGTGATGAACAACGCCCATTATGTGGCTGGCAGCATGTGAGTATAAAGGGGGAAGCAGCATGTGAGTATAGAGCAGGAAAATCAGCATGCGACTATAAAAGGGAGGTAAAGGTGGGGAGGTTTGGCTGTAGGTTGTGTATGTGATTATAGGAGTGCTGAGATGAGCAATGCTTGTTATGTGGCTGGCAGCGTGTGAGCGGGGTATGGGGTGGCATGTGAGTGGTGGGTGGGAACCTGCTGTGGGATCCTCTACCTCTTACAGTGATGTGATGTGAGGTGATCACCGTCAAAAGAATGGAAGAAAGTAAAAGAAAATAAAAATCGTGTGCCCCACATTTCTCCCCTCTCTTCCCCGCTCTTCCCTCCAAGTTTATTCGCCTCTGACAAAGAAACTAATTTCCCCTGCAGTTCTCCCCTCTCTTCCCCTCTTTGCTCTTTTCCCTCTTCCGCCCGCCAGTGTTGCAACGAGGATGAAGGACGCACTGAAGCAGCAGGACCGCGCCCCTCTGCTGCCTCTGACAAAGAAACCACTCCGACCCGCTCACACTGCTCTCTTCTCTTCCTCTCTCTTTCTTACTGTCTCTCTTCCCTCTTCCGCCCGCCAGTGCTGCAACGAGGATGACGGACGCACTGAAGCAGCAGGACCGCGCCCCTCTGCTGCCTCTGACAAAGAAACCACTCCGACCCGCTCACACTGCTCTCTTCTCTTCCTCTCTCTTTCTTACTGTCTCTCTTCCCTCTTCCGCCCGCCAGTGTTGCAACGAGGATGAAGGACGCACTGAAGCAGCAGGACCGCGCCCCTCTGCTGCCTCTGACAAAGAAACCACTCCGACCCGCTCACACTGCTCTCTTCTCTTCCTCTCTCTTTCTTACTGTCTCTCTTCCCTCTTCCGCCCGCCAGTGTTGCAACGAGGATGAAGGACGCATTGAAGCAGCAGGATCGGATCGCGGCCTATGAAGCAGCCTTTGATAAGGCGGGCCTTGCAAAGGTTGGTGCATTTGTAAGGGCAAGCTTTCCTACAAGGTGGTTTCTAGAATCCTCCAACAAACGGTCCAGAATTATTGACCATGTTGTGTTGCAGCTTTGAAAAGGCAGCTGTTGCAATTGTGAGTGTGTTTGGTCAAGGAACACAAGGAGCACCATGCCTGTCTGTCCTCCTTCAAATGCTTCTCGTGTAAAGAGGGTGTTTTTGAGACGTCTCAAAAAGATGTTGCAATCGTGAGTGTGTTTGGTCAAGGAACACAAGGAGCACCATGCCTGTCTGTCCTCCTTCAAATGCTTCTCGTGTAAAGAGGGTGTTTTTGAGACGTCTCAAAAGATGTTGCAATCGTGAGTGTGTTTGGTCAAGGAACACAAGGAGCACCATGCCTGTCTGTCCTTCTTCGGATGCCCTTCTCTCCAGCTCACCTGTCTCCTGCTCAACTCTCACTCTCTCTCCTCTCTTCTCTTTTCTTCCCTCTTGTTCCACCAGCTCATGGCATGCTTGGCGCCTGAAGAGGTATCTGCAAAGCTCAGCGCAGATGCAGTCAAATCCAGGTCAGTTTGGCTATGCTGGTCGACAGAAGTCAATGCGAGTCAACAAAAGACAGCTCGGCCTTTGAAAAAGTGGCGTTGGAGCAGAACCGTTGAATCGTGATCACCAACTCGCAGACTAAGAATGACAGCTATCCCAGTTATTTTCGTGTTTGACTTGCGTTGACTTGTATTGACTTCCCTGAACTCCCGTTTGTCTCCCGCCCTCTCAGGCTCAAGAAGTTCAGCTCGGCGTTTGAGGAGGTGGCGGTGGAGCAGAACTGTTGGATCGTAATCAGCAACTCTCAGAGGAAGAAGACCAGGATCCCAGTGGCCCCTGCGTTTGACTTGTGTTGACTTGCGTTGACCCCTCTTACCGTCTCACCAATATCTCAGGCTCAAGAAGTTCAACTCAGCCTTCGAGGAGGTGGCGTTGGAGCAGAACCGTTGGATCGTGATCAGCGACTCGCAGAGGAAGAAGACGAGGATTCGTTTCGCCCGCACACTCAAGAACGCTTACCTGGAGTTCCTTACACCTCATAGGTAGCTGCCACTTGTACTCACACATGCACGGACAGATACACACATGCACACATGCACTATTGTAGGAAGAGGATGAGGATCCGCTTTGCCCGCACGCTCAAGAACGCGTACCTGGAGTTCCTCACACCACACAGGTACTGGTTCACCCACACACATGCACATATACACAGGCAGATACTCACGCTCAAGAAAGCGTACCTGGAGTTCCTCACACCACACAGGTTACTGTCACTCAGTGTCTTGTGCGAATTACATGCATGTGGTAACTGTTGCCTTGCCGGTTAGAGCATACGCCCGCTCGCAGACCCTCTGCTTTTGAGGCGCCTCAAAGAGACTCTCAGTGTCTTGTGTGATTAACATGCATGTGGTAACTGTTGCCGGTTAGAGCTTACTCAAATGCGCCTACCTTCCCCATCTCCCCTCTCCCCTCTTGTCCTTACTCTCCTCCCCCCCCCACACCCCCCATCCCGCTTTTCAGGGAGATCATAGCAGACATCCCGACCTATCAGTGGTCGCCAGATGGCATCGAGCGATTGATGCTCAAGTCCTTCTTCCTCGGTCGAAGCCTCCCTCTCATCATGACTGCATGAAGGCCGTGCTGCTGCTATGCCTCCACACCTCCATGCCTCCACGCCCCCACGCCTCCAATCCTCGTCGCCTCCACACCTCCACGCCTTCATGCCTCCATGCCTATCGAGCAGTTGACGCTCAAGTCCTTCCTCGGTCGAAGCCTCCCTCTCATCATGACTGCTTGAAGGCTGTGCTGCTGCCACTCCTCCACACCTCCACACCTCCATGCCTCCATGTCTATTGAGCAGTTGATTCTCAAGTCCTTCTTCCTAGGTCGGTGCCTCCCTCTCATCGTGTCTGCTTGAAGGCCATTCCTCTCTGCTTGTTAAATGCTCCCATGCCTATCGAGCGGTTGATGCTCAAATCCTTCTTCCTCGGTCGAAGCCTACCCCTTATCATGACCGCTTGAAAAACATACCATTAGGCACCATACCACCGCGCCACCATCCTCTCTCCTATGCTTGTATGTTTCCTCCGCTGCAGCCTCCCTCTTTTCGTGACTGCATGAGAAGCATGCCTCCATGCTTCCTGCCTTATGATTCTTGCGGGCATGCTACTATGCTTTCATGCTTCTTTGCTTCCTTTGCCAGAGCCTCCCGCCTTTAGCTTCCCTGTTAAGGTCCAGCGAATAGCAACATTTCTGAAAAGTACATGTACCTCTAACCTACCTTTATGAATAAACTACACCTAAATAACCATATTAACGCGGCGGCTAAAATCGAAGTATCACCCAACCCTCGAATCACATCCATCTATGGCTCATCCGCGCCTCGGAATATCCTCCTCCCCTTCATTCACTAAAGCCGTTGGGTTTGATTCTCCATATGTAGGCCAAGCCTTTAGCCTTGTATGGCAAAGCGGCACTGCGTTGTAACGGAACGAACCGAGCTAATCCAGTCAGTTCCCATCGACGAGGAAAATCACCGCGAATCGCGACGCTTAGGCGGCAACCGATTATTGATTTCTTCATATGCCACCGAATAGATTAATATAATGTCCGTTCGCCGGATATTACGGCCCTTCGCAATATTAGATGCGCTTCGTTAGCTCTGATCTTCCGACTCGCTGGATGTCGCGGTCCCGCAGGGCGGCCGTTGGTTGGCCTTCGTGGCTCTCCGTAGTAGCCGCAGTAGCGGGTCTCGTGTTTATAACGCGGATACAAGCGCAAGGAGACGCGGGCCTGGAGCACGCGATGTCCTTATATCGGGTACAGCACGGCATTTCTACATCCCTCGTAAATCGAGACTGCCAATAAGCATGTGTACTTATGATTCGTGTCCGTACATCGTCCCGCTTCCGCCGTATCTTTCCCCCTGAACATGCCCCCTCTCCCCAACCGTTCCCCTTTCCCCCATCTCTTCCCCTGACAGGCATGGGAGGCGGCATATGGCTTGCAGGCGGACTCCCCCCTTCCCCCTTCCGCCATCGCCCTCCCCCCGCGCGTTCCCCCTCCCCCGCACCTGGAGGACTGCGCTGTCCTGACTGCCTGGCGCTGGGCGCAGGAGCATGGGGAAGCGGGGGGTGCGGGGGGACAGGGGGAAACGGGGGAACCAGGAGAAGTGGGAGAAGGGTGGGAAACAGGGGGGGCAAGGGAAGCGGAGAAAGCGGGGGGAGGAGGGGAAGAAAACAGGGGGGAATCAGGGGAAGAGGGGAAAGTGGGGGAAGGAAAAGGGGGACGATCAGGGGAAGGCTCGCAAGTAAGCGGGGGAAGGGGGAAGCTTCCCCCCTGGGCGGCACAAGCTCACCCCCAACCGCCCTGGATCGTCGGTTCTGACGCGGCCAATCTGGCGATGACACGTGTCGCTCAGCGGGACATCTGGGCGCACCAGTTCCCCCCTGGGGGGGACTGCAGCAACAAACGCCTCCTATTGGTGGATTGGCCTAGCTCGGCGCACGGGATTGGCTCACAGCTGCATATCATGAGCGCGATTCTGAGCGTTGCAATGCGGTTCAAAAGGGTGCTGGTTCCAAGTCGGGGGTCGTTCACTCGAGCTAGTCACCCCGATTGTAACGGTGAGTTGTTCTAAGAGGGTGTTGGTTGCTCAAGAGTCATCCTCCCACCCACATCCTCCCATATTTTTATTATTATTTTTTTTTCAACGACTCAATAATAAGCAGCCACAGGCACTTTTTGTTCCATCCATTGCTCCATGTTCCCCTGGCCTCTATTTGAGACGTCTCAAAAGTCTTCTGCTGCTGCTTCTTCCCTTCCCTGTTGCCTTTTCCTGCCACTGCTACTCTTCGACTGTTGCTGCAGTCGAAATACAAGACCCAGAACCTTGAATTGCCCACGCAACTGTTGCTGCAGTTGTTTTTTTTTTTTTTAGAGCGCGTCAAAAGCCACTACCTTTCGTTTCCTTCGTTTGCAATTTGTCCCCTTCGTTTCCCCCAAATTGCAGCCACAGGCACATTCGGCTCCTTCCACTGCTACTTCTTCCCCTCGTCTCCCCCGCCTGTGAACGTGAAGCTGAGCTGGCGGCAGTGGCGGCAGCAGCGGCCAATGAGACGCTGCCACGTGTGACAGAGGAGAGCAAGGAGGCGGTTCTGGCGTCAGATCAGCGAGTGGTGCTGTTCCATCGGGAGCCTTATAACGGATTGCGCTTTGAAGGGGATGTGAGGTGAGGGAAGAGGATGGACTAGGGCAGGGAGTAGAGGGGAGGGAGTAGAGGGGAGGGAGTAGAGGGGAGGGAGTAGAGGGGAGGGAGTAGATGGGAGGGAGTAGAGGGGAGGGAGTAGAGGGGAGGGAGTAGAGGGGAGGGAGAGCAGCGAGTGGTGCTGTTCCACGGGGAGCCTTATAACGGATTGCGCTTTGAAGGGGATGTCAGGTGAGGGGAGGCAGAGGAGGAGAGGGTATCAGGGGTGAGAAGAGAGGGGGTTGCGCACTATTTAGATGAGAGGGGGGTTGCCTCAAAAGTCAAACACATTATTCTCTTCCTCTTTCCTCCCTCCCCCCTCCCGTCCACACACACACACACACACACACACACACACACACACACACACACACACACACACACACACACACACACACACACACACACACACACACACACACACATGTGTAGCTGTGACCAACCTAACACCATAGAGCTGGTTGGATTCGTGGGGGAGGGGGATGAGACAAAAGGGGAGAGCCTTTTCTGACCTCTATCCGCTGTCATTCCCTCCCCCTTTCCCCCCTCCACACGCGCACTCACACACATCTGCAGCCGTTGGCCCAATGCTTATCGTGAGCGGCCTAACACCATAGAGCTCGTTGGATTTGTGGGGGAGGGGGATGACACGAGGCAACGGGTGCACTGGTGGAGGGCTCAATCTATTCGTTTCCTCCTCCGCTCCCCCTCTGTCTACCTCTGCCACATCACCAATCGCGTCCGCCACACCTCCTACGGTCTCTCAGTTGCTGCCCACCTCGCCGCCTCTGCCGCCCAGCAGGCCGCGCTGGCCCGCACCCACCCGAATATTCTATCCTCGCTAAGTGCTGCTGCACCGCCGTGTATTGGCGGTGATGGAAGTAGTAACCTTTTTGGAGCAGCGGTTGGTGATATAAGAACTAACAGTAGCAGTAGTGAAAGGGTTTTTTATGAAAGCAGCAAGCGTAGTGACGCTGGTAACCCAAACAGCAGCAGTGGTAGCTCCGGCAGTCACTCTACTGGTAACACTGATGGTGGTAACCCTGCTGATAACCCTAAACTGATGGGGGGATTCCCGGTTCTAGACAGTGTTCTGAATGGGTGCACTCTGGAGTCAAGGGCATGGGCAGAGAGGAGACGGACAGCAGCACACTCAAGCTGCACCTGCAGCAGCACAGACAGCACCAGTGCAACAAATACAACAGTAAGTGGCGCCCCCGGTATAACTGACAGCAGATCTCTCAACTACAGGCGTCTAATTCTCGGGATCGAGCCGTACGTGCCGCGGCCGATAGTGAGTATGCATGTGAGGCAAGGCGACAAGGGCAGTGAGATGCAACTCAACTCCTTCGCGGCTTTTATGTTCTTTACCTACCGGCTAAGGAGGGCTGACCCGGACGTGAAGCACGTGTGGCTGAGCACAGAGATGCAGGTGAGAAAGCAGGGAGGTTTGGTATGTCTTGTTCCTGTTACCACTAGTTTCATGCCTCTTGTTCATGTTACTCCCCCCGGTTTCCATTTTCGTTGTCTCCCTGCAAAACTGCAGTCTGTTATCGACCAAGCGAATCAATTCAAGGACTGGTCATTTCTTTACTCGCACAACCCGCGGCAAAGCAGCAACAAGCACATGGTGGATTATGAGCGAGATGTGGGGCATCAGCTAGTTGGCATTAGCTTTGCGAATCTAATTATTTCCTCGCAGTGTGATTATTTTGTGGGCGCGCTGGGCTCGAATTGGAACAGGTTGATTAATGAGCTACGGGTAACTAATGGTCGGCTTTTTAAAGGCTATGTGACGCTGAACAACGACGAGTTTTGATGCAAGGCATTATGGAAAGAATTACGGTACAAATTTGTGCAACTACGGTGTCATATACCTGTCTCACGACTGAAACATTTCAATCCGACCATACTAAGGAGGAGAATTAGGTAAGACAAAAAGAAACTGCTTTGATACACTATGTATGGACATGCATAGTACTACCGTATCTTCAGTATACAAAAGCATTTTCATATTAAGTCCCAGAAACTGGCTTCACGCTTTTGAAAGAGGAAAAGGGAAAGAGGGAGAAGGAAAAGGGAAAGAAAGACACCAGAAACAACTCAAACGCAACACCCATAAAAAGCCCCATAAAAATACTCCATAAAGAAAAAACCCAACCAGGATCCCCTACCAGACGTCCCATCTCGCACCCCATTCCCCCTCGCCCCCCCCCCCCCCCCCCCCCCCCCCCCCCTCCCCCCCAAGTCACATCTGCACATCCACCATGTAGGGGGCCTCCACCCAAAGAGGCCCGCCCTCCACCTCGACATCGTCCCTCTCCCGATCCACCAAGTCCACATTCAACCCCCCCATGGAAGACGCCGCCCGAAGCAGGATGACACGAGCTTGCGCCCGTTGTAACGCCACTCCGATGAGCGCCTTCAGAGACCCCAAAAGGTAAGCCGAGAACGAAGTGTCATCCTCCCGACAAGCCCCCCGTGACACAGCTAGCCCCACGTGCGCGTCCCCCTGCTGTCGAAGCCACCGCCGGAAGCGACCGCCGAGACACCCCCACGTCTCCACTATCAAAGGGGTGAACTGCACGCCTCGGTTCCGTGCAAGAAGAGGCGCGTAATCCCCCGTTTTGCGACGCTCCCACTCCTTTGCCGCCACGCCTATAGACCGCCCGCACTGCCCTAGCAGAGATGGAGACAGTGATAGCGGGTCCGCGACACTAATCTCTAAAGCATGAGCCTCCCCAGCCATTGGTCGTCGCACCGCTACGTCAACCCGCTTCCCCGGCAGCACCGCACTATCCTCCATCGTCACCACCCCCCCTGACGCCTTAGCGATCTTTGCCACCGCAAACTTCACCTCATCATGCACCCGAGATGGACCGTGTTGGTGCTTGCATCTCAGCGCATGATGCGGGTCTGCTGGGTCATCATACGCTGTGCCACAAACACACTTCCCCGCCACTTGCAGCTGCTGGATTGGGAGACCAAGCCGTATAGCAGCAGCAATGCCCCACTCCGCTGCAGTGAATGTGAGATCTGAATGAGCCGGAACTGCCGAAACCCATGCACCAGCCCCCGGGCCCTGAAGGGATGTGAAACGGGCCAGGGTGGCATCGTCACGAGCCAAGCGGCGGAGTGCCTGGAGCTCCTCAACAGCCAACTGCCGCTGCCGCGCCTGGAAAAGCCGAAGAGGAGGGGCCGCCACACACAGGGGTAAGTCCGGCAGCTCCTGGCGTATAGTCGCGGGCAACTGCTCAATGGCCTTGGCAAACCACGGGTCAAGAAGCTCGAACATAGGAGAGCGGACTCAAAGAGGCCGCCGCCCGGATCCCAAACCCTCCGAGGCGCACAGGGAGATGCAGCTGCATGCGTGCGCGCCTAGACCTGCCGGGATCCTGCTCCCAAGTGCCAGGGGGGAAAAGCTGCTCAAAGCAATCCTCCAGACAGCTGTCCCACTCTCTAAAGGCCTCCACCACCTCCGGCCGCGGCGGCATAGTCCGGGCCAGGTACATCGGCCGTGCTGAAACTGCAATAGCGAGGAGATGCGAGGCCATCTGGGGGTGGTCGAGCAGGGGGAGCCACGGCAATGGCGCCTGCAACTCGCGAAGCCGCTTCCGTAATCGGGCCCCCTCCCAATCCTCCTCCCCAATAGGCACGCCCACCACAGTAAGACCCTCCTCCTCCCGCTGCATCCCCAAAGGCAATGCCCGCTCCATATCCCCACCTCCACGCTCCCAAAACCTGCACTTGTGCGCCTGCACTTCCAGCCCCACCCACTCCAACCTCTCTCGCAGCACCCCAAAAGCCTCCAGAATCCTAGCCGCTGGTCCCAGGATGTAGGTATCGTCTGCATAGCTCAAGAAAAGTAGGTCCCTGAACTCTCTAGTCACCGTCCCCAGCACCTGCTGCTGCGTGAAAGCGAAAAGAAAAGGGCCGAGCGGGTCCCCCTGTCGCGATCCTCGTGCCGACTCAAGACTCTGTACGAAAGGGCCCGCTCGGAGGTACAGGTCGCTAGGTGTCCCATAGAAGACACGCAAGAATGGGATCATTCCTGAGAAAGGCGACTCCTTCAGCCCCTCGAACATCGCGTGGCGATGAAACGAATTGAAGGCGTTCGCGACATCTATCTGCAGCGCACACCAGTCGGGGTGAGTGGCCAGCGCTGACCGGAAAGAATGAGTAAGAATCTCCACCCCGGCCCTGGTGCCCACTCCCAGCTGGTTACACGGCAGAAAATAAGAAGCCATCACAGGGCGAAGCGAGATGCAGAGAGCTCGAGCGAGGATACGCGGAAGCACCTCCCCGATCGCCACCGGCCGGACGTCACCGTTGGGTTTGGAAAGCCCGACTAGGTTGGATGCGGCGAGCCAGGGCCGAGCTCGCTCGGGGACCTGTCCCGCCACCCATTGGTTGAACACTTCCAGCAGGTGGGAGAGGCAGGAAGGTTCCGTGAGGAAAGTGTCGCGCAGATGCTCTGTGACCCATCCCGATGGCCCTGCAGCTGAGGCGCGAGCAGCTGTGTGGATAGCTCTAGCCAGAATGTCGGTCGTGAGTGGAGGCCGCTGAGGAGCGTCGACAGTAAACTCACGAACCCACGGTGGTACCTCGCCACTGCTAGCTGGGTGCTTCCCTCGCAGCGACTGCACCATAGCCTCAGTTGGTCGAGCCAACTCTCCTGCTGTGAGGCAAGACAAACCACGGCTCCACTCTCCCACTTTACACCGAGATCGGCACCGTGACAGGCGGATGGCCTCCGGGTCCTGGTCAGAGCACGTGTAGGCAAGTGGGCGAACTGCTGGCCGTGCCGCCGCCATGGCAGCGTCGAACAACTCCCGCCACCTCCCCTCCCAGAAGGCCCCCAGCCGCTCTATGATCAGCGCCTTCTGACCTATGCCTGGCTTGGGAGGCACGGCTAGGATGAGGCGCGGAAACGCCAGGAGTAGGAGGGTAGCAGCTTCATCTCCCGGTCGGCTCTTCAGCCGCTTCAAGATGCAACAGAGTGCGTCTAAGACCCCGGACCGGGCCCGCTGCGGGATTCGGCGCACTGTCCTCCCTCCAACCGCCTCCACACAGAAAAATGCCTCCCACTCCCATGACTTAACCCCTGCCCACGCCTCGTCCCCAAATTCCCGCGGCGTCGGTCGCTCCTGTGTGTCGGTCTCCACCAGAGACGGGATCGAGCCAAGTGCCTGCGCGCGTCTCTCCGCCTCAGCCGCCCGGCATACCCTCATGTGGTTCGCAGCGGCCCCTCTCGTGGCGAACGTGTGGAAACACGTGTCACACGGGAAACGGGGGCATGGGGAAGGCGGACTGGGTGGTTCTCCGTCCGCCTCTGACTCCTCCGCAGTCGCCATGGGGGTATCAAACTCCAAAAGTCGGCACCACTCCTCCAACTGCTGTTCCCGGTCGTCCATCGATCCCCCCCCTGCCTGCTGCGTACCCTGGGGTGCCCCGGGCACCCTCGGCTCCCCTCCTGCCTGCTGCACTCCCTGGGGTGCCCCGGGCGCCCTCGGCTCCCCTCCTGCCTGCTGCACTCCCTGGGGTGCCCCGGGCACCCTCGGCTCCCCTCCTGCCTGCTGCACTCCCTGGGGTGCCCCGGGCACCCTCGGCTCCCCTCCTGCCTGCTGCACTCCCTGGGGTGCCCCGGGCACCCTCGGCTCCCCTCCTGCCTGCTGCACTCCCTGGGGTGCCCCGGGCACCCTCGGCTCCCCTCCTGCCTGCTGCACTCCCTGGGGTGCCCCGGGCACCCTCGGCTCCCCTCCTGCCTGCTGCACTCCCTGGGGTGCCCCGGGCACCCTCGGCTCCCCTCCTGCCTGCTGCACTCCCTGGGGTGCCCCGGGCACCCTCAGCCCCCCTCCTGCCTGCTGCACTCCCTGGGGTGCCCCGGGCACCCTCGGCTCCCCTCCTGCCTGCTGCACTCCCTGGGGTGCCCCGGGCACCCTCGGCTCCCCTCCTGCCTGCTGCACTCCCTGGGGTGCCCCGGGCACCCCCGGCTGCCCCCCTGCCTGCTGCTCTCCCTGGGGTGCCCCGGGCGCCCTCGGCTCCCCTCCTGCCTGCTGCACTCCCTGGGGTGCCCCGGGCACCCTCGGCTCCCCTCCTGCCTGCTGCACTCCCTGGGGTGCCCCGGGCACCCTCGGCTCCCCTCCTGCCTGCTGCACTCCCTGGGGTGCCCCGGGCACCCTCGGCTCCCCTCCTGCCTGCTGCACTCCCTGGGGTGCCCCGGGCACCCTCGGCTCCCCTCCTGCCTGCTGCACTCCCTGGGGTGCCCCGGGCACCCTCGGCTCCCCTCCTGCCTGCTGCACTCCCTGGGGTGCCCCGGGCACCCTCGGCTCCCCTCCTGCCTGCTGCACTCCCTGGGGTGCCCCGGGCACCCTCAACTCCCCTCCTGCCTGCTGCACTCCCTGGGGTGCCCCGGGCACCCTCGGCTCCCCTCCTGCCTGCTGCACTCCCTGGGGTGCCCCGGGCACCCTCGGCTCCCCTCCTGCCTGCTGCACTCCCTGGGGTGCCCCGGGCACCCTCGGCTCCCCTCCTGCCTGCTGCACTCCCTGGGGTGTCTCGGGCACCCTCGGCTCCCCTCCTGCCTGCTGCACTCCCTGGGGTGCCCCGGGCACCCTCGGCTCCCCTCCTGCCTGCTGCACTCCCTGGGGTGCCCCGGGCACCCTCGGCTCCCCTCCTGCCTGCTGCACTCCCTGGGGTGCCCCGGGCACCCTCGGCTCCCCTCCTGCCTGCTGCACTCCCTGGGGTGCCCCGGGCACCCTCGGCTCCCCTCCTGCCTGCTGCACTCCCTGGGGTGCCCCGGGCACCCTCGGCTCCCCTCCTGCCTGCTGCACTCCCTGGGGTGCCCCGGGCACCCTCGGCTCCCCTCCTGCCTGCTGCACTCCCTGGGGTGCCCCGGGCACCCTCGGCTCCCCTCCTGCCTGCTGCACTCCCTGGGGTGCCCCGGGCACCCTCGGCTCCCCTCCTGCCTGCTGCACTCCCTGGGGTGCCCCGGGCACCCTCGGCTCCCCTCCTGCCTGCTGCACTCCCTGGGGTGCCCCGGGCACCCTCGGCTCCCCTCCTGCCTGCTGCACTCCCTGGGGTGCCCCGGGCACCCTCGGCTCCCCTCCTGCCTGCTGCACTCCCTGGGGTGCCCCGGGCACCCTCGGCTCCCCTCCTGCCTGCTGCACTCCCTGGGGTGCTCCACCGTATCTTCTATGTTGTTCATTACCAAATAATTGCACCTGACCAAATAATATGGATTTGGTCAATCAAGGCGGGAGTTTAGTTGGAAAGACGTGTAAGTCCTTCACTAACTAACGCGTATAGGATACACGTTTACCCAGATGGTGTAGCGACACGTGTTAGCGTTCGCCTTTTGAGCCAACTTTGGGAGCTTTTCTGCTGACGTGGCACTCTTTCTGACCAGGCCATTCCCGCGCAAACCCAGATATCGTACTGCCACGCTTCTGGCGAGAAATGGCTTCTTCTGCCAACCTGACTCCAGGCGGCTAGGGGCTTCCGAAAACGGTTCAAAACGATGCTGTGCAGTTAGACACAGTTCATCGCTGGCCTCTTACATTGTTGCATATACCTGATCCTAGTCAACTTGGCCAGTTTCAATAGCACATGGCCCCGCAGATGTCTTTCTAACTTCAGAAAAGCGTTGGGGCTCAGCCGCTGTCGTTGTCGGATTGAGATTCTCAGAACGCTTCGTTATTCGCCAGGCGTATGCGTCTCGTAGCCTTCTTGTGAATCCGCCATCAGTAGCTTTTGGGGGCTGTCAGAATCCTTCATAATTAATAGCCGTCGATTGTTATAAATTTAACTTGGCATTATCCTCTGTCGTCATGGCTCATATTCTAAACGCCTGCGCTGCTGGCAGCTTGACCGCCAGAACCCTACCGTACGGGTGCGCTCTGAACGGATTCACAGATATTAGACATCTTCCAGTTTCTCCGCGCACCGGCATCCCATTGCGAAGCGCCTTTTCCGGAACCAGAAGCTTTTTAGAAGCAAAGCGCAACTGCAGAATCCCGAAACGGCGAACCTTGGGATTCCCGGGCCGTGCTCGTGCAGAGGATACGAGCGACGCCAGCGATGCTAGCGGCAATCCAGTTGCGGAAACAGCCAATGTCGCCGACAGGCCGGCGACCGACGGCCCCCTCCTTCGGCCTCGATCTGTTTCCATACCCTTTGGGGATCGAGAGGTACGGTTGGTACAATGCCTAATCATGCTTTCTCTACCGTTTGAGCCTTTCCTGAGTCTCTCGCTTCATTCCCATTCTTTCCCTCTCATTCGCCTTGCGTTTTCTTCCGCTTCAAGGTTGTATTGTCGACGCAAAAATACATCTCTCGCGTTTCTTCGCATCCGTTCCCTCCCATTCGACCCTCTCCTTCTTCCAGTTAGCACGCTCTGCTTCTCAGATAACTGTCGAGACTGTTTTGACCAACGCAAAACGCATTCATTCACATCCATTCCCTCCTTCCTATTTCCACGCTCTGCCTCTCAGATTACCGTTGAGGTGGGACGAATGGGGCGACAGGCCAACGGCGCCGTGACTGTAACGGATGGAGAAACGGTGCGTGCATATAGCGAGGCAATCCAACGGGGTCGCCATGTGATATCTTGTACCACGCGTTTTATCTGTTCCTGCCACAATTGAACTGCTTCGCATGGATTTTTTTCCCCTTAACAGATAGTGAGACGTCTTAACAGGATCGCATAGAGCCCAATCAACACCTTCCGCCATCCCCCCCGACAACTTTCCTTCCTCCCCCACCTTTCCCTGCCATTACCCAGGTGCTGTACTGCACAGTGTGCGCTTCGGAGGAGGAAAGTGAGCCCTCGGAATTTGTGCCGCTCTCTGTGAGCTACCAGGAGAGGTTCAGCGCTGGGGGGCGCACCAGGTGAGAATCCGCACTGTAGTTGCATTGCCCAGGTCCTGTACCCGTACTTTCCTGCACACACCATGGGCGCGTCAAATCAGAGGAGGAGAGTGAGCCCTCGGACTTTGTGCCGCTCTCTGTGAGCTACCAGGAGTGTTCAGCGCTGGGGGGCGCACTAGGTGAGAACTAGTGATGGGGGCTGCAGCAGGTGAGAGTCAGTGCCACACTCGCCCCGGCCAGGTCCTGTAGTGTACTGAACATGGGTGGGAGTGGCGGCTGCTGGGGGGCACACCGGGTGAGAATGAACGCTGAGAAATGAACCAGCCGATTTTTTATCTTTTGAGGCCTGCTCATCCCATTGCCCGTCTTCCCCATTGCACGGTGATCCGGCCCCTCACGAGTGGCCTCCTGCTTTTACCCCCTTGTCCACACCTCACCCTTCCTCCTGATATGCAGTGGGGGCTACTTCAAACGGGAAGGCCGGCCGAAAGACCATGAGGTACGCTGAAGCGCCGCTTTTGATGGCTTCATGTAAGTCGAAAGCGTGAGTACAACATATCATAGCATGTGACAGTGTCTAAGGCTTGTCTGGGGTTTGGGCCACAGGGTTGCACGGGCAGGAGAGGCCATCTATGTGTACACTGGTTCTTTCAACCGTTTCTTACCCCATTTTTTCCCGTCTGTTCTCTCACTAGATTCTGGTGTCTCGCCTGATTGACCGCCCGCTCCGTCCCATGGTGGCCAAGGGCTTCAACCACGAAGTGCAGGTCCTCTCGTGGGTGAGTCAACGACGCTGGAATTTCTGGGTGCAGGTCAGTCGACAGCAGCTAGGGTGTAGAGTTTCGGGTCTAGGGGGGAATAAGGGTACTGTTCGTGCCGTAGTGGAGCCACTTGAGAAGAAAAAAAATAAAAAGTGACTTCTATGTATGTACCTGGTAAAACCCCAAACCTCCCGTACCGACCCTCCCTGATTCTCAGCTGTTGATGGGGAGCACAGCCGCGATGCCCTTGCCATCGCTGCTGCTTGTTTTTCCAATCGACTCGGATTTTGTCTCAAACTTGCAAGTCAGAACTCTCTAAACCCGTGACCTCCCTTCCCTGCTCCCCCTCTCTCCCTCCCTTTCTGGGTTGCTTGCAGCTTTTGAGCTACGACGGGGAGCACAGTCCCGACGCCCTCGCCATCACTGCTGCTTTTGCTGCTTTTGAGTCAACTCAAGAGTCAAGAGTCGACACCTCAAACCCATTACCTCCTTTTCTTACCCTCCCTCCCTTTCGTGGTTCTCAGCTGTTGAGTTATGACGGGGAGCACAGTCCCGACGCCCTCGCCATCACCGCTGCTGGCGCTGCTCTGTATGCTTCTCTTTCCCAATCCTGCTCTCCCTTGCACTCCCCCGTATTCTTCTCCTCTGGTCATAATTCTATGCCTGTCCCCACTACCTCTGATAACCATGCGATCACTGCTGCTGGCGCTGCTCTGTATGCCTCTCTTCCCAAAGCCTGCTGTCCCCGGCTCTCACCTGCATTTTCCTCCCCTGGTCATGACTACATGCATGTCCCCACTACCTCTGATGACCATGCAATCACTGCCGCTGGTGCTGCTTTGTGAGCGTCTCTTTGCTCGCTCCTGCTCCCACTGCGCACCTTACCGCTGCTCTCTCTGTTCTGGGACGTTTTCGTCCCTCTTTCCCCTGATGCTCCATCGCTTTGCCTCCTCTCCCCACCCTCCACGCACCCTTCTTCCCTTCCTTCCCCGCCTTTCCCCAACTCCCCAGGGCTGTGTCAAACATCCCACTGGCGGGGATGGTGCGCGTGGGCATGGTGAATGGCACTCTGGTCGTCAACCCCACCAACCAACACCACTCCACCCTCCCTTCCCCACCCTCCTCCCACCCTTCCCCCCCCACCACCACCCCCAACTCCCCATTCCCTTCCCCCAGGTCTGTATCGGATATCCCCCTGGCAGGCATAGTGGCGGGGGTGCGTGTGGGCATGGTGAATGGCGCTCTGGTAGTCAACCCCTCCAACCAGTTCCTTCTTTTCTTCCATGCGCCCTCCATGCACCCATCTTCCCCCACCCTTCACCCCAGGGCTGTGTCGGATATCCCCCTGGCGGGCATAGTGGCGGGGGTGCGCGTGGGCATGGTGAATGGCGCTCTGGTAGTCAACCCCTCCAACCAGTTCCTTCTTTTCTTCCATGCGCCCTCCATGCACCCATCTTCCCCCACCCTTCACCCCAGGGCTGTGTCGGATATCCCCCTGGCGGGCATAGTGGCGGGGGTGCGCGTGGGCATGGTGAATGGCGCTCTGGTAGTCAACCCCTCCAACCAGTTCCTTCTTTTCTTCCATGCGCCCTCCATGCACCCATCTTCCCCCACCCTTCACCCCAGGGCTGTGTCGGATATCCCCCTGGCGGGCATAGTGGCGGGGGTGCGCGTGGGCATGGTGAATGGCGCTCTGGTAGTCAACCCCTCCAACCAGTTCCTTCTTTTCTTCCATGCGCCCTCCATGCACCCATCTTCCCCCACCCTTCACCCCAGGGCTGTGTCGGATATCCCCCTGGCGGGCATAGTGGCGGGGGTGCGCGTGGGCATGGTGAATGGCGCTCTGGTAGTCAACCCCTCCAACCAGTTCCTTCTTTTCTTCCATGCGCCCTCCATGCACCCATCTTCCCCCACCCTTCACCCCAGGGCTGTGTCGGATATCCCCCTGGCGGGCATAGTGGCGGGGGTGCGCGTGGGCATGGTGAATGGCGCTCTGGTAGTCAACCCCTCCAACCAGCAACTGCAAGGGTCGCCGCTAGACCTGGTGGTGGCTGGGACTACCGACTCTGTACTCATGATCGAGGTACAGCAGAAACCGTGACCATTAACTGAGAGGAAGGGTTATTGGGTTGAGACCTCTGCCCAACCAACCAGCAGCTGGAAGGGTCGCCGCTAGACCTGGTGGTGGCTGGAACGACCGACTCGGTTCTCATGATCGAGGTAGGTGCAGTGCAGCCTAAACCCTAACCCTGAGCTGAGAGAGGAAGGGTTGTTGAATTGGAACCTCTGAGCCCCCCCACCAACCAGCAGCTGCAAGGATCGCCTCTGGACCCGGAGATGGCTGGCACTACCGACTCAGTGCTCATGATCGAGGTAAGTACAGCCCACCAGACTAAATTCGACCTGAATCTGGGTGGCTTGATTGTAGTGCGGTGTGGTCGTGTGCAGCCCTGTATGCAGCTGCTCGTCTTGTAACACCTCCACCAACCAGCAGCTGCGGGTCGTCTCTGGGCCTGCCTGCCTGCCCCTGTTTCTCCCCTTCTCTGCCCCCAGGGTTATTGCAACCTCCTGTCGGAGGAGCTGTGGCTGGAGGCGGGGTTCTCCCTGCTCACGTTCCTCCCTTAGTGCCTCGCGCCCAATCCCTCGTTCCCCCTCTCCTCTCCCATTCTTCCCTCCAGGGCTACTGCAATCTCCTGTCGGAGGAGCAGCGGCTGGAGGCTGTTGCAGCAGGGTAGGTGCTGCCGGCCTCTCCTGCTTGCTCATGCTCATTTCTGGTAGTACCAATAGCCCCTTCCCATCTCATCTCTTCCCCCCTTCTCTGCAGGGTTATTGCAACCTCCTGTCAGAGGAGCAGCTATTGGAGGCCGTTGCAGCAGGGCAGGTGGGTGGTTATATTATATGCGTCAACATGCCATGCGCATTGAGATATTCATATTGAGATATTCATATTGAGGTTTTCATGAATCTTTGCCGTTGATTGTTCTACGCCTTAAAGTTCTTCCTTCTTAACCGCCCATAACGAAAATCCTTCAATCCAGCTTGCACCGATGGACCCAGAAGGTGGAGGGAGTGGCAAAGCCCAAACTCTGCCGCCATCCACGCCCCACCTCCATACCCCCTTTTTCCCATACACACATGTGCGCATATATGCACATACAGCAAGCCATCAGTGCGATCTGTCACGGCCTGCACAAGTGGACACAAGATACGGAGGGAGTGGCAAAGCTCAAGCTCACTGCAGCCATCCACGCCTCCCCTTGCACACACACCCACCCATTTCTTTTCCAACAGCAAGCCATCAGTGCGATTTGCCACGGCCTACACAAGTGGACGCAAGATACGGAGGGAGTGTCAAAGCCCAAGCTCACTGCCGCTATTCACGCCCCACCGGCTGACCTGCTGGGTCGGCTGGAGGGACTGGTGGGGGCGGACTTGGAGGG
The DNA here is from genome assembly GCA_947470075.1 of Closterium sp. Yama58-4. Classification (NCBI taxonomy): domain Eukaryota; kingdom Viridiplantae; phylum Streptophyta; class Zygnematophyceae; order Desmidiales; family Closteriaceae; genus Closterium; species Closterium sp. Yama58-4. The sequence goes on along the minus strand of CANIUD010000282.1, from coordinate 289,994 downwards.
GGCGCTGACACACAACTTCGCGTTCCCCCTTTCCCACAATTTCCCTTTCTTTCACTCACCCACAGCAAGCTATCAGTGCTATTTGCCAAGGCCTACATAAGTGGACCCAGGAGACGGAGGGAGTCTCAAAGCCCAAGCTCACTGCCGCCATCCACGCCCCACCGGCTGACCTGCTGGGCCGGCTGGAGGGGCTGGTGGGGGCGGATTTGGAGGGGGCTCTGAGGATTGAGGGGAAGAAGCAGCGGGGAGTGGCGATGAAGGCGATTGAAGAGAAGGTGCTGGGGGCTCTCACAGAGGCAGGGCAGGCCGCAACCAGGCAGGTGAGAAGCGGGACAGGCTGCAACCAGGCAGGTGAGAAGCGGGACAGGCTGCAACCAGGCAGGTGAGAAGCGGGACAGGCTGCAACCAGGCAGGTGAGATGCGGGGCAGGCAGCAACCAGGCAGGTGAGAGGAGGGGCAGGCAGCAACCAGGCAGGTGAGAGGAGGGGCAGGCTGCAACCAGGCAGGTGAGAGGAGGGGCAGGCTGCAACCAGGCAGGTGAGAGGAGGGGCAGGCATTGGCTGAGGGTGTGAGCTCTGAGCCGTCTCAAAGGTAAAAGAAAGAGCAGCAATCAGTGGCAGTGGCAATGAAGGCGATAGAGAGGAAGGTGTTGGGGGCTCTCACAGAGGCAGGGCAGGCCGCAACCAGGCAAGTGAGAGGAGCAAGGAGGATTGCGAGTAGTTTAAGAGAGCTGTCAGAAGAGGGGCGAGTAGCAGGGATGTGGAAGGTAAGAAGGGGACTGGCAGACGAGGGCTGGTGGTGCTGCCAGGGAAAGGGGACTTGCACTCACAAGGCACCTTGAATGGCCTCCATTGCACCCATCTCCACCCCACCCTACCCCACCGAACCGAGCCATTCCTCCATGGCTGGCAGGTGGCAAAGGAGGAGAGGAGGACGAGGAGGCAGAGTTGGCAGAGTCTGTCGCCTGGGGACTCACACTTGCATCCATCTCCATCCGTCTCCACCCATTTCCACCCATCCCCACCCACCCCCACCCATCTTCACCCAACGTCACTCCCAAGGCTTTCAGGCAGCAAAGGAGGAGGACGAGGAAGCAGAGCTGGCAGAGGAGGAGGGGCTGGTGGTTCCCCCAGGGGACGTGACTCACATTTGCAATCATCCCCACCCATCTTCACCCATCCCCACCCTTGTTCACCCACCCTTGCTCCATTGAGTTCCAGGCAGCGAAGGAGGAGACGAGGAAGCAGAGCTGGCAGAGGAGGAGGGGTTGGTGGTGCCGCCAGGGGACGGGGACGAGGGGGAGGTGCATGTGCTTGTTTGATGCTTCACCCCTGCCTTTCACTCCCATCCCCGCCCACCCTAAACCTGCAACCGTTAACCCCAAACCTGGCTTCCAGGCGGCAAAGGAGGAGGACGAGGAAGCAGAGCTAGCAGAGGAGGAGGGGCTGGTGGTTCCCCCAGGGGATGTGGACGAGGGGGAGGTGCATGTGAAAGGCTCAGGGGTGGGGACGGTAAAGGGAGGAGGGAAGGGCAAGGGGAGGGCGGATGTAGTGGAGGTGGCATATGACCCGGTGGATGTGAAGAAGCAGCTCAAGGAACTGACGTCACGGATCATGCGGCGCATTATTGTCACTGTGAGTTGCTGTTAGCCCTGAGCTTGAGTGTGAGACTGTTCTTGAACTCAGGGGGGGTGTCAAAGACAGAGAGAAAGGAAGGGTGGCATGTAAGCCGGTGGATGTGAAGAAGCAGCTCAAGGAACTGACGTCCCGAATCATGCGGTGTATTATCGTCACTGTGAGTGTGCTTGCTTGCTTTGAAACGCCTCAAAACCACAAGACTGAGACAGAAAGTTCCATATGACCCGGTAGATGTGAAGAAGAAGCAGCTCAAGGAACTGACGTCCCGGATCATGCGGCGCATCATCGTCACTGTAAGTGGTTAGACGTGACAAATCTTGAGTCTAAGGGGCCTCGGAACAGCAACATGTGGACAGGGAGTGAGGAAGGGCGGATGTGGTGGAGGTGGCATATGACCCGGTGGATGTGAAGAAGCAGCTCAAGGAGCTGACGTCCCGAATCATGCAGCGTATTATCGTCACTGTGAGTGTGTTTGCTTGCTTCGAAACGCCTCAAAACAACAAGACTGAGACAGAAGTGCCATATGACCCGGTGGAATGTGGATGTGAAGAAGCAGCTCAAGGAGCTGACGTCCCGGATCATGCGGCGCATCATTGTCACTGTGAGAGCTGGGATTTGGCAAAACCTGTAGCGTGCGTTTGAGCTGATTCATTCTAAATGTCACCATGCCCCATGATCCGTCCCCATCCCCTATCCCCCATGTCCCATGCCCCATGTGTCAGAAATAGGCTTAGAACTGATACATTAGTAGTGAGCTCAAAGCTTTTTAAGTACATCAGGACTGAGCAAGGTATGGATGAAGGGGGAATCAGGGGGCAATCCTAGGGAATCAAGGGTAATCCCAAGGCAATCTCCAATTGGTGGGTTGGAGATTGCTTGGAGATTACATTTGGGTTTGGTTGGGATGTGGGTGTACACCCAACCAAACACAAAGTGCAAACTACACTAAACTAGGATATAAAAGTACAAGTACAAAATGTGAGATTGAGGGCTAAGACCAACACCCCCCCATAGGCGTCAATCGAACTCATGACGGAGGAAGAGGAGCGCAGAGCCCCATGGCGCCTAGAAGGCGATGGTGAGGGACCTTTCCAAGGGGCTTGGTGAACAAATCAGCCAAGTTGCAGTCAGAGGCCACATACTCCACATTGAGCTGCTCTCGCTGAACAAGATCACGAATGAAGAAGTGTCGAAGTTCGATGTGCTTGGTGCGAGTGTGGTACACGGGGTCCTGGGAGAGGTGGATGGTGCTCTGGTTGTCACACCAGAGGGTGGGAGTGGGCTGAGGAAAGCCAAGCTCCTGGAGTAGGAAGGAGGGCCAGCGGGCCTCCTGAGCTGCCATGGTGCCGGCATAGCGCTCGGCTTCACAGGAGGAGAGAGAGACTGCAAACGACCGGGTGGAGCGCCAGCTGATAGTCCCGCTCCCAAGGGTGAAGCAGTAGCCTTGGGAGGAGCGTCGGTCGGTCTGGTGACTGGTCATCTGCCCAGGAGGAGTTTGTGTAACTTTCCAGTCGAGGAGGGGAAAGCCCACCAAGGGTGAGGACATGAGACTTGGTGCCCTGCAGATAGCGCAGCACCCGCTTTGCCGCTTTCCAGTGAAGGTCCGTGAAGCGCCCAGGAGCCACTTATCGAGAGAGGACACTGACAGGGTATGCCAAGTCAGGCCGGGTGCACATCATGGCGTACATGAGGGACCCAACAAGCTCTGGGTACGGCTCAGTGCATGCCTCTGGTGTGGGTACAGCTGGGGCGATGAGGAGGTGTTGTAGCGGCAGTGGGGTGGCGATGGGTGTGCACAGCTCCATCTCAAACCACTTGAGTACATTGTTGATGTAGAACTCCTGAGAAAGAGAGATGGTGCGAGCCTTGCGATCACGAGTGATCTCCATCCCCAGGTAGTGTTTGAGGTCACCGAGGTCTTTCATCAAGAGGGCCTTGCTTAGGGCCTCCTGAACAGAGGCCATCTGGGCCGAGTCCTTGGCAACGAGGATGAAGTCATCGACGTAGACAAGGATGTAGAATGGCTCAGAGTGACGGCGAATAAAAAGGGTCGGGCCGGCAGAAGAAGGGTGAAAGTCCAGTGAGAGAAGGACTTCCTTCACTTTGTTGTGCCATTCCCGAGGGGCTTGCTTGAGGCCGTAGACAGGGCGATTCAGCTTCCAGACAGTGTTGGGAGGGAACTCTCCCGGAAAGCCTTAAGGTCGATCCATGAATACGGTTTCCTTGAGGCGTCCTTGCAGGAAGGCCGAAGATGCATCCATGGATTTGATCTCAAAGTCTTCTCGTGCTGCTACATCTAGAAGCGTGCGAACAGTGGGTGGTTTGGATGTGGGGGAGAAGGTCTTGAAGAAGTCCAGGTACTGCTGCTGGGTGAACCCTTTTTCCACGTAACGCGCTTTGAACACTGGGGCCTCGTCCGGAAGCTGTTTCACTCGAAACAACCACTTGCCACCAACGATGTTAACTCCTGGAGGTGGAGTTTCGTCGTCGAATGAGTGGTTGCGGGTGAAGGCTTCAATCTCAGCTTCCATGGCAGCACGCCATTCGGCAGCATGGGGACCCGAGAGAGCCTCTTGAACGGTGAGAGGGATGGGGATGGTCGGGTTCTCCGTGAAGTTGAGTGAGGGTGAGTCAGTGATGTCGGGGAATATGTGCGAGAGCTGAGGAGTGACTGCATGAAGATCACATAGCTCCTCATGCCTGTCTTCCAGAAGGGTAGAAGGCATATCCCCCCCCAGCAGGAGGAGGCGGAGTGATCGCTGTGCAGCGAAGAACCAGGGCCAGCGGAAGAGCAGCCCGTGCGAGCGAGTGCGATGAGCCACCGGAGAGGAGGGTGGAGCAGGTGGTGTCGAAGGGGTTGGTTTGGGAGACTTAGGCGAGGGAATTGGGCGGCGCTGGTACGTGATGGGTTTGGGCGACTGTGGTGGAGCGGGTGCCTGGGTGGAAGAGGGGACTGGTGGAGGAGGTGGGGCCGGAGGGTTCGACCGCCGATGGTATGTGATTGGTGCGCTCGGAGGGGGCGGCACAGCTGGCAGAGGGGGAGGTGAGGGGGATGGAGGAGCAGCTGCCGACGACACCGGTGAGGTCGAGTCAGAGACCGCAGAGGGGGATGGTGCGATGGCAGGAGAGGTAGGAGGTGAGGGGGCAGGTGCAGGCGGGAGGTCGGGAGGCGCATCAAAGTCTGCCCAGACGAGAGAGGGTGGATCAGAGGGAGGATCCTGACCCGAGGTGGAGTAGAATGGGCGGGTCTCATCAAAGACCACGTCGCGGCTCCGAACTAGCTGTTGGGTGGAGGGGTTGAGGAAGAGGTAGTCTGGAGAGTCGGCATTGTGCCCAAGGTAGACGCACGTCTGAGTCTTGGGGCCGAGTTTGCCACCGTGCTGCCGCCTAGCCTGAGGGTTGAGGAGGACATAGGCGGTGCACCCCCAGACGCGAAGAGAGCGAGCAGTGGGTGTTTTCCCGAGCCAGAGTGTGGTAGGAGTGGTGTCGGGAAGATGCGGGTGGGGGTAAAGATTGTAGAGGAGGGCAGCATGGTAGAGGGCGTATCCCCAGAGAGAGAGTGGAGCGTTGGAGTGGCTGAGGAGGCACCGAGTGATTTGCACCAGGGTGTGGTTGCGGCTTTCTGCGATGCCGTTCTGCTGCGGGCTGTCTGGAAGGGTGAAGTTTTGCCGGATGCCTTCTGAGGAGCAGAAGGCTTTGAGCTTGTCGTTGCAAAATTCACCCCCCCCCATCCGAGTGAAGGCGCTTGACCTTGCGGTCAAAAGTGGTCTGTGCCTGCTTGACCCACGCTATGATGACCTCTGGAGCCTCAGCCTTAGTGTGGAGGAGGTGAACAGAGACGTAGCGGGAGTGGTCATCCACGATAACAAGGAAGTAGCGATAGCCACCTCGTGCGAGAACAGGGGCAGGGCCCCAGACGTCCATGTGCACGAGGTCCAGTGGTGCTGCTGCGACTGTGGGTGAGGCAGGATGGGGCTGTTGGCGCAGTTTGCTCTTGGTGCAATCAAGGCACGTGGGAGCGGGTGAGTCAGGTGGTGGAGGAAGTGCGGCTGGCAGGCCGAGGAGAAGTTTCTTGGAGGCCATGTCAGCAAGAGTGCGGAAATTTGGGTGCCCGAGCCGATGGTGGTAGAGGATGGTCGGGTTGGAGAGGGTGCGACATGAGCATGGTGTGGTGGTAGCCTGTGCTTGGGTGTTTGAAACCTGAGGAAGAGGTACGCGTAGTGTGTAGAGACCGCTGCTGTTGAGGGTGAAGCGGGCCAAGACTTTGTTGGTGAGTGGATCGATGATGTCACAATGGTCCTCATTCTCCAAGAAGATGGTGCGTAGCCCCGCATCTTGAATTTCCGTTTGAGCTACTAGATTGTGGCGTAGGGAAGGCACGCACATGCTAGTGACGGTGCCGGATGGGAAGGCGGGGCATGGGACTGTGGAGGTACCCTTGGCGAGGGTGGTGAAGCTGGAGTCAGCTCCCAAGAGAGGGATAGGTGTTGGGTAGGGTTTGAAGGAGAGTGTCTCCTTGAGCACAGTGTGAGTGGCCCCGCTGTCGAGTGTGAACTCTATGTATTGTGGTGCCTGTGATGAGCCGATGTACTGGGAGGTAGCTTCATTAATCATGGCAGTGCCAGGGAACAACAGGTTGATACGCACATCAGCAGGAGCACTATCACTAGTACTAGCCGAAGGGGGGTCCTGGACCTCAACGAGGTTGGCCTTACGAGGGCGCATCCAGTTTGGCGGCTTCTTGTCAACTCCGTGGACAACATACCACTCGTCGTCTTTCTTCTTGAAGCACGTAGCAAGGGGGTGGTTAGTGCCACCACACACTTGTCCCTTGCGGTTGCCATACTTGACGACGTAGGGGCACGGAGGAAAGCGGTTGCGCTGGAAAGGCGCTGAGGCGAGAGCCGCTGCGACATTTGCTGGGGGCATGGGAGCGCGGATGGCGTACGCCTTGGCCTGAGCCGTGGAGTCTTTCTCGGCAGAGAGGAGTGCGGTGGAGACCTTAGCAAAAGTGAGGTCTTCCGCTGAGAGCGTGAGGAGCATCTTCCTCGTGACTTCATATGCCGAGGTGAGACCAACAAGAAGGGCGGCTGCAGGGGCTTGCTCGGGGAAGACTATACCCAGCTCCTTGAGTTCGCCATGAATGGTCTGCACCTTGGCAATGTAGTCGGCCATTCCCGAGCAGTCCTCAAGGCGGACCTGAAACATGCTGGGGATGTGAATCGCCACTCCGACCGCCGTCTTGTTCATGAACCGATCCTGGAGATACTTCCAGATGGCGTTGGAGGTAGGGTAGTTGTGGAACGTGTTGACAAGTTTAGGAGGGGTGGAGGCGATGAAGACGCTGATGATGGCAGCATCGGCCTTCTCCCATTTCCGGTACTTCTCAACAGCTTCCTCATACGCCCTCATGTCAGTATCACTGGCGGATTCGGTCGGCTCACGGGGGAGAATAGGTTGTTTCCCCTTTCCACGGTTGAGAAGGACATCCTTGAGATCGAGTCCCTGCACGTCACGGCTCAGGAGGTGCTTGTCAACTCCGTAGCTCCATGCCTTGAAGTTGGAGCTGGAGCCATCGGCTTCAAGGCGGAGCGGGGTGATGGGGTTGGCCATGGTGGACGAGGAGAGAGCCATGATGAAGACCCCTTAACTTCTCGCGCGGAGCGCCGCTCTTAAGTCACCGATAGGAACTGGCGCGCAGCGCGGCGATTTTGAAATCCGACGGACCGGAATAGCGAAAATCGTCAATGTCGGCCGCGTCGAAATGCCACGTAGAAGGATTTTTCAGGCCGCCGAAATTAGGTCGAATCGGCCGATTCCCGTAGATCTAACAAACCCTAATCCCACACACCCCCCCACACACCACCCTCAGCTTCGCGGCTGCGCTGCTGCTCGGCTTCGCAGCTACACGGCTGCTTTGCTTTGCGGCTACGCTGCTGCTCGGCTGCGCTGCTGCACCTGTTCAGCTGCGGGAAGGGGGAAGGGGTAGGAGTGCAGATGCGGGGCGACGGGCGGCAGCCCGACGAGAAGCTGCGGGGCGACGGGCGGCGGCCCGACGAGGAGAAGAAGTGACGAATTGATGTTCGACGAAAACGAGTGTTAGGTTATAGCGCCGACGATGCGCTTACCAAGAAAATTGTCGTCGGAAGTGACGGGAAGGTGTTGCGGGAGAATTTCCGCCGACGAATGTCGCGAGTTACCGGCGACGAGATTTACGATGGCTTCGCCGAAGTTTGCGGGACAAGTATCCGCAGAGATAAGAGGATCACGATCCGCGTATGCGGTTGAAGGGCTCTGATACCATGTCAGAAATAGGCTTAGAACTGATACATTAGTAGTGAGCTCAAAGCTCTTTAACTACATCAGGACTGAGCAAGGTATGGATGAAGGGGGAATCAAGGGGCAACCTTGGGGAGTCAAGGGTAATCCCAAGGCAATCTCCAATTGGTGGGTTGGAGATTGCTTGGAGATTACATTTGGGTTTGGTTGGGATGTGGGTGTACACCCAACCAAACACAAAGTGCAAACTACACTAAACTAGGATATAAAAGTACAAGTACAAAATGTGAGATTGAGGGCTAACACCAAAATGTAGCGTGCGTTTGAGCTGATTCATTCTAAATGTCACCATGCCCCATGATCCGTCCCCATCCCCTATCCCCCATGTCCCATGCCCCATGCCCCATGCCCATGTTTCTCCCCTCCTTCCTCTGCCTGCAACAGGAGGTTCGTCGCAATGATGGGCGGGGAACCAGTGACGTGCGCCCCATCGAGTCTGCCTGTGGCGTCCCATCCTCCATGCCCCATGCCGCATGCTCCATGCCCCATGCCCCAACCCCCATGCCCACCCATGTTTCTCCCCTCCTTCCTCTGCCTGCAACAGGAGGGCCGTCGCAGCGATGGGCGGGGTACTAGAGAGGTGTGCCCCATCGAGTCTGCCTGTGGCGCCCCATTGCCCAAACCCCATCCCCCATGCCCATGCCCATGCCATGTCCACCCATGTTTCTCCCCTCCTTCCTTCCTCTGCCTGCAACAGGAGGGCCGTCGCAGTGACGGGAGGGGTACTAGTGACGTGCGCCCCATCGAGTCTGCCTGTGGCGTTCTGCCACGTGTGCATGGCAGCGCACTGTTCACCCGGGGGGAAACTCAGGTGGGTAAACTTGTGGTGGGTGGGGTGGGTGCGTCAGTGGGTGGAGAGGGGGGTGGTTGGGTGGGTGGGAACAGGTTGTTTTTTCGAATCTCCAAAAGGAGTTGGGTGGATGGTTGGGAGTGCAGGCACAAGTGCATGCGTTCCTTTCTTTTTTCCCCTCCGCCCGTTTCCCCATCAATGTTGCCCCTTCCTTACTGCCGTTGCCCCTTGCCCCCTCCCCCATTCCCCCTTCCCGCGTTTCCCCCAGGCACTGGCGGTGGCGACACTGGGAGGGGAGGACAGCGCACAGAGATTGGACCACCTCACTGCCACGTCAGAGCTCAAGCGGTTCTACCTGCAGGTCTGTGCTTGAAATTATGTGTGCATGTACTGGTGTGTGCCTGTGATGGTGGTTGCGTGTGTTGTTGTGTGCAATTCCCCCTTCCACCTCACCTCACTGCCACGTCAGAGGTCAAGCGCTTCTACCTGCAGGTGTGTGCATGTGTGCCTGTAATGGTGTGTGCTTGTTATGGTGTAAGCCTGTAATGGCATGTGCTTGTGGTGGTGTTTACATACAATTGGACCACCTCACTGCCACGTCAGAGCTCAAGCGGTTCTACCTGCAGGTGTATACTTGTAAAAATGTGTGCTTGTAATAATTGGTGCTTGTTTTGGTGTGTGCTTGTAACGATGTGTGCTTGTAATGGTGTGTGCCTGTATTCTTGTGTGCGCTTCTCCCTTCCACCTGCACTGCAGGTGAGGTGTGCGGCTGAGATGGTGGGGGGTGAGGGTCCCATTCCCCTCTTCCTCCTCCACGCCCCCCATGCAGCTCTGGCAGAGAGGTCGCTGGAGCCTCTGAGCCGGTGCTGCCAGATGCAGCCCTGGCAGCTAATGCGATGAATACTTATGGTGACTTGAGCTCTCAAACACCCCATTTCACGTGCCTGTTTCTCCCCTGCTTCCACATCCCTCCCTCCCCCCTCCCCATGCACAGTACACCTTCCCGCCTTCTTCAGTTGGCGTAACCGGTCGCGCCGGTTTCACCAGCCGCAGGGAGAGGTGGGGCACGGGGCTCTAGCAGAGCGGTCGCTGGAGCCGGTGCTACCGGCAGGGCTCTCCCCCCCCATTCCCCCCTCCCATTCCCTCTCCCCATGCCCCTCCGCTTCCCCCATGTCCCCCCCGTTTTCCCCATGCACGGTACACCTTCCCGCCCTCTTCAGTCGGCGAAACCGGACATGTGGGGTTGACAAGCCGCAGAGAGGTGGGACACGGGGCTCTAGCAGAGCGATCGCTGGAGCCGGTGCTGCCAGATGCAGCTGTAGCAGAGCTTTTCCCCACATTCTGCTCCACCTCTTTCTACCCTCCTCCCCCCACACACAGTACACCTTCCCGCCTTCTTCAATGGGTGAGACGGGCCGGGCGGGGTTCACCAGTTGCAGGGAGGTGGAGCACGGCGCTCTAGCAGAGAGGTCGCTGGAGCCGGTGCTGCCGGATGCAGCTGTAGCAGAGCTCTCCCCAATTCCCCCTTCCGTTTCCCCCCCAACCCCCCTGAATCATGTCCCCCCATCACCCCCTTCCTCTCCCTGCCATTACACCTTCCCACCGTCCTCCGTGGGTGAGACGGGCCGTGCGGGGTTCACCAGTCGCAGGGAGGTGGGGCACGGCGCTCTAGCAGAGCGGTCACTGGAGCCGGTGCTGCCGGATGCAGCTCTGACATAGCTCTCCCCCCAAATTCCTCCCCTCAATCGCAGTACACCTTCCCACCCTCCTCCGTGGGTGAGACGGGCCGTGCCGGGTTCACGAGTCGCAGGGAGGTGGGGCATGGCGCCTTAGCAGAGCGGTCGTTGGAGCCGGTGCTGCCGGATGCAGCAGGGTTCCCCTACACCGTGCGAGTGGAGTCCAGCATCACAGAGAGCAACGGCTCCTCTAGGTAAGTTTGGGGTTAAATGCAAGCGGGTGTAAGGTTTCAGGGTGAGGGTTTGGGGTTCAGGGGCACCGGTGGAGCCGGTGCTGCCGGATGCAGCAGGGTTCCAATACACCGTGCGCGTGGAGTCCAGCATCGCAGAGAGCATGGTAATGGTAATGGTAATGTTAATGGTGGTAACGATAATGGTAATGGTTATGGTAATGGTAATGGTAATGGTTATGGTGGTAATGGTAATGGTAATGGTAATGGTTATGGTGGTAATGGTAATGGCAATGGGTAATGGTAATGTGTAATTTTAATGGTAATGGTAATGGTAATGGTAATGGTAATGGTAATGGTAATGGTAATGGTAGTGGTAATGGTAATGCTAATGCTAATGCTAATGCTATTGCTATTGCTAATGTAATGGTAATGGTAATGGTAATGGTAATGGATATGGAGCTTATGCTGCACACCGTCTTCCCCTTTCTCCTCTGCTTCCCTTTACCTTTGGCTGTCCTTTGCAGTATGGCATCGGTGTGCGGTGGCTGTGTGGCAATGTTCTTTCACCCTTCCTCCCCTTTCTGTCCCTTGCAGCATGGCATCTGTCTGTGGCGGGTGTCTCGCAATGCTGGATGCAGGAGTGCCTCTGCGTGCGCCAGTAGCCGGTGTGGCAATGGGCCTCATTCTACACACCCTGTTTCCCTGTCTCCCCTCTTCTCCTTCTCCCCCGTGTTGCCCCTTGCAGCATGGCATCTGTCTGTGGCGGGTGTCTCGCAATGCTGGATGCAGGAGTGCCCCTCCGTGCGCCAGTGGCGGGGGTGGCAATGGGCCTCATTCTGCACACGGAGCAGGCAGGGGGGACGGCACCCCAGTCATCCTCACAGACATTCTGGGGTCAGAGGATGCGCTGGGAGGTGGGGTTTTCATGCTTCTTTCACCCCTTCCTCCCCTGTGTGTTTCTCTCCTTGCAGCATGGCATCTGTCTGTGGAGGGTGTCTCGCGATGCTGGATGCAGGAGTCCCCCTGCGTGCGCCAGTAGCTGGAGTAGCCATGGGTTTGATTCTGCACACGGAGCAGGCAGGAGGGGACGGCACCCCGGTCATCCTGACGGACATTCTGGGGTCAGAGGATGCGCTGGGGGACATGGACTTCAAAGTGGCTGGCAGTGCCAAAGGAGTGACGGCATTCCAGATGGATATTAAAGTGCAAGGAATCACCATTGATGTGATGCGGACTGCACTGGAGAGGGCCAAGGAAGGACGGCTGCACATACTGGGTGAGTGAGTGCCTCAAAAGGTGGTGATGGGGTGAGTGCCAGTGTCTGTCATCCTGATGGACATTCTGTCTTTGGCCCGCGCCAAGGAAGGGCGGCTGCACATCCTGGGTGAGTGCTGTGCTGCTGGCTGCTTCTGGGATGGGAGGATACTCTCCTCTCCCCAAACACACTGGTCATCCTGACGGACATTCTGGGGTCAGAGGATGCGCTGGGGGACATGGACTTCAAAGTGGCTGGCAGTGCCAAGGGAGTGACGGCATTCCAGATGGATATTAAAGTGCAAGGAATCACCATTGATGTGACGCGGACTGCACTGGAGAGGGCCAAGGAAGGACGGCTGCACATACTGGGTGAGTGAGTGCCTCAAAAGGTGGTGATGGGGTGAGTGCCAGTGTCTGTCATCCTGATGGACATTTTGGGGGGGAACGACGATGCACACATTTGAGGCGAAATCGTCCCCTTTACATTTCCAGGGTTTAGGGTTTACGAAGGAGAATTGTCTTGGTAAACCCTCTAGGGTGTTTTTGATGGTCGAAATGGGTTAGGGGGGGTCGACATGACGCAAAATTGACAGTCACGTCGAAATCGTTGAAGTCAATTTCGCGGCATTCCAGATGGATATTAAAGTCCAAGGGATTACTATCGATGTGATGCGGACCGCTTTGGAGTGGGCTAAGGAAGGGCGCCAGCACATTCTGGGTGAGTGGGACAGGCAATGACATGACTTGCTCCCAAAGGTGATGCATGCCTTCAAGTGGCGACGTTTCAGTTATGGACATCAAAGTTTGAGGATTCAGAATTGATGTGATTATTTGAAGCTGGGCTACACTGGCCCGGGCCAAGCAGGGGAGGCTGCCCATGGTGGGTGAGTGCTCTAAAAGGTGAGTATTTATGCACCCATGCGCCCATGCACCCATGCATCGTTGCACCCATGCACCCATGCACCGTTGCACCCATGCACCCATGCGCCCATGCACCCATTGCACCCGTGCACCCATGCGCCCATGCATCGTTGCACCCATGCACCCATGCCCATTCCCCGTTGCACCCATGCACCCGTGCGCCCATGCATCGTTGCATCCATGCACCCATGCGCCCATGCCCCATTTACAACCATCCACCCATGCAACCATGTGTCTATGCACCCTTGCACATATGTTCTCATGCACATATACCCTTGCACCCATGTTACTGTGCTTCCGTGCAGGTGAAATGGCAAAGGCTTATCCTCCCCCGTCGAAGCGCCTCTCGCAATATGCCCCCCGATGCGAGTCCATCCAGGTGTGCAGTGCAGTGCGGTGTGTGGGATTGGTTGGGGTGGGGTGCGGTGCGATTGAAGGGGGTGGGGTGGGGTGGGGTGGGGTGGGGCGCGGTGGAGGCATGCAGGTGGGTGTTGATGAGCAGGGTTGCGGATAGTGGCATGTGGGCAGAGATCGATATGGCAGGATGCAACCAAATATTCATTCATTCTCCACTTTGATTTTGTTGTCACTCCCCTTTTCAAATTTTTGTTGTTTTTTACCTCTGCGTCTCTTCCTCTCCCCCTTCCTCGTTCCCCTCCTCTCCCCTCCTCGCTCCACCCCTCGCTCTCCTGGCAGGTTGACCCAGAGAAGGTGAACCTCATTATTGGCAGTGGTGGCAAGACTATAAAGAGTATAATCGAGGATTCTGGAGTTGATTCGATCAACATCGAGGACGGGGGACAGGTATGGCTGATTCAACTAGAACCAGACTCTCAAGCTGCTTCGAAGAAAAGTATGTTACTTACTCTACAAGATGCAAAGGGCATCAGTGAACTAAAGAGTCAGTACGTGGTTACCAGCATGTGGTTACTCCTGTGTGGTTACCAGCATGTGGTTACCAGCTGGCTAGGGAGCGCATAGAGGGGATCAAATACTTCCCATTGTCCCCCTTCTTCCTCCATTTTTCCTACGATCTTTTCCCCTCTCCTCTTCAGCTGCGCGTATACGCACGGTCGGAGGCTGCATTAAAGCTGGCGAGGGCGCGCATTGAGGAGTTCAAATACGTTCCCCCCCTCCCCCCTCCCCCCTCCCCCCCCCCTCCTTCTCCCCTCGTTCAATCACTCGCCCGTCAACCCCACCAGCTGCGCGTATACGCGCAGTCTGAGGCGGCACTGGAGCTGGCGAGGGCACGTGTGGAAGGTTTCAAACCTCCCCACTCCTCTCCACTCCTCCCCTCTTCCCTCTCCGCATTCGTGCTCCCCTCTCCCCTCTCAGCTGCGCGTATACGCGCGGTCTGAGGCGGCACTGGAATTGGCGAGGGCACGCATTGAGGGACTGACGATGGTGCCGGAAGTGGGGCAGATCTACCGGTGAGCGTGACTGTGATGGATTCAGTAAGAGGCAGGCAGACAGTTTGTGGTGAAGAGTGCTGTTCAGTCGGGGGAATACTGAGCAACTCAAATCACATCTCTCTTGTGCCCTTTCAGAGTCTTCAAAAGAACCCAGTGTGAACCTCCCAAGCAAGCTGTTACACACCCCCTCTCTGGCCCTTTCATCCGCCCTTCCCCTTGCAGTGATTGTGTGGTGAAGACTGTCGTGCCATACGGAGCCTTTGTGGAGCTGAAACCAGGGAAAGAGGTAACAAGAGGGGGAGTCGAGGGGAGAAAAAGGAGGGAGGAGGGGCTTCGAGAGGGGGAGGAGAGTAGCGGTGAGAATGGTAACGGGGAGGTGAGGGGGAGGGGGGAATGGGGGGAGAGGGTGGGGGGAAGGGAGCTCTCTAACGTGCGACTCAACAAGTATAAGCACACGCCTCTGTCCCACGCTGTCTCCCGCTCTCCCTTTCCCCCTCTCCCGTCTTCCCCTTTCCAGGCCCTATTTCACGTCGATGAGATATCCACCGTGCCTTTCAGCATGAATTGATTCATCTCCGTACCTCCGATCCCTCTTTTTTTCTCCCATCCCTCCCGTTCCCCTCCCAGGCCCTCATCCACGTTAGTGAGCTCTCCACCGTGCGACTCAACAAGCCGGAAGATGTATGTCACCCTTACTAAGCATCCCCCTCACTATAAGCATCTCTTTCAATTTGCATAGTGTTTTGAATAATATTGGCCCTCCTCACCCTCCCACTTCCCCAACCTTCCACCTTTCCACCCTCCCACCTTCTTCCTGCCATTCATTTTGAATTTCCCTATAGACATGACACCAAAGGCCACCTTCCTCCTGCCCTTCCCACACTACCTTCCTCCCCTCCCATCTCCCTGTTCTTTTTGCATTCTCCCTGTCTCGTTTGCTCTTTCCCTGTAAATCACTCTTCGTCTCTCATGCCTTCGATTTGTATGTCTGGATTTCTGTTCTCCCCTTCCCCTCTGTCTTATCCCACCTTAGCTCTAATGTCTTTGCCGCCACAAAACTCCTCCCCTCTTCTCCCCTCTTCCCTTCCCCCCGTGCCGTCTCCTGCTGTACCAGTTTGTGGCAGTTGGGGATACCCTCGACGTCAAGATTCTTGAGGTGGGTTTGTGCCCCTTTTGATGCAGTCACCACCGTGTACAGTCTCATGTCCCTTCCAAACAGTATGCATGCACTCAGTGTGTAAACATGGGGAATGCACTGGGGGCGCATTGCTTTTCTTTTTTGGTGTCCTTTCCCCGATCCCTCTCCTGCCTGTCCTAATGTTGATTCAGTTGCAATAACGTCTACCCACATTTCCTTCCCTGCTTTTTGCCCTCCTCTACTCCTCCCCTTCCCATCCACCAATTCAGATCAATGCAAGAGGTCAGCTGCGATTAAGTCACAAGGCTGTGCTTCTAGAGGAGGGCAGGGAACCCGTACCCACTAGCAACGCATCCGCTACAAGCACGGCAACCCCTAATGGATCAACCGGGGAAAATAGAAATGCGATTGGAGCTGGGAAGGGTGGGTATGCCCCTCCTAAGTTTGTGAAGCCTAACGCCCCCACATCCCCATCGCCCTTGGTGCCCAAGCCAAGGGGTAGGTGAAAAACGTATAACTAGGACGAGGTAGAGGTAACATAGCCTTTATGCCCGTATTTTAGCACACATTCTGAATGTACTTACCAAGGAACGGGAAGCCCATGTGCACTCCATTATGTTTGGCTTGATTGCAAAGTGACAAGGCAGACAAACACGTATGAAGCTGGAAACTAGATGCCTACATCGGAGACCTCGTTTAGGCGTTTTTTAAATAGCCCAACTAATGTGATCCACAATGTTTCATGTGTGTTGTCACAAAAACGGGAACAGTTTCCTGATGGCGTACTGTAATCCCCCGCATAGTCAACCCCCCAAAATTGAACACCCATGGGTGTTCAATTACGGTGGGTGTACTTAAAAATGTTGGGCTGAGATAGCCCCTTAGGATCTTTTCAAGGGAGAACTCTGGGTGGGATAGTGTTGTAATAGCGGAAGCGTTTAACAAAGTTTGTGAACCACCTTGCGCTGGTATATGAGGGCAAAGTAGATTGATTATAGCAAGGAAGTACAAGATTATATAATAATACAAGGAATATGAAAGGATGCAGTTTGTAACTACTTTATTGTTGCTGTTGCGGTTCGATACAGTACGACTCGGGCAACTGCTCTGTAACGAGTCAGTTGTGTGTCCTTAACTGTCGCGCTGTATTTGTCAGGTCAAAGGTCGCTTGACCTTTGACTTTCGCGTAACCTCCGGCAACTTCTCAACCTCCGAAGGTTGACTCGCGTTTGTTTCGATACAGCTTGCTTCGCTTCTGGTGCGATGTTTCGACACGACTGAAGCGCTTAAGATTCACTATTTCCAACACTCCCCTTCGCTTCTGGAGTGTCGTTGCTGATGACGTGGCTCTGTCCAGTCAGCAGCATGCAGTACTCGAATTTCTGCTTTCCGAGTTTCTTGGTCAAATAATCGGCTGCCATCTCGGACGTGGGACAGTATGACAGCTGAAGTCTCCCCTTCTCGATCTCGTCCTTCACGAAGAAGTAGCGCAGGGCGATGTGTTTCGTCCTGTTCGCGAAGCCGTTCTTGTTGGCGATGCGAATTGCAGACTGGTTGTCGCAGAACAGGGTGAAGTTGGGTAACTCAGCTAACTTTGCTTCTTCCAGCAGCTCGCGGAGATAAAGGCCTTCCTTGGTGGCTGAGCAGAGTGCGATATATTCTGCCTCAGCTGATGATAGCGCGATTAACTCCTGCTTGCTCGACTGCCAGGAAATAGGTCCGATAGGTTCGAGGCGGTAGGCGTAGCCGGTACGTGAGCGCCTGTTGTCGGAGTCGCCGGCGTGATCGGCGTCGACATAGCCGATTAGCTTAGTTGGTGTAGCTGCGTTCTTGTGGTAGGTTAGGCCGATCGTCGCGGTGCTGATGAAGTAGTGAAGAGCGCGGTCAAGTTCCGCCAGATGTTCTGTTTCAGGCTTCTTGAGGTAGGTGGCGAGTTGACTTGCGGAGTATGAGAGGTCGGGACGGCATGTGACGGCTGCGAAGAGGAGGCATCCGAGCTTCCTCTGATAGTCGCGTATGCCGGCTGGTTTGAGTAGAGTGGATCGTCCCTTCTCGGTTCCTGTCGTGTAGCGGTATGGCGTGGAGATGGCGGTTGGTGTGAGAGCGAAGCGTTTAGCGATAGTGTCGGCGTATTTCTCGGCGCTGAGATAGATCGCATCTTCTTCTTCTCGGATGTTGAGGCCGAGGTACTGTGTGACGGTAGACGAGACCGTAAGTGTGAGGTCTTTCTGCAGCTCCCCTTCGAACCAGGTTGCGATGCTGTCGGTTGACCCGATGTAGAGGAGATCGTCCACGTAGACGATTAACAGGACGTAGTCGTTGTTCTTAGTGAGTCGATACATGCCTTGGTCGTGCGGGAGTTGCTTGAAGCCGATGCGGATGAGACGAGCGTGCAGGTATTGCTGCCATAGTCGCGGGGCCTGTTTGATTCCGTAAAGCGACTTGAGCAGCTGGCAGACATGCGTGGAATCTGTGTTGGAGCCGTGCGGCAGCTCCACAAAAATTTCTGCGTCAACAGGTGCGTAGAGAAAGGCGTTTGCGACGTCGATTTGTCGTAGCTTTTTCTTCTTCATGGCGGCGATTGCGAGGAGAATGCGTAGTGAGGTGTGTCGGCTGACCGGAGCAAAGGTTTCGGTGAAGTCGCGTCCGTGCTCTTGGTCGAAGCCGCGTACGACCCAGCGCGCCTTGAATTTGTCGATGGTGCCATCTGCTTTCGTCTTCACGCGGAAGACCCATTTTCCGGTGAGGATGGTTTTGTTTTGTGCTACACCGATAGGAACGATTTTCCAGGTGTTGCGTTCTTCTAGCGCTTTCAGCTCCTTGTCCATGGCTTCGCGCCATTTTTCCCTGTGTTCCCCCCCCAGAGCCTGCTGAACCGTTGCAGGCTCCTTAGGAATGGCGGCGCCGTGGACCGCGGTGACGAGCCCGAGTATCTGGAGTCCACTCTGTGTGTAGCGGGGGAGTGTGGTGTCCTCGGGATAGACTGCCTCGTCTCCAGCTTCTGGATCAGGTGCGAAGTTGGGCCCTATGCGTTCTGCTTCGTTGGTGTTGACTTCAGCAGGTGTTACGTAACCGTTGTCGGCGAAGTGGTAGTAGGTTTCGGCGTTGACGCTTTCGCGAGGGTTATCTTCGTCCATCGGTACGTCCACTGAGCAGTAGGGGAGAGGTCCGGCTTCTTCCGAGGCTCCTTCCACGTTCTGCTCGTCCCAGTCAGCTTCGTCTCCTGCCGAAGCGAAGGCTCGATCGCCACGGAAGCCACCTGTGGGGTCTCGATTTTCGTCCAGGTTGGCAAGGTATGTTGGCAGTGTGAGCCGCTCGTAGAAAATGACATCACGTGCTGCTACTGTTTCCTTGGTGTGGATGTCGAAGATTTTCCACGCGTTGTAATGTTTTTCGATGCCCAGGTGTAGTCCCCACTGTGCCCGTTGGGAGAATCGGCCGGCTCGTGCAGATGGGGGTCGGTACTGTACCATGCAGCCGAAGACTCGTAACATTTTTGTGCTGCCCAGTTTCCCTGTCCACAGCAGATGCGGTGATGTGTTGTTCGGGAGTGACGACGAAGAAAGCAAGTTGTGCAGCATCACGGCGTGGTCCATTGCCTCGGGCCACTGGTGGTTGGGTAGCCGCATGCCACGTAACAGTTTGCGCATGGTGTTCTGCAAAGTCCTGTTCATCCTTTCTGCTACACCCTGCTGTTGATGGGCGTAGGGAAGGGAGATGAGTCTCTTGATTCCTTTCTCCGCCAGATACTGCTTGAACCGCTGTGACGAGTATTCTCCTCCTCCGTCTGATTGGAAATTTTTGAGCTTAGCTCCCGATTCCCGTTCTGCTGCTGGAAGCCATGCCACGAAAGCCTCGAAAGCCATGTCGCGACTTGGTAAGTTTAGGTGCCAGACGTAACGTGTAGCGGCGTCGATGAAGGTGATGGTGTAGTTATACGCGTTTTGTCCGGGTTCGCGGTTGTACAAGATGTCGCTGTACACTTTCTCGAGTGGTGCATATGCAGGTGCGCTTGGGTTGTGATGCGAAACGAAGGGCTGATGCGGTAAGTCAGCTTCGGGGCAGGTGAAGCACGTTCCTCGAGCTCGCTGAAGTTCTCTGCCGTCGGTCAGTAAGAGTGAATCCTTGTCAAGTACTCCAGCTCTTATCGTGTTGTTTAATACTGTGTTGCTTGGGTGTCCCATTCTTGCGTGCCAGGTTTCTTCGTTGGCGCGGTGTCCTGGCGAGCGTCGGTACATGTCGGAGTTGGAGTAGAAGCCGGCGATGATGTTCGCGCTTCTGTGAACTTCCCGTGGTGCCGGGTTGAGCTGCTGCGCCGGTGTCGGCGGCGTCTCGTTGATGAAGGGCTGTGCCGTTGAGGGACCGGTGACTGGTGTTAATGTTTCTGCTGCTGCTGCTGTTGTCGGTGCTGCTGTCGATGTTGTTTCTGCTGCTGCCGATGTTGTCTCTGCTGCTGCCGACTGCTGAATTGTCGCTAACGCCCTTGTTCTCTCTGTTTCAGAAATGGTGTGCGAGTACCAGAAACCGCTCGGACTGAAGTCTGGATCAAGATCTGGAGGATGTGTCCAGTTGGTGAAGTTTACGATGGCGTCGCTGTCGGCCGTGCCAAGATCGGGAACGAAGTCGAGAACGAAGACGTTGTTCTTGAGGACCGCCTTCCCGATGTAGAGACCTCCCCTTCCGTGGTACAGCTTGAACTCTTGAGTTGTGCTGTCTGCTTCAAGATGAATGCCTTTCGCCATCAACTGACTGACGCTCAGTAAGTTGTAGCCCAAGCTCTCTACGATTAGGACCTTGGACATCTGCAGAATAACATTTGTCTCTCGTGACTGAAGTTGAACAACTCCTTGTCGTCGTGTGCGCAGGTTCTGATTGTTGGCGACGGTGATGACAACTTCCCGTTGAAGCTGGTACTCTCGCTGCACGAAGCGTCCTGAAGAACACATGTGTTGCCCGCAGCAACTGTCTAAGAACCACGTGTCCTTTCCGGATGGCTCGTTTTGGGCGATGGCTGCGTAGGTTGGATTCGGTTGAAGTGCTTCGCGGCGAGGTGTCGTTTCATCGAGCTGTTCTTCTGGTGAGTAGTATGGTGGTGATTCCGTGACGCAAGAGTCACTCAGTCTTGCCATGCAGCTAACGATATTTCTTGTTTCTTGTGCAGGTTGTCCCGTTGAGGTCGTTGAAGCTTGAATTTGAGTCGTCGGGTTCGCCTGTGTTGACGCAACTTGATTGCTTGAAGGCCGTAGATGCCGCTGCGGAGTTGTTGACTGTTGACGGTTTGGGCAATGTGTGCGCGGGTGCCCTGAAGTCTTGCAGATGTGGCAGAAAGGAGGTACTGGCTTCGGTTGTTGCTGTCGATTGTTGTAGTTGTTGTGACGTCGTTGAGTGTGAAACGCGAACTCTGATGTTGTCGTCTTCTTTCTGTGTCGTTCTTCTTGCAGGTCCATGTCCTGCTGCTCGGCGTGGATTTCGGCGCAGAGTGCTGCTTCAGAAATTCTGCCGTGGGCTCGGAGGATAGCTTTGGTGGCGCGCCATTGGGGACCGAGACCACCAATGATGACTGTCACGAAGGCGTCCTCGGAGATCGATCCTCCGCATCGAAGAAGCTTGTCGCGCAATTCGCGACATCGGCTGATATACGTCATCCCCTTTTCTCCCGGTTTCATTTCAACTGTTGTTAACTGCGCCATTAACTTGCTTTGGTTTACGCTGTCTGTTGCTTGATACAGGCTCTTCAGGTGGCTGTACGCGAGCTCAGCGGAGTTGCCGTAACCCCGGTAAGAGCGTATGTTCTGCTGCTGAGTTGGTGTGACGTTCCTCAGCAGAATCGTATACGCCATCATCGATTGATACGTATACTGCTGCTTCTCATACTGTGTGCCGTTTGCTGGATATTGCAGGGACCCGTCGAAGAAGCCGAGTATCTGCGCGCCTTCCATCATTAACTCAAACTCGAATGACCAAGTGAAGAAGTCCTTTCCGTCGAAAGGTCTTGATGTCTGCAGTTTTAGAACGTGCGCGAACTGTGATTGCACTTGTAACGCGTCCAGTGGCTTGTCTTGTGCAGGTGAAGATTGCGGCATGAAGCTGATCGACCCGCGCTCGTACGGGGCGAAGGTAGGTTGCTGCTGTTGGTTTCCGCGTGCATATGACGACCCGTCGAGGCTCATGGGTGTCGCTCCGTTGTTGTTGCTGTTGTGTGATTGTGCAGGTCCCGACTGCTGGTGCTGCTCGTAGAAGGACATGAAGGAGAAGAACTTCTCCATTATACTCGGGTCGAAGTTCGCGGGGTGATTTGCGGGAGTCTCAGTAGATGTCATTCTTGGTCTTGTTGCCGTGCCTTCCTCTGTCTGCAGGCCAGAGGCAGGAGGTGGAGTAGGAGTAGTGCCTGGGGAGCCGTTAGATGAGCTCCTTTCCTTGCTTGTTGCCATGTCTTGTAATGATTTGAAGGTAGTAGAGTTTCCCCTGTTTGCTCTCATACCATGTTGGGCTGAGATAGCCCCTTAGGATCTTTTCAAGGGAGAACTCTGGGTGGGATAGTGTTGTAATAGCGGAAGCGTTTAACAAAGTTTGTGAACCACCTTGCGCTGGTATATGAGGGCAAAGTAGATTGATTATAGCAAGGAAGTACAAGATTATATAATAATACAAGGAATATGAAAGGATGCAGTTTGTAACTACTTTATTGTTGCTGTTGCGGTTCGATACAGTACGACTCGGGCAACTGCTCTGTAACGAGTCAGTTGTGTGTCCTTAACTGTCGCGCTGTATTTGTCAGGTCAAAGGTCGCTTGACCTTTGACTTTCGCGTAACCTCCGGCAACTTCTCAACCTCCGAAGGTTGACTCGCGTTTGTTTCGATACAGCTTGCTTCGCTTCTGGTGCGATGTTTCGACACGACTGAAGCGCTTAAGATTCACTATTTCCAACAAAAAATACACCAGTTATAACACCCCCCGTTTTTCCTGAAATTTTGAGTACACCTGCCACCTGATTTAAATGTAAAATGCGAGGCTTTTTCTAGCGAAACTCCCTGTCAATAGAAGCGCATCACCTTGAAAGGCTATCACACGAGGCTGGGGAACCGCCTCCGATAGGTTTTTGCGCGTGCGAGATGTCAAGATAGTAGGCGAAAACGAGAAATAGGCAAAGAGGGGTTTCACTAGCAGTAGGTAGGATACATATAGGAAACCCTAGTTTGGGTTGTACTCACTATAGAGTATCCCACTGCAGGCTAGACAAACATAGCATTCTGACACACCCCCATAGTCAAAGTGGGGTATAATCAGCACAACAAGCAGGCATAGCAATAGTTCACAATAATACGCAAAGCTAGAGACTATCACAGAGGGCAAGTGAGGAGGAGGAAAAACTGTGGGGGCGAGAAGATGAGAGGTGACGGCTGAAGCTGCAGACACACGGGCACCAGGAGTGCGCAGCACTGACGCTACCAGGCTAAACCCGGACTACACGGCGACAGGCGCAGCTGGCTCGCTGTGCTCCCAGGAGTGCTCACACTGTGGCTACCGGGCGCAGAGCCCCGGACTACTCAGGCCACAGCGGGTCGTGGCTCTCTGGACTACCAGGAGTGCTCACACTGTGGCTACCGGGCGCAGAGCCCCGGACTACTCAGGCCACAGGGGGTCGTGGCTCTCTGGACTTCAGGCGCTGCGGACGACAAGACGATTGCCTCCACTCAACTTCCTCCAGCTGTCCCAAAACCCTTTCACACACCCTCTGCTGTACCTCTAGCACTGCTCACACGCCACCCCCCTAGTACCACTCCGACGGCTCCAACACACCCACCCCCCTCAGCGGCAGCTGCAGCAGTGGGAGCCGGAGGAGGAGGAGCAGGGGACGGCGCACACACCTATCACCCCCACACTCGCCACCCCCAAACCCTAAAACAGGAGCGCGGGCAGCAGCAGGGGTGGGGCGCGGTCAGCAGCTCGGGGGACGGCGTGCGCAGGTCGAACGAAACCGCGCGCGGGCTGCCCGGGCCGCGCGCGGGCCTGGCGCAGCCCGTACGGGCCGCGCGCGGGCCTGGCGCAGGTCGTACGGGCCGCGCGCGGCCCGCGCGGGGCCCAGGGGCGCTTCGACGGGCGACGGAGGCGTTTCGACGGGCGACGGGGGCGCTTCGACGGGCGACGGGGGGGGGGGGGGGGGGGGGCGCTTCGACGGGCGACGGGGGGCGCTTCGACGGTGGGAAACCGCCGCGCGCCTCGGGGCGCACAGCGGGCAGAAAACCGCCGAGCTTTCGGAGCGCGCGGCGAGCAGAAAATCGTAGAAACCCTAAAAACGCGGCAGGCTGAAAACGTCACGCGCCCGAGGCGCGCGAGAAGCAGAACAGCAGCGGAAGCATCGGGTGGGCCCACCCACAGGATCGACCCAGGAGGGTCGACCTGCTCTGATACCATGTCAAGATAGTAGGCGAAAACGAGAAATAGGCAAAGAGGGGTTTGACTAGCAGTAGGTAGGATACATATAGGAAACCCTAGTTTGGGTTGTACTCACTATAGAGTATCCCACTGCAGGCTAGACAAACATAGCATTCTGACACGAGAGGCCTGCTAGCGTCCGCATGACCTGGCCCAGACACCACGCGCAGTGCAAAGTCCGTTTCAGTTCGATTCGATACCTTGAGTGTGAGTTCAAAACAGAAAACAAATGTTTTATCAGTTAAAAATGTGTCATCACATAACACCATGGGTGCAGGCTTACACCACCCCCCATAATTAAACACCCCCCCTGAAGGGGGGTATTTATCAGTACACCCTAGGGTGTACTATGCGGGGGATTACGGTATGTTCGCAACGCTATGGTAATAACGGGGTGTTGCAATTTGCGATGCACTGCTTCGGCACGGGACGAAAGGAAGGCTCCAAGCAAGCGGGGGGCAAATTCGGGCAATGATTCGGCAAAGAAAAAATTGTTGAAATGTATTTGTATACATTCATGTAAACGCCTACAATAGCCTAGTATAGTTATCTTAGTTTCCTGCTAGGTGGTGTACCACTTGCCTAATTCCTTGCCTATATCTTGTATGCCCTCTGCTTTTGAACCCCTCTTTTGGCTTGCACGTTTCCTCTCGTCACTCTTGCCTAGGTCAAACCCTAGGTCCCTAAATTATTATGTTTGACAAAAATATCAAAGAATGATTACAATTGTTATTTGCCAAGGTTATAACGTCTTTAGAAGAATGATAATAAAGTCCTCGCACGTTTTCTGTAAAATTTTACGGCCACTCGATTTCCTGGAGCCTTCCTAGACCCGTGCCACGAGCCGAGCCGATGCAGTGCACCGCGAATTGCGACACGCCGTAAGGGCGGGGCCAGCGCGTTCGTTTTTCACGGTTGTACAGTTCATCTGACGTGGTGCAGGAAGATTCCAATCGGTTTACAGCGGTTTTCTTGTTCACCCGTTTTAGACCGTGACTAAACGAGAATAACCGCTCAGAATGAACTGTACCATTGTGTAAAATGAACGAGCTGGCCCCACCCTAACAGAATCTAGAGGTCATAGTGCCTGTAACGAGGATGACAGTAATCTCTCCAATGCAGCCGCACCCAAAACCCCTCCATTCTCATTTTCTCCTCCCCATGCATAAGTGTATATCTGTCCGCAAGCTACTCTTGCTTCCAAAGTTACTTTCTTGGAGTGCTCGGTCTATTTTTGCGGTCTCTGCGCCAGGCCTTGAAGCGATGGGTCGTTTCCGGCGACATCTCCCCTCTGTCCTGTCTTCATGTGACTGATTACGGTACCTGGTCTCAAGCGAAGATCTGCGCGAAGATGTCCCCAGCTGCTGGGCGTGCAATGCGCTACGTCATGTAATCCTGCTTGACTGGCTTTTGCAACGCAATGGCGGAAGAGTTTTTTTTTTTCCAGTCGCGAGGTATTAAACCAACTGTGAGCAGCCACATTACTCCCTGCCCTGGTTACCGATCTTCACCGCTGTTTCTACCCCTTTTTCTCCAGACTTGTTTGGTAGAGTAGTTCGTTTTTTATCGCTTACCGGGCCCGCTGATGATCGCTATTGGAATTACCGTCTGACATCAGTAGCTTGCTACTTCTGAAGAGAAACAGCGGCTTTTACTGAGGTCCCGATTGCGCCAACATCTTTATTTCCCTTCTATTTTCGCAATGTCTGGGAGCATTGATGATTTTCAAACCAGTTTAAACGCCAGTTCTGCTTCTGAATTCTTTTGATGTCCACTGGTTATATTCCCTGAGCTCTCTTGCACATTCCACTACCTTTCCAAGTCCGTGTCGATCTGGTACATCAGCTGTGTCTGTTATTCAATTCAACTGCATTTTTTCCGGTGATCTTGTGGCTTGCTGTGCAGTGATGCAAAACTTAAGGTTGCTGATCATCGTTGATGTTATTTAACCTTCCTCTGTCCCTGAGCATTCAAGCCACGTTTTCTCTCTTTCTCTCTGAGTTCCTGATCGTGCCTTTTTTCGTTGAGTGTTCGCGTCGTCCTTGATAAATGTCCGATGTGTCGGCTATGATGTGACCTTATCCGCGCTGCCGATCCCTTTCGAGGGAACTGTGACGATTGGACAAAACGGTTGAATCTCTTGATCTGAGCCGCATGAATTAGCCGTCGCTACTGCTTTCCAACGTCGTTTATTGCTTTAGACATACCCTCCGTTCAGCAGAACGACATGTGCGATCTTGTCGCATGGAACGATTTGGAATGGAGGCTATTAAGCTGATAGTCCTACTCCGGGATTGCGCAATGATACCAGTTTGCAGTAGATCTCGAATGGGCTACCAACATTGTTCATTTCTAGCGGCCAGATCCTCACTGCTCTAGTCTCGTCTTATGTTTCTACTACTAACGACCTTCGATGTTTGCTTATCTGTGTTCCAGGTCTCGTGGTACTGGCCAACCTGGAATTTTAAATCTTGGAAGCAGAACTCGCTGATTCTCTGCTCGGCCTGTGCAGTTTTCGCTCTTCGTGAGCTGTCAAGCAGCCATTTTGGTACGTGTTGGTCGTTCCGTGCTGCTAATATAATCATTATATCTGTTGTCGAGGATTACATGATGACTTCTAAAGCTGGCCGGTGATGAGAACAAACGTCGCTATCCTGACATGCCTAGTGCATGCTGTGATGTCAAATACACCTGACAATGTCTGAGGCCAGCTTATTTCTTGCTGTCATTTTGTTCTTTTTTTTTATTTCTTTCTTTCTTTCTTTCCCGTTTGGTTATATCTTAGTCTCTAATGGAAACTTTTCTGACTTGCAGGTTCTATATTTGTTTGGTCTGAATTGTTTGGGGATGCCTCGAATGTGAATATTCCCCCGATATTTGAATGCTGTTTTGCTTGTTTGTAGTTGCTGGCAGCATAGTCACGGTTAACCCAGAATCACAGTTTTGTCAGCATGAAATAGGTTGTTCAATCAATACCTAAATTCGTACTTCACCTCTTCTATTCTCAGCCAAGCTTGGTCCTAGCATCAGACAGATGAGCTTTACAATCAGTCTAGCCCTTGGTACGTATACTACATAGAAGGCAAAGCAACAGCCCAACATGTGAACCCCAAAAGGCAGAAGCAAACATGCAGTTTCACGTCGTTTCAACATGTGCAAAGACGTGGCAAATGGTGAGGGGAATATTCCTCCTCACACTTCCAACCTCCACATACACTAAATTCTACCCCCCTGCTGCTGCAGCCGCAGCAGTATAGCATATTTCTATCCAAACACTTGAACCCTTCCTGCTCCTGCTTTCATTGCTGCTCCTGCTGCCCTCCAACAATTCCCCTTCACTGCAGCCCCTGCAAAAACCCTCCAGCATAACACTCTTCCTTCACACTTCTGCTCTGAAAAAGACATGATCTCCATCCCTCCTCCCCCACTGCTGCTCGGGAAAGAGGCTCAGCACCCCTTCCTGCTGGCGCTCCTCCCACTCCTCCTCATCCTCCCCCTCCTCCCCCTCCTCCTCCCTCACTGCTGCTCTGGAAAGAGACTCAGCACCTGCCGTGCAGGCGACGGCGCCCTTCCTGCTGCCACCCCTCCTCCCCCACCTCCTCCTGCCGAACCTGCCGCTGCAGCAGCAGCAGCCGCCGCAGCTGCTGCCATTGCTGCTGCCGCACCTCCCATATCCCCTCCCATTGCCCCCCCTAACCCACCACCCGAGAAATCCCGGCCAAAAATATCCCTGGCATGACTCATAGGCCCAAATCTACTCCCACTACTCGCATTCCCCAACCCCCCTGCTGACATCCCCAAATTCCCCATCCCCCCCTGCCCTGCTCCCCCACCCCCCAGGCTCCCCATTCCCCCTGGTCCTGCTCCCCCCGCCCCCAGACCCGCC
This sequence comes from Closterium sp. Yama58-4, assembly GCA_947470075.1. NCBI lineage: Eukaryota > Viridiplantae > Streptophyta > Zygnematophyceae > Desmidiales > Closteriaceae > Closterium > Closterium sp. Yama58-4. The sequence goes on along the minus strand of CANIUD010000282.1, from coordinate 262,268 downwards.
ATCCCCCCTGGTCCCGTTCCCCCCGGCCCTAAGCTACCCATTCCCCCTGAAGCTGCGGAGAGCAGGGAATTGAATTGGGACGGGGCAAAAGGGAGGGACGGTGACCGTTGCTGCTGGTGCTGCTGCTGCTGCTGCTGCCGCCGCCGCCGCCGCTGCTGCTGCTGCTGCTCCTGGGGGCTGGTTTGACCCTCCTCCCATCCCCCCCACATGCCCCCCACCTAACGTTCCCCCATGTCCCCCCCCCAGTCCCCCAGCGTGCATTCCCCCAAGCCCTCCGCCCCCATGCATCCCCCCACCAGCGCCTCCCCCCAACCCCGCCCCACCATGACTATTCTGCCCGAGATTATTCTGCCCGTGACTATTCTGAAGGTCGTAAAACGCAGCAGCTGCAGCATACGCACTCAGCGCTCGCCCCAGAATCGGGTCTGCTGCTGCAGCCGCAGCTGCAGCAGCAGCACCCAGCGGATTCCCCACCGGGTTATGAGCCGCAGCAAGGTACTGTGCTGCTGCCGCCTGCTGCTGTTGTTGCTGCTGCTGCTGAGGATTCGAAAGCGACGCAGCTAGCTGGGAAGATAGCAGGGGGTTAGAACCCCCTCCAGCTGCTGCAGCAGCAGCGGCGGCGGCAGCAGCAGCAGCAGCCGCGGAAAAGTGAGGCGAGGAGAGGAGAGGATCCTCTGGATGAATCGACGGGGGAAGAGAGGATAGCCCTGCTGCTCCTAACGCGGATAGAGCTCCCCTGAGGTTCCCCATAGGGTTTCCTCCTGCTGCTGCGGCGGCGGCAGCGGCGGCCGCGAGGGGGTTGAGAGGGGGAGGAGCGGCGGGGGGAGGCGGGGCGGATGGCGGGAAGAAGGGCTGGGGGGGACTGCTGAAGCTGGTGGGGAGGGGCGTGGAGGAAAACAGGGGGTCTCCGCCTGATGGGTCGTCCCCAGAATGGCCCTGCGATAGGGGGAAACAGTGAGAGTGGTGAGGAAGAATGGACGGGAGAGATAAGAGCAAAGAATTTATCTTGCCTGCACTTGCTTGGGGTGCAGTGAACATGTCTGAAAACACTGAGTTATGAATGTCTGAAACCCTGGGGTTCCGTTCTATCAATTCCTTCCCCGGGGCCTCTTCATCCATCTCCCTTGCTTGCTATCAATCCACCTCCATCTCTATCTCTCTCCATCTCCATATCTTTCCTACCTCCCCATCTCACGCTATCTCTCTCCATCCCTCTTCATCTCACTCCATCTCTCTCCATCTCACCTGCATACGCTTGAGATAGAGCCGATACTTCTGCAAATGCGATGCCACATTCTCCCTGCATGAGTAGAAGCCAGGGGTATGGGAGGGTGAGGGGAGGGAAGGGACGTGTGGGTGGGGACGCGGGTTAGGGAGGTTATTGCAAAGCGGAATAAACGGATCCGAAGAAAGAAAGAAGAATGTTTATGTAAGTAAGAACATTTATGATAGGTGAAACTACAAGTCTTGACTGCATTATGAAAATTGTATGGTAGTAAATGTAATTCTACCCACACCCGCACCCACACCCGCACCCGCACCCGCACCCACACCAACACCCACACCCACACCCGCACCTGCACTCGCACACATCCACACCCACACTCATACACACACACTCCACATTCCACACCACACTTCACCCACCTAGTCAGCCCCTCCACATTCATAAGTTGCATGATGGTTTTAGGTACGGCATTGATGCCCAGATGTGACACAGCGTCCACACGCACTCAGCAGCCCCGTCCACACACCCCTGCCTACTCGCTAGTCAAACTCACACACCTGGTCAGCCCTTCCACGTTCATGAGTTGCATGATGGTTTTAGGCACGGCGTTCTTGATGCCCAGATGCGACACCGCGTCCACAAACCGCTTGTGCAGCTGCGGAAGCAGGGAGGGAGCAACAAACGCACATGGGGGGGGGGGGGGGGGGGGGGGGGGGCGGGGGGAGAGGGGGGAGTGTGTTAGGAACGGCGTTCTTAATGCCCAGATGCGACACCGCGTCCACAAACCGCTTGTGCAGCTTTGGAGGGGATGGATTAGGGCACGAGGGAGGGAGGGAGGGAGGGAGGGAGGGAGGGAGGGAGGGAGGGAGGGAGGGAGGGAGGGAGGGAGGGAGGGAGGGAGGGAGGGAGGGAGGGAGGGAGGGAGGGAGGGAGGGAGGGAGGGAGGGAGGGAGGGAGGGAGGGAGGGAGGGAGGGAGGGAGGGAGGGAGGGAGGGAGGGAGGGAGAAAGGGAGGGAGGGAGGAAGGGAGGGAGAAAGGGAGGGAGGGAGGAAGGGAGGGAGAAAGGGAGGGAGGGAGGAAGGACGGGACAGGAGATGGTTTGCTAACTGTGGGTTCCAGACGAGGCAGGGAGGCCTTCAGAGTGAGCGAGAGGTGAGTTGAGGAGGGGAGGGGGGAGGGGAAGAGGGGGGGGGAGGGAGAATATCTACTCTACCTGCTCAACTTCTAAACGTACCTGTGGAGTCCACACGAGGCGGGGGCGCTTGAGAGTGCGTGGCTGCCCGTCGCTGCTGTTGCCCTCTTGATTGCCTGTAATGTGGACGCATCATGCATGGACGGAAGCATATGAATTGACACGTGTCAGAATAAATGGCAGCGTGTCAGGTAGATAGATCCGGATGGGTGCGGAAGGGAGCAGAACGGTGCGGATGGATGCGGATGGTGCATCGTGAATTCGAATCGGTGCACAAAAGAGAGCGATAGCACACACACTCAACCGAACCTCCACCCGTTATCCATCCCACACCCACCTGAATCCTCGTCTGGCTCAGGTGACGACTCCTTCCCTTTCCTCGCCCTTTTCTCCCCACCCGCACGCATACCGGCACGCACGTGCGCGTACCCCCACCCACCCCCCCCCTACACACACACCCACCTGAATCCTCGTCTGGTTCAGGTGACGACTCCTTCCCTTTCCTCGCTCTCTTCCCCCCACCCTCTTGCTGCTCCTCCTGCTGCCGCTGCTCCTGCATCCTTTCCTTTGCATTACCGCTCCTCAGGCTCCCATTCCTCCCCTCCCCTTCGTCCATACTCAAACCCTTCCCGTTCCCCACGCTATCGCTCACACCTCCCCTGCTCATCCCCCCTCCTCCGTCCCTCTGGCTTCCCCCTCCCGCTTCCCTCCGCTGCTGCCGCCGCCCTTCCACCTCTCTTGACCTCTCTCCACCCCTCTCTCGCTGCCAATCCCTCTCCCTCTCCTCGTCATCTTCCTCCTCACTTGCTCTTTCCTGCTCCATTTGGTTTTCCCTCTTTCTCTCTCGCTCCCACCCCCTCTCTCTCCCCCTCTCCCTCACTCCCTCACTCTCCTCCCGACGACCCTGACCTCCATCTCCCGAAAAATCCGGTCCGTTTTCCGACACGCGCCTTCCAGAAGCTGTCAAATTTCTAGGGTTATTTCCTCCGTTATTTCCTCCCACGTTATTGAACCCCCCATTTCGACCCCCTTGGACATTATCCACCCCGTCGCCAGGGCGCCTCAACCCTTCCCTTCCAGCACCACCACCCGAGCCTCCATCCGAACCTGCTTCCGAGCCACCCCCTTCGTGTCTCCACCCTCCGAACCTGGCGTCCACGTCAGCAGTAGCGCCGCGAAGTCCGCCAGGGCCAAATCGGACGTTCGAACGGTCGGGATCATTGGGAATGGACTGATGCGGACTAGCATTGGTATTGCCGAGCCGGCCGTCGTGGTATGGCAACCGCGCTTGAGACCTACCCTGCCCATCCTCGTTAGAAAGCTTGCGATCAGCTTCGTTATAGAACCTCCGCCCATCAAAATCCGCGCGCCTAGGCTCCCCGTCGCGGGGAGCCCCCTGATAGCCGGGGAACAGCGCAGCGGCTGCCCGCTTTTCCCCCTCCCCCCGCACCGCTTCCGCTCCAGCTGGAAACTGTTCGCGTTGCTCCTGCGGGTCACGTTGCGGCTGCTTCTGCCGCTGCTGCCTCTCCTGCTGCTGCCGCTCTCTTTCAAACTCTTGTCTCTGGTAACCCTGATCCCGTTGCTGCTGCCTCTCATGCAAGTGCTCGCGTTGCTGCTCCATCCTCTCCTGTTCTGCACGAGCGCGCTCGTGCGCAGGTGCGCGGTCGCCCTGTGCCGCGCGGTCATCGTCAACGAAACGGTCGGCAGGGTCAAAATCCCGCCGGCTCCGCTCATCCCGCCCGCGTTCGGGAAGCTCCTGGTCGTGCGACGGTCGCGAAGGAACGTTGGAGAAAGGAGACGCGTCTGCAGGAGGAGGGTGATTGGACGGAGCGGCGGCGCGGGAGGCTCCCGTGTGAAGAGACTGAAACTGAGGGTGATTCAAGCTGGGAGGAACGATTTCCGGTCGTGTCGTTAATCTCGGGTGTTGCAATATGTTGTTTAACGTGGCCTGAATACAAAGAATAGAACAAAGGATAAAGAACGACAAGCAATTAATGAAACAGAAAAAAAAAAATGAAAGTGTCAACGGAACAGAAGGCGAGCGAGGACAACGAGAAGCACTAATACCTAGTCTGAATATTTGACAAATCGAGATACATAATACCTAGTCTAGATAAACGATAAATTTCTGAACTACAGAAACCGTTTTTCATAAATCTATAAACGGCATTCTCGCAAGAATAAAAAAACTTCGAGCGAAGAATAACGGCAGAGCAAAGCGCCGAGGTTAGGCGGGAAAAGTCTCTAAGTCGACTCAAAACTCTTTAAGATTACGGAATGTTGACCTGAGCAGCACGTTCGACGTCTTGTTCCGTAACGTTGTACATTGACTCCTTAATACTGAACGCCGCGGCGAGCATAGGAGTAATTAGGCGTTGGTTAAGAGGAACTAGCTCCTCCTTAGTCAGCAACGTGGCCTCCCAATCGACACAGTTTCGCCACGCGTCATTCCTCGTGGATAGCCCGAGGGATAGTCCGTCACCGTCATCATTCCGAGCCGTCATGCTTGAAACACAAACAGCCAGCCAAAAAAGATAAACTACTAGGTTGGCAACTAAATGCCTCAACAAGAGTCCTCCACGTAAAACCACGAGACAGAGTGCCTGCTCAACTCGCCGCAGAAATATGGCTTTCATAAAGTCAAGGCGAAGCTTCAAGAAAGGAGGGCAAGAGGCGAGTTTGGTGGTGGAATGGAAGCAGATGAACCCACCCACAGATTTTTTTCCAGCCATAGATTTTCCAGATCCCAGCATTCCGTCTGAGACACGTAAAAATTGGAGATTCGCTTTGTGGGGCTGAGCAGGGGACCTCGTGGAAAGGTACAGCGTTTCGGGCAGGATTGTGCTCTTGAACGGGCAGCACTGCGCTGGCGCTCGTTGGGAATCCTTGCGGGAGGGCTGGATGTAGACGCCCACGACGAATCACGAAAGCAGAGAGATGATCCCTTGACTGATTCTGCCTGGGTTTTGCCTTGCTTCGAAAGTTGCCTGCTGGTCACCGCCTCACCACCAACCAACTTAACGGAATGCTGTCAGGTTGGAGGATAAGGGGTGGCGTTGTTTGCTCACGATTGGCTGAACGTTCCATGAAATCCCAATTGTTTGCCGGCTAGCGGGGTATTCTCGTCTCTTGGGATTCGAGTCGTTGATCTTGTCGCGCCAGCTCAAGGGTTTGTCTCTTCAACAAGCAGGGATGCAAGTGAATCATCCACCGCAATCAGGTGCCTAGAGTGTGCAGTGAACAACTCTCTGGTGGTCATTCCCGCTGCCCGCAGTGCAAGAAAGGAAAATAAACGTCGCCTCTGGCAAGCTTCAGCTGCCGGCAGCGTCTCCAGCGGTATGGATGGATCCTCTCAGATTGCCAGCCACAAACTGTATCCAGCACACCTTGGAGATCTGGCATGTGCGGGTGAGTGCGGCCCCAGTCTCAAATACATCTTCGTTCGAGAGTGCATCAGTATCACCCTGAATGCATTACATCGCAATAACAGAAAATTTATGATATAAATTTGTTGGATCATAAGGCCACTCAAAACATTCTCATGTTCTTCTTTAATGCGATCTAGTCATATCTCTGAGATATTTTTAGTTGATTAAATCACGCTTAATGTATTTGTGAATTCTTCTCGATTCTTATGATCCATCTACAATTTGTGTATTTGATCCATAGTATATGCGTTACAGAGTTGTGTCACCAATATCTCTTCTCGAATCGGCCTTGTCAGGGATCTGATTTGCCGTGGGAGAGCACAGGTGGATTGGTGGAATCGACCGATCTACCAGTGCCTGGAGCCAACTCAGGGTCGACAGCCAAAGAGCGGGAAATTTTGAAACATTTCGCAATCGGAATGTTTTCCCTGGCTGCCCAGCAGAGCAGCAGACACATTTCGCGCGTTGTAACGGCTTGTGCACCCCATGGACCATCAGACAAGCGCGCAAAGTCACCCTGTCATATCGAGGTTCCCTTGGGGAAAAATGCGTTTTTGCTCCCTAATCATCCCAAAAGTCTGCCGTGATATCCGCCGGGCAGGTGCGCAACGTCTTGAACTGCACAAACTCTTGGCGGGAAGGCTGTAAAGTAGCGCCCTTTTTGAATCCCCCTGGGAACTCCAAATCCAGCCAGGTTATAACATCATCATCATCCCTCCCACTTCAATCTCCAGCACAGCAAAAGCTGACCAGAGTTTGTCAGCTCTTTCACCAACCACTTTTTTTTCCAAAACCACCATCAGATTCAGAACAGCCCTGCTTTATATCTACTAACTCAGCACCCACATGCACTTCTCATCAGTCTCTTAGAAACCCACCACAGCTCACTGGCTTCTTTCCTGAGTTTGTTTCGACCAGTTTCGATCATTCAGTTCCTGTTCAATCATTAAAACCTAGTTTTCTCGTGTGACTCTGCTTCACTCATAAAAACCTAGTGTTCGTCTTGGCCTCGGCTACTTCCTCCTGATGGCAAGCGTCGTTCGCTTTCCGTCGCCGCCGCCTCCTCTTCGTAGGCAGAACTCGATTGAATGGGGAGGGAAACCCAAGCCAAACCAAAGCAGGGTGCAGCCTAGCCCACTCAGAGCTCCTCAGCCGTCGCCTCAACGGTACCGTTCGCCAGTGAAAGCACAAGCTTCCTATTCCAGGGGACGACCAGAGCGACGTATCGCAACTGATTGCTTCCAGATTTTAGGCGTCTCTCAGAGGGCTGAGAAGGACGAAGTTCGACAGGCATACAGACGGCTCGCACGAACAGTAAGTACATCCTTCTTCTTTTAAGAATTTCCCGTATGTGATAGCACTGCTTTTTTGTATATGTCACAGCACTTCCTGTTTGAAGCGTGCCCGCTTATTCTGATGGTGCTGCTTTTGCTCTCTGTCTGCAGTTCCATCCTGACCAAAATCGTTCATCTGGAGCCTCGTCAAAATTCATGGAAATTCACAACGCTTATCAGGTACGCTCGTTCTCCAGTCCGTAATCTGATCACGTTATCATTAAACGTCATCCCGACCTCCGAGTATTCTATTCGCTTACAGATTTTCTGATTTACTTTTTTTTCTCTCTCTCTCTTGCAGACGGCGCTGTCGCAGCTCGACACCATACCTGACAGGCCTCGATCCCCTCCGCGAACGACTAACAGATTTGCCGCGAGTCCCGAAAGGAGGAGACCATCGCAACGAGATGAATGGGACGAGATTTGGGATGACATCATGGCAGGCCCAACTCGCACCGACACGCATAGATGAAAAATCTTCAAATAAGCTGCAAACGAGACATGGCTTGGCGGGCCACGTCCAGCGCGGTACATACCAATTCGTTCGCCGCGGATTTAGGCTTAGTAGAGGGTCCCTTTTCAGGACCTGAAGGGTTAGGACCAGGAGGCTTCAATTCCTTTCAGTGTGTAGGGTGTGCTTGTGTGCTTGCAGGGCCTGTGGGCTGGTATGAACACTACCTCGTGGACCTTCAGCTCAAAGGACCCATGCTTAGTGTAGTGTTCACTCCGTCTGGAAGACGGGTTTTAGTGAAGTGTGGCTTTATTGCTCGAACTTCGCCTGTCTATTACCCCACTTGCTGGTATTTATTTATCATATTTCATCCCTTCTCGTGCGCTCATACTGGCGACCTAGTTAGCTGTCAGTCTCATGTGTTGCCAGGGGTTTTGCAAGGAAAATGTCAAGATTCGGGTTTACGGGTGTTGTGAGCAGGTGGTTCTACCCTCTGCAGGCAAGGCAAGATCCCTACGTAGGCAATCCTAGGCAGTTGATTCCGAAGGCTGAAATAAATATGAAGCTGAAATGAAGACAGGTAAAGCATCATCTTGTGTGTATATGGAAACAAATCTGAAAGCACAGGGATGCAAGGGACCCATTGGTCACTTGATTTGAGCCTGGGAACGTGCATCTAGAGCTTGGCCTTGCCACCATATTTCGTCATAAAATCGGAATGAAATTTCTGGAAGTTGCGCATGATCTGAGGCATCTTGGCCTCCGGCGGCAGAATTGTCGTGCGCAGATGGAAGGTGCTGCAGCGTGACAATAACGAGGGGAAGCATAGGGGGTGGAGAAGCTGAGGTGGCATTTCTACATTACACTCAAGACGTGGCATTAGCATGAGCAGCAAATCGCAAACCTCAACCCACATTCCCTCTCCTTGCACCCTTGCGCTCAATCTTTTCATCAACTCACCTTTCCTTCTGCCCGAAGCCTGGTCCCGGGACAGTAGAGATCCCAGTCGCCTCTACGAGCTGCAGACAGTAAAACATGCCCGGGGCCTTCCCTTCCGCCTTAGCCCATTCCCCCGACGCTCTCACTCTCCCTCGCCGCATCCCTCTCAACTCACCCATCCTTCTGTCCGAAGCCTGAACCAGGCACAGTTGAAATCCCCGTAGCCTCTACCAGCTTCAGGCAGTAAAACATGCCCGGGGCTTTCCCTTCCTCCTTGGCATTTTGTTCCCCACTCTCTCCCTTTCTCTCACCCACTGAGCCCAAGAACACTGGCACTGTCGCCCCCACTCACCCGTCCTTCTGCCCGAACCCTGAGCCGGGCACGGTTGAAATTCCAGTTGCCTCTACCAGCTTCAGGCAGTAAAACACGTCCGGGGCCTTCCCTTCCGCCTTGGCAGCAGCAATGGCGGCCGGGGGGAGGTGAATGCGGGGGAAAGAGTACATGGCACCTGGAAGGGAAAGGGGGACGCGGGGAGACGATGCGGAAAGGTGACTTTTATATCAACCAAGTAAAACACGGCTGGCGCCTTCCCTTCTGCCTTGGCTGCAGAGATGGCGGCCGGGGGGAGGTGAATGCGGGGGAAAGAGTACATGGCACCTGTGGGAGGGCGAGGGGGGGGGGAGGGGGAATGGCGGAGGGAAGGGGATGGGTATGGGCGAGGTGGAGAAGGGAGGATAGAAGGGTTGAAAGATCCTTGAATTCAAACAAACAGGATGCATGGACAAGGTTCCACTAACATCAGATGATTTGTGTTCTGAGAGTTTTCGAAACTAGTTAAGCTATCGGGGCTCTAAATCAAGCGGTTTTTACCTTTGAGTTGAATCCGCACCTTCTGTGAAGTTACACTCTACGCCCTGGCAGGCACTGAACAATAAGCAAGTTCGCACCTTCTGTGAAGTTGCACTCAACGCCCTGGCAGGCGTTGAATCCATCAGTCATGGCATGCGCCCTCCTCCTGAGCGAATCCAGGATGGCCTTCCTGATAAGGGGACGGAGTTGAGAGTGGTGGAGAGGGGTTGGGAGTGATGTGAGTGGAAGGGGTGCGAGCCATCCGTCATGGCATGCGCCCTCCTCCCGAGCGGGACCGGGATGGCATTCCTGGTGATTAGAATGGAAGAAGATGGAGGGGTGGAGAGCGGTGGGGAGGGGTTTGCAGGCATCAAAGCAATCTGTCATGGCATGCGCCCTCCTCCTGAGCGAATCCAGGATGGCTTTCCTGTGATTGGAAAGCAAGGAACAAGATGGAGAGGTGGAGAGCGGTGGAGGAGGGTTGGCAGGCGTTGAAGCCATCTTTCATGGCATGCGCCCTCCTCCTGAGCGAGTCCAGGATGGCCTTCTTGTTAAGGGGACGGAGTTGAGAGTGGTGGAGAGGTGATGGGAGAGACGTGAGTGGAAGGGGTGCGAGCCATCTGTCATGGCGTGCGCCCTTCTCCTGAGCAAATCCAGGATGGCCTTCCTGTGATTGGAGAGAAGGGAAGGGGGGGGGCAGAGTGGAAAAAGTGAGAGATGTGTGAGTGGCAGGGGTTGAAGCTGTCTGTTGTAGCGTGAGCCTTACGTAACAGTGCTGTTGCCACCAAGAGAAAGGTGATACGTGGTGGCAGCTGGTGGTGCCACGTGTGTTTTGAGCGCCACGAGCGCCACGAGCGTTCACGTGCCATGTGTCTTCTGAGTGTTATTTGCCACGTCACTTCAGAGTGTTGCCGTGCACCATGTCCCGAGAGTGCAATGAGATGTGCCACAGGCTCTTTTGAGTGACAGTCATGTGCCACGTGTCACTTGCTGACTCACACTCACCTCTCTGCTGCATAGCGAGGGTATGAAGGGTCGCCGTGCTGAGGCGGGTTGACCATCAACCCCACCTGCCAGGGAAAAAAGCGCGCAGAGCAGGAAAAAGACATGGGAGGGAAAGACGTGGGAGGGAAAGACGTGAGAGGGAAAGACGTGGGAGGGAAAGACGTGAGAGGGAAAGACGTGCCGCGTGGGAGGACAGGCAAGCTGAATCCTTTGGAAGGTCTCATCACGAGTTGTCCGTTGATGCTGGGTCTGAGGCTGATCAAGGACATCTTATCGAGCTCCTCAGTTCCATGTACCCACCCCTCTGACACTATTACCTCTACCCCCCCCGCTAAAAGCCCTCCTCCACCCTTCCCCACCCATTCACCATGAGTTGCCCGTTCACGTTGGGGCTGAGGCTGATGGAAGACATCTTATAAAGCTCCTCCACCACTGCCGGATGGATGTTGGTCAGCTCCATGTACCCGCCCCTCTCTCTCACATCCCCTGCCAGTGGGTGCTGTGCTGCTGTTTGGTAAGGAAGGCAGGGAGTCTCACCATGAGTTGCCCATTAACGTTGGGGCTGAGGCTGATGGAGGACATTTTATAGAGCTCCTCCACTACTGCAGGATGAATGTTGGTCAGCTCCATGTACCCGCCCCTCTGCCCTCTAGCTGTGGTTGCTGTGCCGGGCCAATGCTGCCCATCCACTCACCATCAACTGCCCGTTGACGTTCGGGCTGAGGCTAATCGAGGACATCTTATAGAGCTCCTCCACCAAAGCCGGGTGAATGTTGGTCAGCTCCATTCCATGTACCCGCACAGCCGGGTGGATGTTCCCCTCGCACTGCCCATGGACTCAACAAGGCAAGGCTGTCAAGCACTCACCATGAGTTGCCCGTTCACGTTGGGACTCAGGCTGATGGAGGACATCTTGTAAAGCTCCTCCACCACAGCGGGATGAATGTTGGTCAGCTCCATGTAGCCCCCACGCTGCCCTCTCCCCTGCTAAAGGCCCTCCTCCGCCCTTCTCCACTCACTCACCATCAACTGTCCGTTCACATTCGGGCTGAGGCTGATGGAGGACATCTTGTAAAGCTCCTCCACCACAGCGGGATGAATGTTGGTCAGCTCCATGTACCCTCCCCTCTGCCCGCACTCCCCAAAAGGCCCCTTGGAGACGGTGTGAAAGGAGACGAGCTCGAGGGAAGATGAGACTGATGGACCCATGTCCATGAAAACCTGGTGGGGAGCATGGGGATGTGAGTAAGGGGCGAAGGGAAGGGGATAGAAGACGGAGCGAGCAGGGGCAGTTAGAGCACAGCACTCCCCGAAGGCCCCTTGGAGACGGTGTGGAACGAGACGAGCTCGAGGGAGGATGAAACCGATGGACCCATATCCATGAGGACCTGGTGGGGGGAGAACGGGAGAAGACGGGCGAATCAAGCAGGGTCGCATCACCACACAGCATACCTACCTCGCCTTCTTGGAGCTGATGAAAAGCCGCTTGTCCAGGTAGAAGTTCTCCTGGTACACCTCATGCGTGTGGGCCCTTCCCCCTACCTTCACTTCACTTCACCCTTATGGTAACCAGTAGTGACCACACACCTTCTTGGAGCTGATGAAAGGCCACTTGCCCTGGAAGATATTCTCCCGGTACACTTCATGTCTTGGGACCATTTATAGCACCGCACCCCTTTCTCCTCACTGCATACCCAGACAAAGCCCTTTTACTGACACAGCTCACCTGTCCTCCCCCCACACTCCCCCTCACACGTACCTTCTTGGAGCTGATGAACGGCCGCTCGTCCTGGTAGATGTTCTCCTGGTACACCTCATCCGCCATAAGAATGAGACCTCCTTTGTCATCACTTCATGTTTCCAGACGACTGAAGACAGGGCACCCCCTCCCTCCCGTCCTCCTCACCTTCTTGGAGCTGATGAATGGTCGCTCGTCCTGGTAGATGTTCTCCTGGTACACCTCATCCGTGTGGGCCCTTCACCACATACCAGAGTGCATGACACTTCATCCGTCTCCGCCCTAACCCCCCCACTAACACACCTTCTTGGAGCTGATGAACGGTCGCTGGTAGATGTTCTCCTGGTACACCTCATCCGTGTGGGCCCTTCCCCCTTACCTTCACCTTTATCGTAACTAGTATTAACAACGCACCTTCTTGGAGCTAATAAACGGTCGCTCGTCCTGGTAGATGTTCTCCTGGTACACCTCATCAGTGTGGGCCCTTCACCACGCATCCCTTCCCCCACATACCTTCACCCTTGATTGATGGTAACCAGTGGAAACCACGTGGTAACCACGTGGTACACTTCATACCTTCTTGGAGCTGATAAACGGCCGCTCGTCCTGGTAGATGTTCTCCTGGTACACTTCATCCGCCATAAGAACGAGCCTCTCTTGCAGACACACGTTCACGAGCTCCTTAAGATTCTGTTCTGACAGGCACTGCCCCGTGGGGTTGCCTGGGTTGATGAACACGAGTGCGCGGACCTGCAACGTCATAAGCAGGATGAGATGTGGGGGGAGGAAGCAAGCGTGTGAGATGGGGAGAACACGCTCACGAGCTCCTTGAGATTCTCCTCCGACAGGCACTGCCCCGGGGGGTTCCCAGGATTGATGAACACGAGAGCCCTAACCTGTTGTGAGGGGAGAAGACAAGGGGGAGGGGTATGGGGAAGAGGAGGTGGGGAGAGGGTGAGGTGCGTTGAAGGGAGGGGAGAGGGCAGGGCAGCAGGCACACGCTCACGAGCTCCTTAAGATTCTCCTCCGACAGGCACTGCCCCTTGGGGTTGCCAGGGTTGATAAATACAAGGGCGCGGACCTGCAGCAAGGGGAGTAGTATGCGCGGGGAAGGGTGGGGAGTGTAAATGAGGGAAGGAGGAGGACACTATAAGAACAAGCCTCTCTTGCAGGTTGAGGGCAGCAGCCACACGCTAACGAGCTCCTTGAGATTTTCTTCTGACAGGCACTGCCCCGTGGGGTTGCCTGGGTTGATGAACACCAGTGCGCGGACCTGTGCAGAGAGGGAGGGGTATGGGGGGGCGTATGGGCGTATAGGAGCGCTGTTGGTGAGGAGAGAGCTCCTTCAGGTTGGCCTCCGACAGGCACTGCCCCGTGGGGTTGCCGGGGTTGATAAACACAAGAGCCCTAACCTGTTGTGAGGGGAGACGACAAGGGGGAGGGGTATGGGGAAGAGGAGGAGGGGAGAGGGTGAGGTACGTTGGAGGGAGTGGAGAGGGCAGGGTAGCAGGCACACGTTCACGAGCCCCTTGAGATTTTCTTCCGACAGGCACTGCCCCGTGGGGTTGCCTGGGTTGAAAAACACCAGCGCGCGGACCTGTGGGGGGAGAGAAGGAGAAGAGCGGGAAGAGAAGGGAAGGAATTGCCAGGGTTGATGAACGGATGAACACCAGTGCGCGGACCTGTGCAGAGAGTGAGGGCGTATGGAGAAGGAAGGCGTAAGGGAGAAGGATCACGCTCACAAGGGCAGTGAGGGGGGAATTGGGGGAGGAGGAGCACCCGGCCTTCACCGCCCCTGTTCGCATCCCCCACTCACGTTGATGCCTCTCCTCTTGGCGTCTTGGCAAGCTTTCTTTACCCCCTCCACATCCAGCGCCCACCCGCGCTCCTCGTCCAGAAGGTACAGGGGAGGCCAATCCCTTGTTCATTACCTTCACTTCCTGAACCGCGCTGCACCTCACTGCCCCTGTTCGCATCCCTCACTCACGTTGATGCCTCTCCTCTTGGCGTCTTGACAGGCCTTCTTTACTCCTTCGACGTCCAGAGCCCACCCGCGCTCCTCGTCCAGAAGGTACGGGACAAGCGTGGCGCCCAGCAGCTGGATCGTGGCGGAGTAGAGCGGGTACTGCGGGATAGGACAAGACTACCGGGGGGGGAACCAACCACCACAAAACTTACATTGATGCCTCTTTTCTTTGCGTCTTGGCAGGCCTTCTTCACCCCTTCCACGTCCAGCGCCCACCCGCGCTCCTCGTCCAGGAGGTACGGGACAAGCGTGCCCCCCAGCAGCTGGATCGTGGCGGAGTAGAGCGGGTACTGCGGGATAGGACAAAGAATGCCGTCCCGCTCGTCGCGGATCACCACGTTCAGGAACTGCGCTACAGCCTTGCTGGCGCCGTCCGTGAGAAAGATGTTCTCGGGGTCACTGCAGTGGGTGTTGAGGGGCGAAAGAGCATTAGGGAGTGAGGAGGGAAGGAAGGGATGGGACGGATGACCACGTTCAGGAACTGTGCTACGGCCTTGCTGGCGCGGTCCATGAGAAAAATGTATCCTGGGTCACTTGGGGTGGGTTTTGAGGCGCCTCAAAACAAGTCCGTGAGAAAAATGTATTCTGGGTCACTTGGGGTGGGTGGAGGGGGAGGAAATGGAAAATGTGGGGAAAAGGTGGAAAAAGGATCGGAGGAGAGAAGAGAAGATCACACGTTGAGGATCTGCGCTACAGCGTTGCATGAATTCTTTGGCACGGCTGCAATCATTCCCTATAGCGAGTATACACTGTACCTGGGGTACCCGTCTCGTCTCTGGATAAACTCCGCCACCTCCTTCCTTATCCCGGGCAGCCCGCGCGAGTCACTGTACGCGCCCACGCCTACAGACGTGCAAACACTGCCTATAACGAGTATACACTGTACCTGGGGTACCCGTCTCGTCTCTGGATAAACTCCGTCACCTCCTTCCTTATCCCGGGCAGCCCGCGCGAGTCACTGTACGCGCCCACGCCGCCAGACGTGCAAACACTGCCTATAACGAGTATACACTGTACCTGGGGTACCCGTCTCGTCTCTGGATAGACTCCTCCACCTCCTTTCTTATCCCGGGCAGCCCGCGCGAGTCACTGTACGCGCCCACGCCTACAGACGTGCAAACACTGCCTATAACGAGTATACACTGTACCTGGGGTACCCGTCTCGTCTCTGGATAAACTCCGCCACCTCCTTCCTTATCCCGGGCAGCCCGCGCGAGTCACTGTACGCGCCCACGCCTACAGACGTGCAAACACTGCCTATAACGAGTATACACTGTACCTGGGGTACCCGTCTCGTCTCTGGATAAACTCCGTCACCTCCTTCCTTATCCCGGGCAGCCCGCGCGAGTCACTGTACGCGCCCACGCCGCCGGACGTGTAAGCGAGGTACTTCTTGGCGCGCGCGATGGCGTCGGGGGGAAACATCCGCCCCGCGTCGGGGTGATCCATGAGGAAGGGCGCTTGGAGTAGCGCCATCACCTGGGGAAACGGTGGGGGGAGGGGAGTTGGGGGAGAGGAGAAGGGGGAGGGTCAAGGACGCGAACATGCGCCCCGCGTCGGGGTGATCCATGAGAAGGGCGCTTGGAGCAGCGCCATCACCTGTGGGTGGGGGGAGTGGGGACGGGGGCGCGCGCAATGGCGTCGGGGGGAAACATGCGCCCCGCGTCGGGGTGGTCCATGAGAAAGGGCGCTTGAAGCAGCGCCATCACCTGGGGGGGGGGGGCGGAGGGGGGAAGGGGGGATGCGGGGACGGTTGGAAGAGGAAAAGCAGAGACTCAGAGATGGTAGAGGAACATGAGGAACGGGGAGACGGAAAGAGGGAGACGGGAATGGGGAGATCGAAAGGAGGAGAAGGGGGCACGGGGATGAGAAAAAGCGAAGATTCTTATCAGCGCGGGGAATGGCGGCAGCGCGGCAGCGGAGATAAGGAAAAGAAGGTGCGGAGCGGGAAAGGCGTAACGGGGACACGAATTCGCACTTGTTTATCGCGAATACAACTGTCGCACATACCTGTCGCGGGAAGCGAGGGTGTTTTTGAGACGCCTCAAAAACACCCTCGCTAAACGTGGCAATTTGCACTTGTTTATCGCGAATACAACTGTCGCACATACCTGTCGTGGGAACGTTAGCGGCAGCTGACCGAGAGCATGGGGATTGCCGACATTCGTGAAAATGATCTGACCGGGGGGGAGGGGGATGGGGGGGAGAGGGGGGAGGGGGGAGGGAAAGGGTCGGGGAGAGAGGGAACGTGAGCAACAGCTACTCGAGAGCATGGGGATTGCCGATATTCGTGAAAATGATCTGATCCGAAGGAGACGCAAGGGGAGGAAGCAATTGGGAAAGGGGGTGGGGGAATGGAAGGGGTTAGTGGGTGGGGGAGTGATAAGAAGAGGAGGGACTGGAAAAGGGAAGAAGACGAGGAAAGGGAGTGAAGAGAAGGCCTGTAGACGGAAGCCTGTCGCACGAAACGCTGTAGCACTTGTCGCAAGGATCCTGTCGCTCAGGTCCGTGCGACACCAGTCGCACGGATCCTAACTCACGCAGTCTGTTCTGACGTCTCCAGTGCCGGGTTTAACGGCGAATTCTTCTTGGGTTTTCAGGAAACGTCTTTCAGGGAACGTTAGCAATTGCAGATGGAAATGAGGCCTGATGTTTCGGTCTGTTACGCCTTATTCTCCGCATAAAAATGCTTGGATAATAATTAGCGATGTTCGCATTACATCGAATGTGAGTATAGCGAGTCGACTCGGCCCCTCACCTCTTTTCCCTCTGACTGTAGTTGAGCCGCCCTCAGATAAAGCTCCCCCCGCACCGCGTAAACCGTTTTCTCCACATTCGCGTTGATGGTCCCCGGCTGTAGCACGCGATTATCGGCCATGATTGCACTGCAGCGAATGTGACAGTAACACAATGTGCGGGATCGCGTCCAGCAGCAGCGGTTTGAGCGGAGAAACACGGATAGTCAACGTCTATGATTCTTGGTCACTCCTGACACACTCTCTGCGCAGAAACCTTTTCAACCGGATTCGAAGTTTTCTGTGCCGTGCTTCGTTCCGCTTTTGCCACAAAACGCTAAGGAGCGACAACACAAGAGAAAGCAACTCAGAATACGGAAATGGAGGGACAACGGCTGTAGGCTAAGTGTAGGATGCATGAATCAACGAACGAGCCAAGGCTGAGTGGGCCGAGGGTGAACGAAGTCAGAAGCTGGCCGTGAGAGTAAATAGAATTCACTCAAAACCATACCCAACCGCTGTGTATTATAGGAGAGCCACTCTGCTATGCAAAAATGTCACCCAATCAGATTCAAGCGAACAGATCACTCGGCGCAACTTCGATAGCCTTTCCTTTCACGGGAGAGAAAAACTCGAGATTTTCGGACGTTTGAGTTCGTTATATCGCGGTGAAGCGAGGTAACTGGCAATGGCGTTTTGCAAGAGTGCTCTCCGCATTGTATGGGTTGGATTCCTCCTGAATCTGCCGCGACTCTCATCCCAGCCCATCCATCTGTCTGTACCTGCTCAGCAATCTGTTTTTTGTGGCTCTGTGAACTTCGGCGCGTCGTTTCACGCAGCGAAACCATCCGCGGCCCCAGTTTCTGATCTGAAACGAGGGGCTGGTTTGTGCTGACGTGGATCTGGTTCTGACATACACCCGTCCAAGTGCAGGTTTGTTTGCCCTGCACTGCCCACGTATGCCATTGTCCCAACGCGGGAGGGAACCTGTTACCGTCCCACAGTGTGTATTTATATGTATAACCTTCAAACCTTCATTGGAACTCTTCTCAATGCTTGCAACTCATTGTGACTACGGGCTGTGATGCATATAATGCAATTTAACAAGAATGATAAAATAAACAATAATCTTGATGTTTTATGTGATGCACAATCAGAGCACTTGATGAAAATAAATGAAATCAGGTCAAAACCCAAAGATAAAGTAATAATCTTCTGATTCTATGCACTTTTGACTACACTTACTCACGCTGATATCGGCACAGCCTGTCGGGGCGCGGAACTGGCACAGTGACGGCTGCGCTTGTTCTTGCCCCGTACCGCGTGCCGCTGGTGGGGCACCAAGCACCTCTTGCTTCGGACTCTCACGAACCAATGGCTCCGCCGCTTTCACCCCTCAACAACCTTCGCGGCGAGGGGGGTTAGTCGGACTCGCTCGTAAAACCGAGTAACAAAGGCTTCGTGCAGTTCGAATTCATTAGCGCAATGTTATCATGCCGTAATCGCCACCGTCGGATGTTTGGGAAACCGTTTCGTCGATAACAAATCATGTAACTCCTGTAAGCGAGAAAGGATGACCTTGATGTCGACGTAGTCGCTTGCCCAGTTGTCTCCTTGATGTTTGCGCCCGTCACTGTGTTTCTTGACTTGACAGCATCTGGGCAACGCTGATTGGGCGAGAGAGCAAAACATACAGGCACCCCCCGAGCTGCAGTTCTGGTTTGGCGCGCCTCGCATCTCTCCTTCCACCCGTAGATTCTCCCAAGAAATCGTCCGGCGACGCGGGCCAACAAGTGCCGCACCGCAACAGATTTCCCACGGCCCCTTGAGGCGCGACGCGATTTGCAAATTGGGGCTGCGCCTGTAAACCAGTCGCGGCGCGGCTTTTCCCGTCGCTCGTAATCAAGCCCCTCTTTCCTCCCAACTTTCCCCGCCTCCAAACCAACCTGCCTTCCGCCCCGATCCCATTCACTGGGCGCTTCAATTGGGTCGCTCCTCCTGCGACCTGTCATCTGCTGCTGTCGTGTCTTGTTCAGCTTCGGGTTTGCCGAACTTCTCTTGTCACATCTTCCTCGCAGTCATATCGTTTTGTATACATCGTTGTGAGTTACGCGCTGGCCTTTTCTTCCACCAATATTTGCAATCGGTGATCTCCCGAGAGTCACGACATGAAACCGTTGTTTCCAGTATGTGTAGTCCGCCCTCTGTTCAGGACAGCTTGCTCCGATAGCGATAACTCAATCCACCGCCATAGCCAGAGCCCGAAGCTCTTATCCCTGCGGTACTGAGACCTGATTATTCTCCAACAGACGGATAAGCTAACCCGCGCGATTACCGCCACTGGGATAAGAGCCCGTGCTCCCGCCTTTCCGAGCAGATTGAGTAAGTGGAGCCATGACAGCAATTACTCCCATGGGCTGGGACCGCCGCCACACCCAATCAGCAGCCGCCACGTCTTCAGGTCCCTCTCCGAGAGCTCCCCGAGGCGCCAACGGAGATGCAGCTGGAGCTCCCGCAGCTTCGCCGAAAGCTCCGAGAACGTCCCCGTCGAGCGGCACTATGTCGGGTGCTGGCGGGCCAACCACTCGGTCGTTAGGCGGCTCGCCTCTGCCCCCTCGCCTCGCGTCTCCGAAAGTTCCGCGTCCGAGTGTCGCGACGCCTCCGGTACCTAGAACGTCGCCGCAAACTCCACGCAATGCTTCGATTCCGCCGCCGCCGGTGTTTTCTCCTCTGCCAAACACGTGGTTGAGCGATAAACTGTCCGATCCCAAGGCGCACGGGAGCCTCCTCCTTTACAACCGCGGACTACCCGGTTCAGCAAGCGACGGCGATAATCGCGAGTTTCGCGAAGTTCGCGAAGGAGCTTCTCCAAAAGTGTCGCTGGTTCGCCACGATGGCGCGGGTGGCGAAGTGCTCGTGCGAGCTTATTCGTTCCAGGGCGGTGCTTCTGTCGCGGAGGGCCAGCATGCGGAGAACGCGCAACCCGCGGTAGGCGCACAGCACGCGCAAACTGCGGCGGGCGAGCATTGCGCAGAGAATGGCGGAGCGCTCGTTATCGCGAACACTTTGCGTCGCAACTACCAGCTCGGAAACCGGTCCGACTCGGCGACACGTTATCGGAATGGATATCTGGCTGACGTGGCAGTGACGGGGGAAGATCTGGCGGAGCGGATTGGCCTCCCTTCCCGCGCTCCCGCTTTTGCTGCTTACGTCGCCGCTTCGCGAAAGCTTCAGCTTCTTACACTGGAGGAGCTGACACGTCAGCTTCAGGAGAACGCAATCTGGCCGTCCAAGTTCGAGTCGCTCAAGCAACGGTTGCAATCGAGGGGCATCGCGTCTGGCGGCCATGAAGCATCCAAGAAGCTTTCGCGACTTACGGCGGAAGGTGGCGGGAGCACGGGAAGCCCAACATCCGTCCTCGAAAGGACTCGCTATAAGCTTGCCCGTTTACAGCCGCACCTCATACAGTTTTACCGCTTCTGCCGACAGATGCTGCTGGATCTCCTCTTGTTGTCCGCGTTAAAAGATGTCGACAGCACAGAGGCTCGACTTACAAGCTCTCAGGGCTTACCTTTTAACGGGTTCGCGCTTCCATGGGCAGCGGAGTTTGTTCCTACAAGCAGCAGTCTCGGAGCTATGGTTACAATCGATCGAGCGTCGGGCGTGAGTAGAGCGAGTGGTGACTGTAACGGGGGAGCCACGTTGAGGAGGCAGCAACTCGCTGCCAAGTGGTTGGAGCTCTGTTCGGTCACCGCTGGCGCGGGGAAAGATTTTGCGCCCGGTGACCGCGCGCAAGCGCAGGCGCAAGCTAAGCGGGAAGCGGCTGGTTTGAAGGGAGCGTGGGACGCGGAGAAGAACGACGCGCTTTTCGAGGTCCTGTCGCGGGTGCTGCTGGCGCTACGGATGGACGAAATCCTGGCGAATGGGGTAACTGGAACTGTTGACGAGGAGGAAGAAGCAGCTGCGAGCGCTGTGGCAAGCGGAAAGCGAGCGGAGGACGAATTGGTGAAGCGGTGGCGCAGGCGCGCGAGTGACGGGAGCGGAACGCGCGGAGCTCTCGTGCTGGCGGTGAAGCTGAGCGGAACAGACGCGAGCCGCTGGGTTCTGCGGATGGCGGGCGGTGTGGATGCGCACGTGCGGCGCGTGGCTGCTGGAGTCATCGATCGGATTCTGTGGGATGTCGAAACGGGCCGAGTGCAGAACGAGCTTGAGAAAGAATGCGCCCGGCTGGATTCGAACCCGCGACCTGGTGGAATCAGCGGGCCAAGAAGCCTTGGTGAAATTTCAGCAATTTTGTCGTTACCCGATCCGCTTTCCAGCTGTTTGCCGAGATCTCCTCTTTCTTTGTCGTCTAGCGAGAGCGACAGCAGCGGAAGCGACGGGGAAGATGAAGGGAAAGGGGGAAGGGTGGGTGGGAAAAAGCCAAGCTCCATCCCCGTTAGTAGCTCGGACTTGCTTATATCGAGAGTCGCTGGTGCTTTGATTGCGTCTCTAGGTGGTGGTGCTGCGCTTCCTGTCGGCGGGGGCGGAAGCATATCCTCTGCAGGCGGAAGCATCTCAAGCGGAAATATCTCAGGAGGAGGACTCTCCCCCGAAATGAGAAGCTTATCTCTGCCGGCTGCAGTCGACCCGAAGAAGCTTCTCCCCACGTCATCGTCCACGTCATCGCCACGGTCTTCCACGTCAGCCGGGTCCACTGCTTCTTCCGGCGGTAATGCCGCCCCTGCGCAAGGGGGAACCACTGCGGAAGGGGAGGATGGAGGGAGGAGCGCGAGCAACAGCAGCCGCGCGAGCAGCACCGAGAGCACCGCGGCGAGCAAGCCCAAGTATGGCGCAGGGTCCGCGCGGAAGAGCGGAGAGGGAGGGTTTGGAGTGGGGAGCACGGTGCTGGGACTTACGTCACCGCGCGCACCGACGGAGAGATCTGCGCAAATCCCGCAGCAATTGCTGCAGCAGCAGAGAGCCGCTGGGGACGCGAACAGAACGGTTCCCGTTTCTTCTCGGCTTTTCAGCTCGGTTCCTAGCTCCCCCGCCCACCACGCGGGGGGAGGTTCGGGGGGAGCGGCGCGGGGAGCGCGGTCAGGCAGAGGTGTTTTGGACGCCGAAGCGGCAGCGGCTCGGCTGCAAGCGATCGCTGCTGCAGCTGCCGAAGCTGGCTCTGACTCACGTTCGGAAAGGGGTAGGTCGGGTGCGCCCGAAAGCCCGCGATTTGGTGGGAGTCGATTCCCTGCTGCGCCAGGTTCGGTTGTTTCTGTTTCCTCCGCGTACAGTGCATTTACTGTACCTCCAACCGCTATGTCAATAAATGGGGATTTGGAGAGGACACTCGGAAGGTCGAGTGCAAGTGTTACAGGAATCCCCTTCGCCAATGCTGGTTACACTCTCAGTGGTGCTGCGTACGGGTACAGTGGGAACGGGAGGTTCGGAGGAGAGGTTGGGTGTGGCGGAGCGGGAGGGGAAGGGCGGGGGGCCTCCGCAGCTGCCGCGGCAGCGGTTGCTGCGTCGCGGATGATGTCGAATTCGGTTCCGAGTTCCCCCCTCCACCCCCCCAACTCCCCCGTTCATTACGCGTCCACCCCCGTTCACTACAGTAACAGTGCTTATTCGCATAACCCCATGCACAGTACTGCATATTCTACAGTGCATCAAGTTACAGCTCCTCATCTGGCTCAATTTCCATCTTCTCCCAATAGATGCACATCCAGTCCGCGATATGTGATAAATCCCTCCACCCCTCGTTCTAGTGCCACTGGCATGTACAGCTCCAGTCCCAGACACCCAGGAGCTCCCTCCTCTGCTTCTCTTTATAGTCCCAGCCCATCCCACCGTTACTGCCCCAGTCCTTCCCCCCATTATAGTCACAGTCCAGTTCACCACGCATCTTCTTATACTGCTGCCAGTCCGTCCCACCCAGCTACACTAAATCCTCCTTACTATGCCCCCAGTCCAACTCATTACAGTGGTGGTGGAGGCTACCAATCCCCAAGCCCCTCTCATCACGCCTACCCATCGCCTGCCCCCCAAACCTCTCCCCTTGTTCTCGGGCCAGCTGCTCTAGGTTCGGCAACAGCTTTGGCTGGGGGCAGGGCAGGCAGGGAGACTGCCGTGAGGGCAGGTAAGGCAGGGGGAGAGGAGGGAGCAAAAAGGGGTGGAGTAAAGAGCACAATGCGGCAAAAGGCATTCTTTGGTGCTGGGGTGATGTGGAGTGTGGAAGAGGGGGGACTGGAGGGGGCAGGTGGGGAGGGGGAGAGTGGTGATAGTGATGAGAGTGACTCTCGGGAGGGTGAGTATGACGAGGGGTCGAGCTCAGAAGAGGACAAAGACGACAACACGCTGGGCTTCTCAAGAAAATACAATGCATCTGCCTCTGTTTCTTCCTCCGCCTGTGCCTCTGCTGCTGCTGCCTCTCCTTACAACTCCGGTATTCCCAGTGCCGTCAGCGCCTCTCCTTTCAACCAGAGACCCTACGCTCCATCCCCTGCCCACTCAGCCTTCTCTCGTCCCTCCCCTTCACAATCCACGTTCTCCTCCTCCCCAGCCCATGCCTCCTCCGGTAATTCACCTGCCCGGGCCGCCTTCTCTTCTTCGCCTGCCGGAGGTGCCTTTTCTTCGTCACCTGCCCAGGGTGCTTTTCCCTCCACTTCTATTGCCAGAAGTGCCTCCTCTGGCACTGCACCACCTGCTGCTTCTGCTGCAGTGGCCCTCAGGAGTGTGATGAAAGGATCGAGCACAAACCCTCATGGAAGAGGTACCTTGCTGCGCAGGAGTGCGAGCGAGAGCGGGAGCAGTCGAGGTGATGGCGGCGGTGACAGTGGGGAGATGGCTCTTGGGAGCAAGTGTGGGGGAGGGGGTGACGGGGTGATGATTCGAGCCAGCAGCAGCAGCAGCAGCAGCAGCAATGCCAGCACAGGCAGCAGTGGCGGTGGTGACGGCAGTGACGGTGTGAGGGGGGGCCGGCGCAGATCGTCTAAAGTGACCTTTGCCAAGTGCGGGGAGATAGAGGAAGAAGCGGCGGAGGAGACGGGTGATGTCAAGACGGAAATTCTTCCAGCGATCTCCTGCTGCTGCTGTTGCTGCTGCTGGTGATGCTGAAGCTGCTACTGCTTCTGCCGCTGCTGTTTCTAGTGCTGCTTCTGCCTCTGCTTGTTCTGCACGTGCTGCGTCTCCTGCTTCTGTTTCTCCTGCTTCTGCGTCTCCTCCTGCTTCTGTTTCTCCTGCTTCTGCGTCTCCTCCTGCTTCTGTTTCTCCTGCTTCTGCATCTCCTCCTGCCTCTGTTTCTCCTCCAACTGCTGCCTCGATTTCTTCAGATGACCAGACCGAAACTTCAGGTGCGTTCTCCTTGTTCCCACACTACAATGTGCATGCAATGATGCAATTTCAGGTAAATGCCTTCCCAGTTTCACTGGCTTTAAAAAATGCTAACCCACCGACATGCTTTGTTTGTTTTGCCAATGATATTTCCGCGTCCCTCCTTGTAACAGGTTCGGGTTCATCCACCACACTACCCTCGGTGAGCCCACCATCGCCCTAATCGATCGCGGGATCCTTAACGCCTTTTCTGCATTATTTTCTGCGCCCCTCCTTGTAACAGGTGGTAGCTCATCCACCACACTACCCTCGGTGAGCCCGCCATCGCCCTTGTCAGTTGCGGGATCCTTCACGTCTTTTCTGCATGCACGCAACAACCGCCCTGCCACACCGTCCGATTGCGCGAGCGAGAAAGCATGTGCAAAGCAGACCTGTGCAAGGCAGGGCCCTCCGCTGGTTGCCAAGGCTCGGGAAACCCAACCTCTGGGACAAGTGAAGGTTGAAGGTTTGGAAGGGAAAACTGGTTCTGGGGAGAAGAAGAAGGCGTTTTGGAGGTGGAGGCCCTGGAAATCTTCCAAATGAGACCGTATTACGGTGCTGATAGTGTTTCTATCGATAGCATTTTTTGGAGTAGACGTCACATTGTTTTTTCCTCATGAACATAAAAGGCTCGTTTTCTGTTTCCAAAGGTAGTTTGGTAGTCTCTCATTTAGCAATTTCTGATTGTACCATAATACAGGAGTGGTAAATTGGTTATCAAATATCTGATCACAACTCAGGGCTATCGGGTTTAAAATATTGTTTAGCGATGGGGTTGACATTCTGCACCGCTCCAGAGTCGAAACTTCTAGTGTGTCCAGCTAATACCGCAGGCAGACCACAAAGCCCCCGGGAATGCAAAACCTAAACCTCTCTCGTGCAAGTTGGTAGCAACCAAGGTCTTTACGACCTTTTTTCTTCTCCACACACTGATAGCCATCGTCTAGGCTTAGTTTTGCGTATTCCCGCATTCCCAGCGGGGCGTTAGCGTCGGTCGCGTTCCGGCGCACTCTCCCCTTTGCCACTTTTTTCTAGGCGAGCGACGCGTGCAGTGCTCGTGTTTCGCTTTGCAGAGTAACTACTTCGCCAGGTAACACAAAGCTCGGCTTTGGCTAAGCTTCGGCTAGGAATTGTTGGTCATTAATCTGCTTTCAGGCTGAGCCGCCGTTAGTATGGCGCGGAAAGCGAAGAGTCCCGGAAGCGGAAAGAAGCGCGGGGTAGGCGGAGGCGGAGGCGGAAGGGGAGGGAGATTTGCGAAGGGTGGAGGCGGAGGGGGAGGGAGGCGCGGAGATCCGAACATGGGGTTGACTCGCGAAGACTTCGAAGACGAGATTGACGACTGTACGGCTCCTATTGTCCTTAATTAGTGTCCTGACCTATGCGAACTTAGTGTCCTGATTTATCTCCAGACCCCTGCCACCAGGCAGTGTGTATCATTTCCTTCAAACCGATCGCGTTAATAGGGCTGGTTGCGGCTCGTAAACCAGGCAGCTGTTACCTCGTTACTAATCGCTCGTTCCCTAAGTCGTTCTTTGCTGACGATGTTTCCACGCTTTTTCCTCACAGAACCCTGAGCCCTGGACCTCCTCTTATCGACGCCTCCAAATCCCTGATTGATTGTTGTCCGTTGATCCTCCTCTTGTCCGCTAGTAACTTCCCTTTTTATACCCAAACCCACCTGTCTCGTTAATCGCAGTTCACAAGCAGCGGGATATCATTCCTCTTAACGCGGATGACGGTAA
This sequence comes from Closterium sp. Yama58-4, assembly GCA_947470075.1. Classification (NCBI taxonomy): domain Eukaryota; kingdom Viridiplantae; phylum Streptophyta; class Zygnematophyceae; order Desmidiales; family Closteriaceae; genus Closterium; species Closterium sp. Yama58-4. The sequence continues at coordinate 236,253 of CANIUD010000282.1, read as the reverse complement.
GTGTTCGACCCATTATCCTTTATGCGCTTCATCTCTCTTCGCACCCATTTGTTCTGCCGTTGTTGTGCTACCCAGGTAGTACCATGTTGCTGGATGTGTTTTTTACAATGGGGCGAAGGAACCATGTTAGCATGGTTTGATCCTTTTCGTCAGGCTAAACTGTTTGTCTGTTTGTTTGTTTGTTTGTTTGTTTAATATTTTCCCTGGTGCTGCGCTCTCTCTTGGTGCAGAATTCGAGGAAGATGATGATAACATCGATGCGGATCTTAACGCGGCTGTCATGGACATCAAGGTGAGTCTCTTGTAACCGATAACGTGTGCTTTCGTGTTTGCAAAAACCCAATGCGTTGTTCTTATCAACATGTGACTGAACGTAGCTTGGACGTAGCTGCAAGCTGCATTGTGCCTTTGAACGTCGTTCCATTAGAAATCAAGCAATTAGATTGTCTGTTTGCTCCCTCAGCGTCTATCATCTACCCGCTCCCCCTTGCCTCTTCCCGCCCCAAGCCCCAACTTTCCCCCCCTCTCCTCCCACTTCCCCCACTCTCCCCCCACCCCCTGTTCCGCTCCCCCTATGCTTCTCGTCCTCCCCCGTAACACTCTGTCTTCGTTATAGGGCGCCGAGGACAGTGAGGAGGAGGAGGATGACGATGATGATATTGACGAAGATGTGGAGGCAGATATGCAGCTCTCGGGCCTTGCTGCTAAGAGTGAGTTACTCTGCCATCCTCGTTATTGAGCTGCTTCGTTTGTGAGACTCAGGAGTCTGGGCCGTCCATATATACACGCAAACATACACACATAAATACATAAACACACTCGTGTATATGTGTATATATACACACACGCAGTCGAGGATGAAGCCTGGGGTAGTGAAAGTTATCCATTGTCTAGATAAAATGTATTTAAGTATTCCATTAATTCCTTTGATTCGTTTTGCCTATACAGTGGAGAAACAGGCCAAGTACCTGAGGATGAAGCTTGGGGGGGTGAAGGAGGATGAGGAGGACGAGGAGGAGGAGGATGAGGATGAGGAGGAAGGGGAGGGGGCGCTATGGGGGCAGAAGAAGCGGGAGTACTACAGCGCGGATAATGTGGATTATGAGGTAAGATGCTTGTAACGGGTCTGCTATAAGTGGGTATGGTGCCTGGGGGCAGAAGAAGCGGGAGTACTCCAGCGGGGATAATGTGGATTACGAGGTGAGAGGCTTATAACGGGTCTGCTACAAGTGGGTATAGTGTCTGAATGAGAAGAGGCAGGAAGGGGAGGAGGCGCTCTTGGGGCAGAAGATGCGGGAGTACTACAGTGCGGATAATGTGGATTACGAGGTAAGATGCTTGTAACGGGTCTGCTATAAGTGGGTATGGTGTCAGGGGGCAGAAGAAGCGGGAGTACTACAGTGCGGATAATGTGGATTATGAGGTAAGAGGCTTGTAACGGGTCTGCTTCAAGTGGGTATAGTGTCTGAATGAGAAGAGGCGGCAAGGATACAGTGCGGGTTGTGTGAATTACAAGCTGGGACTTATGCTGCTGCCCTAGGCTACTATTTTTTCCCCTGCCCGCTATTCCAATTCTGGTTAATAATTGCTGGTATTTGCATGCTGGAATTGTTTCCATAACATATTCTTTCCTTTTTCAAAAATTCTCTCCTCCTGTCACGCAGTTGCATATGGAGGGCGAGACAGGGGCAGGAGCAGGAGGAGGAGGAGGAGGAGGAGGAGGAGGAGGAGGAGGAGGAGGAGGAGGAGGAGGAGGAGGAGGAGGAGGAGGAGGAGGAGGAGGAGGAGGCGCTTAGGCTGCAGCAGCAGATTGCAGCTGGAATGGTTTGAGACGGTATAACACTCTTTTTCTCTCCCTTGCTTTGCTCTCTTGCCCCTTCGTCCCTGCTCTCACCCAGTTGCATATGGAGGGCGAGACAGGGGCGCAGGAGGAGGAGGAGGAGGCGCTTAGGCTGCAGCAGCAGATCGCAGCTGGGTTGAGGGTGGAGGATTATGAGGAGGAGGGAGAAGAGGAGGAGGGAGAGGAAGAGGGAGAAGAGGAAGAAGGGGAGGAGGGAGAGGAAACGATGTTAGAAAAGGTGGAGAAGGAGGGGCGGAAGAAGGGTGATAAGGGGAGTGATAAGCGGAGTGATAAGGGCGATAAGGGGAGTGATAAGGTGTTGGAGAGGAAGGGGAGGGGAGCGGCTGTGGTGGAGCGGGTGGTGAAGGATGCGAGTCTGTTGACCAAGGAGGAGCAGATGGCAGCGCTGATGAGGTGAGGTGCGGTGAAATGGGGTGATATTTGGTTTGCTGCGGTTAAGTGTGGTTAGGTGCGGTAATACTTCGTAGGCGCTTCAGGAGGGGAGGGGAGCGGCTGTGGTGGAGAGGGTGGTGAAGGATACGAGTCTGCTGACAAAGGAGGAGCAGATGGCGGCTCTGATGAGGTGAGGTGCGGTGAGGTTTGGTGCAACACGGTTAGATGGGGTAAGACTGGGTTAGATGAGGTGAGATGGGGTGACAGCATTGCTCTCTCTGACCTCAAAACAACCTTCCTCTTGCTGCTTACCATGCACCGTGCTTCCTCCCCCTCTTTCTTGCCTTCACCTGCAGTGACGCCCCAGAGCTGGTGGGTCTGCTCTGCTGTCAGACCTCAAAACAACTCTCAAGGAGCTCAACACTAGAGTGCTGCTTCTCATTCACTCCCTTCATCAAAGTGTTGCCTCTTATCCCCCCTTATTCACGCATCTCCCCCTCGTCCCCCGCCCCTCTCCTTACATGCAGCGATGCCCCAGAGCTGGTGGGTCTACTGTCGGACCTCAAGACGACCCTCAGTACCAAAGTGCTGCCGCTGGCTTATTCCCATTCACTCCCTTCGCCCCCTCACTCCCTCTCCCGCTCCTTCCCTTTCTCCCCTCTGTGTTGCAGCGACGCCCCAGAGCTGGTGGGACTGCTGTCGGATCTCAAAACCACCCTCAAGGAGCTCAACACCCAAGTGCTGCCGCTGCTGTATTCGCATTCACTCCCCTCGTCCGCTCGCTCCCTCTCCCCCTTGCCCACTCCCTCGCCCTCCCTTCCCCTTCCCTTACACACAGTGACGCCCCAGAGCTGGTGGGTCTACTGTCGGATCTCAGAACCACCCTCAAGGAGCTCAGCACCAAAGTGCTGCCGCTGGCTTATTCCCATTCACTCCCTTCGCCCCCTCACTTCCTCTCCCGCTCCCCCCCCTGCTCCCCTTCACCTGCAGCGATGCCCCAGAGCTGGTGGGTCTGCTGTCGGACCTCAAGACAACTCTGAAGAAGCTCAGCACCAAAGTGCTGCCGCTGGCTTATTCCCATTCACTCCCTTTGCTCCCTCACTTCCTCTCCCGCTCCTCGCCCTGCTCCCCTTCACCTGCAGCGATGCCCCAGAGCTGGTGGGTCTACTCTCGGACCTCAAGACAACTCTCAAGGAGCTCAACACCAAAGTGCTGCCGCTGCTGCAGCAGGTGAGATGAGTCAGCTGGACGCACGCCCACTCGCAACGCGGGTTGCTGCTGCACTAGTGTTGTTGTCTTCTCTTCTTTCTGTTGTTGCGGCTCACTCACTCTAAGCCCTTGACTCTTACTCACACCTCTCCCTGCCCTCGATTGCTCCAGGTGCGTCTGCTCTTCTCCCTCACTCCTTCCTTCCTGCACTCTCTTTCCCTTTGATTCCTCCAGGTGCGGGAGGGAGAGTATGCAACAGAGAACGGAGTGTCCTACCTGGAGGCAAAGCACGGGCTGCTGCTGCACTACTGCTGCTGTCTGCTCTTCTTCCTGCTGCTCAGGGCGGAGGGAAAACCAGTCAGGGACCACCCAGTGGTCTCCCGGCTCGTGGAGCTCCGTTTGTTCCTAGAAAAGGTGGGCTTGGGGTGTGGGGCACCGTGTGTAGGGCTGCTGCTGCTGTCTGCTCTTCTTCCTGCTTTTGAGGCGCCTCAAAAGTTATTCCTTGAAAAGGTGGGCTTGGGGTGTGGGGCGCCGTGTGTAGGGCTGCTGCTGCTGCTGCTGTCTGCTCTTCTTCCTGCTGCTCAGGGCGGAGGGCAAGCCCGTGAGGGACCACCCCGTGGTCTCTAGGCTCGTGGAGCTCAGATTGTTGCTGGAGAAGGTGAGTTGTTGTTGTACGGTCTATTGCTGCAACAGTCTTCTGCTGCTGCACGGGCTATTGCTGCTTCACGGTTGTCTTCCTACTGAACGGTCTACTTCTGCTGAACGGTCTTCTGCTGCTGCACTGCGCTCTTCTTCCTACTGCTCAGGGCGGTGGGCAAGCCTGTCAGGGACCACCCCCGTGGTGTCTCGCTTTGTGGAATATCCACTTGCCCTCCCTCCTTCCCACCCACCCCCACTCTCCACCCCCTCCCTACAGATCAGATCCGCCCTATTGACAAGAAGCTGCAGTATCAGATTGAGAAGCTTCTCAAGCTCACTGCTTCCCCTTCCCCCTTTCCCATTCAACTCCCCCCACCCCCCCCTTTCCCCCCTCTTTCAACTTCTTGCCCCCCCGTTTCCCCCTCTTGCCTCCCCTTCCCCCCCTCCCCCTTTTCCCAAATCAGATCCGCCCTATTGACAAGAAGCTGCAGTATCAGATTGAGAAGCTTCTCAAGCTTGCTGCTTCTCCTCCCCTCTTCCCCCTCCCCGCACCCTTTCCTCTCCCTTCCCCACTCCCCGAAATCAGATCCGCCCTATCGACAAGAAACTGCAGTATCAAATTGAGAAGCTTCTCAAGCTGGCATCCTCAGCCAATCGCAGCGCGACACCTGGCAAGCAGTCCGCAGCAGCAGCAGAGGGCGGGGCGCGAGGGTCACTAGACGACCTGAAACACCGCCCAAACCCCAACCTCCTAGTGTCAAAACTAGGGGGAAGTGGCGGCGATGGGGGAGAGGGTGGGAGCGATGCTGCTGGTCTTGACGGTGCTGCTGCTGGTGGTGCTGCTGGTGGTGGTGGTACTGGTGGGGTGTATAAGCCGCCTAAGATTGCGCCTATGGCTATGGATGGGGAGAAGGAGGGGGGGAGGAAGGGCGGGGAGGTGGGGGTGCGGCGGGAGGAGAGGGAGTTGAGGGAGGCGAGGCGGCGGGCTGCTAGGAGCGCGTTTGTGAAGGAACTGGCTGAAGACGTGGAGGGACGACCCAGAGAGGTGAGATTGCTTTGTGCTTTTGGCATGGGAGGGAGTGGGGGCAAGGAGGCGGGCTGCTAGGAGCGCGTTTGTGAAGGAACTGGCTGAAGACGTGGAGGGACGACCCAGAGAGGTGAGATTGCTTTGTGCTTTTGGCATGGGAGGGAGTGGGGGCAAGGAGGCGGGCTGCTAGGAGCGCGTTTGTGAAGGAACTGGCTGAAGACGTGGAGGGACGACCCAGAGAGGTGAGATTGCTTTGTGCTTTTGGCATGGGAGGGAGTGGGGGCAAGGAGGCGGGCTGCTAGGAGCGCGTTTGTGAAGGAACTGGCTGAAGACGTGGAGGGACGACCCAGAGAGGTGAGATTGCTTTGTGCTTTTGGCATGGGAGGGAGTGAGGGCAAGGAGGCGGGCTGCTAGGAGCGCGTTTGTGAAGGAACTGGCTGAAGACGTGGAGGGACGACCCAGAGAGGTGAGTCACGACACATTGAGGCAGTGAGATCGCTAGTCACAGTGTGTAGGCTGGCAGGTAGGCAGCCACATTGAGGTGAGGCGGCGGGCTGCTAGGAGCGCGTTTGTGAAGGAACTGGCTGAAGACGTGGAGGGACGACCCAGAGAGGTGAGTCTGATCTAACACCCTTGGGTTGAGTGGGTGGTTAAGAGACGAAGGTGGGGCGAGGAGGGAGGAGAGGGAGATGATGATGGTGGAGGGCAAGGAGATGGAGAGGGAGGTGGAGCGGCTGAGGGAGAGGGAGAGAGGGCGATTTTGATAGGCTTGAATGCGCACTCACACTAGCTTCCACGCCTGCATGCCCTCCCTTCGCCCACTCCCACCACCCCCAATGCACAGATGCGAGTGGAGGGAGCGTCGACGATGATGGTGGAGGGCAAGGAGATGGCGAGGGAGGTGGAGCGGCTGAGGGTGAGAGAGGGAGCAACTGATGCTTGAAATCATAGTTGAGTCCTCTCCTTTCTTCCCTTCCCCTCCCCTACCTCACAGATGCGAGTGGAGGGAGCGTCTACGATGATGGTGGAGGGCAAGGAGATGGAGAGGGAGGTGGAGCGGCTGAGGGAGAGGGCTGCAGCGGAGGAGAGGATGTTCTCTCGCGTGCCCCTCAACCGCGGGGAGAAGCAGCGCCTCAAGGCGCTCAAGAGGAGCCAGAACATGTGAGTCTTGCATGGGGGCCTTATGATTGGGCTGAGCCTGAGTATGAGGAGATAGAGTGGCTGAGATGACTCTGAGGGAGAGGGCTGCAGTGGAGGAGCGAATGTTTTTGCGCGTGCCTCTGAACCGCGGGGAGAAGCAGCGACTTAAGCCCTCAAGAGGAGCCAGAACATGTGAGTCTTGGGTTTTTGAAACGCCCCAGAACTGAGATAGATCAGCTCAAGGTACTCAAAGGCAGAGGGCTGCAGCGGAGGAGAGATTGTTCTCTCGTGTGCCTCAGAACCGCGGGAGAAGCAACGACTCAAAGCGCTCAAGAGGAGCCAGAGCATGTGAGTTTTGAGCGTGGGCTTATGAATGGGCTTCACTTGTTGACACCTCGCCTTCTTATTCTACTGCCTGTCTGCTCCTCTTTCTCTCTTGCCTGCCCTGCCCCTCCCCACCAGGCTGGCCGGTATGCTGGATGATTTCGACGATGATATCGCTGGCATCATGGCAGCCGGGGAGGAGGGGGGCGCACAGCCCGGCCTCACAGCAGCAGCAGGAGGAGCAGCAGAGCGGGGAGGGATAGGAGGACTGACGAGTGCTGGGATGCTGGAGTCGCTGCTGCGGCCTCGCAAGCTGTCAGAGGCGATTCACGAGGCGGGCAAGATGACTTCCCTCAGAGGAGCACAGGGCAAGGTATGATTCACATTCCACAGTACATTTCTCTTCACAAGTCCTTGGGAGTGGCATTAGAGCGTGCAACAGGGGAGGGATAGGAGGGTTGACGAGTGCTGGGATGCTGGAGTCGCTGCTGCGGCCGCGCAAGCTGTCAGAGGCGATTCACGAGGTGGGCAAGATGACTTCCCTTAGGGGAGCACAGGGCAAGGTATGATTCACATTCCACAGTACATTTCTCTTCACAAGTCCTTGGGAGTGGCATTAGAGCGTGCAACAGGGGAGGGATAGGAGGGTTGACGCGTGCTGGGATGCTGGAGTCGCTGCTGCGGCCGCGCAAGCTGTCAGAGGCGATTCACGAGGCGGGCAAGATGACCTCCGTTAGGGGAGCACCAGGCAAGGTACGTTGCACGCTGCACAGTACACTACCTCTGCACGAGTATTTAAGAGTTGGATTAGAGGGTGCTGCAGGGGGGTGAAGGCTATGCTGGAGTCGCTGCTGCGGCCTCGCAAGCTGTCAGAGGCGATTCACGAGGCGGGCAAGATGACTTCCCTTAGAGGCGCACAGGGCACGGTATGTATGGGGCATTGGGTTAGCATGTGCAGGAGTGGGAGGCAAAGGGTTGATGAGTGCTGGGATGCTGGAGTTGCTGCTGCGGCCTCGCAGGCTGTCAGAGGCGATTCACGAGGCGGGCAAGATGACTTCACTCGCTCGCTGATCTCCCCTTAAAGCTGCATGAATGGATTCGATCCAAGAATGCTTATTCCCATTGACTTTTGAGTCTCCAGGAATGCTTATTCCCGTGGACTTTTGAGTCGACTAAAAAGTCACTTTTGAGTCAACTCAAAAGTCTCCAGGAATGCTTATTCCCATTTACCGGTAAGAGTAAAGTTCGATTCCCGTTTTCTTCCTGTTGCACTGTGCTCTCTCTTTCAGGTGATTTCAGGAGATGCTGATCTCCCCTTGAAGCCGGACCTGGGTGAGCGCCGCCGAGCCTACGAGGCAGGCGTGGTGGCAAAGCAGGTTCGAAAGCGAGGCTCGGAGGACCTAGGGTTTGACCAAGGAGACGAGGAGGAAGGTGGGGAGGGAGAGGGAGGGGAGGAGGACGAGTTTTACGCTGAGGCTCGGAAGATGCAGGAGGCTCGGCGGTCTGCCAAGGCTGCCAAATACTCTTCGTGAGTCTCTCTCTGCTGTGTTCATGTTTGTCCTGTTTGTTGTTCATGTTTGGCTGTTTGTCTTTCTTTTTGTTGTTTGTTTGTTTGTTTGTTTGATTTCTCCTTTTTCCCCTTCCCCTCCCCACCCACCCCCTCCTTTTTCTCCACCTTTTCGTGTTTTCGGTCCCTTCCTGTTTCTTGCCCTCCTCTTTCTTTCCTCTGAGAAGTCTTTTCGTGAGCTTTCTGCTGCTTACCCTTTCTCTCGTCTCTCTACTCTTTTTGCCGCATCTCCCTCTTGCCCTTGTCAGCTCTGGCCGCATTCCTGAAGCAGAGCCCTCAGTGGACGAGGATGGGCGCCGGCAAATCACCTCCCAGGTGCGTCCTTCACATCCGTTGTTATATTCACATCCTTCCGCCCTCATCCATCCTTGTCTTCACATCCTTCCGCCCTCATCTATCCTTGTCTTCACATCCTTCCGCTCTCATCCATCCTTGTCTTCACATCCTTCCGCTCTCATCCATCCTTGTCTTCACATCCTTCCGCTCTCATCCATCCTTGAATTCACATCCTTCCGCTCTCGTCCATCCTTGTGTCACCCCATGCTCCCTCCACTACCCACCCTCGCGCGCCCATCTGTCCCTGTGATTTCTGAATCGATTGGAATCTCACCCCATGCAGCCACCATTCTCCACCCGTATCCATCCCTTCTTTTGCGTCAGATTGAGAGGAATCGCGGCCTGACAGCACACCGCAACAAGGCGGTGAAGAACCCTCGCAAGAAGTACAAGGTATGCCAATGCTAGTGCAGGTATCACACATTTTGAGCAGCCTCCCACCCACTTCAACCCGTCCCAGCCCCCTCCTGCTCCCTCCCTCTCCCCACTATTTCCTTGTTGCAAATGCCTATACATTTTCCCCTCCCTTTTCCCCTCTTCGCTTCCTCCCTCGCTCAATCATCAACTCCTTTGAACAAATTTTACCCTTATGTTGTTTCTCAAATCTTTGTTATTCCAGCTCAAGCATGCGAATGCTGTGGTTCGGCGCAAGGGCCAGGTGCGAGACGTCAAGCATGAAACTGCTCCTTACGGTGGCGAATCTACTGGTATCCGGTCCAGCATCAGTCGCAGTGTTAGGATTGGCTGAAATTTGTGCATTTATTGTCATCCGGAAGGTGATGATCAGGGAATTTACGTCACGGAGACAGCTCGTAGGCATGGTTGCTTGCTTTTCGGAGCCTGCATGATAGCATTTTTGCATTCAATCGGCTTGACATTTGTGTAGAGTTGAGTTGTTAAATAAAACAACCTTACACAATTATGTCTTAATATTGATTGATGCGTGAACAGTGCAGGCATGAATAATTCCGCCAGCATGTGTTTACGGTCTTATCAAGGAATTGAATTTGCTGTGACCATGGTTACAGCCAATATATTCACTCGGTAGCGTCGCGCTGCCCCCAGAAGGGGCCTCGGTAGCCGCTACTGGGTAACAGGACCTGAGCTCCCTGCGACCAAAAGATACAAATCTTTCTCGACAGCTCAGCTTTCCTGGTTCGACTGATTGGCTCGCGAAGAATGCTAGACAGGAAATGAGTGGAAGCCGTCGGCCCAGAGCCACTAGATTGCGGGGAAAGCGCAATCACACGTGCCTCCACCGCCGTGATCTCTCTCGATATTTGCACAAAGCCAGCTCTCGCTGAAATCTAGGAAATGTTTTGTGTTTCTGTGGATCCATTTTGTACTTCCGCTCGCCAGCCCCCCTAGGCTCGGTCGCCGGAAGTGCTGGACCACCAGGGGCCAGCCATTTCTCCTTGGTACACCGGCCTAGAGATTCCTTTTGGAATGGACGGCTGGGATCGTGTGCTGTTGATCTGGGGCGACGAGAATGGCACTCTTCATTCTCATTCGGTATTTGCAGGCAAACCAGACCTTTGGTAGCTAGAAGCTCAGCAACACCATGGCTGCTTTTGCAGTGATTATTTTCTGACGAGCCTGTGGAAGCTGGAAGCTAAAAGCACGTCAGTAAAGCAGTCAAATTGAGACTCAAGCGCCATTTTGTTTGTTTTATCGGCTTCAAGGCGTACAATTTTCATTTAATTCTCTCCCACTCGCAATTTGTTGAAGATCCCTGGTCTGGTCGCCGTCTGAAAGGCGCGATCTTGGTGACCGAGCAGTCTCGCACCGTGCTCTGGCTCCGTTCATCGACTTAAATTATGGAGTTTGTAAAAACGCTTTCCCGGCCGATCGCTCCGCAACCTCAATCACTTATCGGAAGAGGACGGATCTGCTCGCTACAAGATAGAAAAGGCTCCTCGTCTGTCGTTGTAGCCATCACTGGCAATTCCTCCCCCATTGTAACGTCTCTGGAAAAGAGCAACACATCCTCGAAAGAAAACAGCACGTCTGCGACTAGTATCAAAGCGCCGCTACTCCAGTCGGAGAATGGCGCTATAGCTGGCCGACCATCCTCACCGATCCAAGAGCATGCGTCTTCATTCAATGTACCTGGCGTTGATGAAGGGTTGATTTGGACGGAGGGAGGTTCCGAGCAGCTCGGTGCGCTGCTTGAAGGAGGGAGCGTTTACCGAGAGAGATTCGTTATCCGGTGTTACGAAGTTGGCGTTCATAAGACCGCGTCGATAGAGACTATCGCCAATTTATTGCAGGTAAGATGATTCAGTCTTGAAAGGTTACAGTCTAAAAAGCTTACGTTCGGGTTCTATGAGCTTATTTCAGTGATTCATTTGCTGGATTCCAGGAAGTGGGGACCAATCATGCTCACAGCGTTGGATTCTCTAAGGACGGCCTGGCAACCACGCCAGGAATGCTGAGACATAGTTTGATATGGGCAACAACTCGGATCCACATCGAGATGTACAAGTATCCCACCTGGTAACACTTCAATTGACGTACTCATACCTTCATGTCAATATCTCAGTTGAGTCACATTGTGCCTCGTGATGCATTTTCCAGACTGCTTAGTAGGGTTCACCTTTTCTTCTTGTCTGATAACAGGGGAGACGTCGTTGAAATTGACACGTGGTGTCAGTTAGAGTCAAACATATTGACACGGCGAGACTGGATTATTCGGCTGTCAAAATCCGGTGACGTCATTGGTCGAGGCACTAGGTAAGAGATTTTGTTGCTATGCATGCACATGTCCCTCTTGCTCTTTCGCGCTCCCATTGCCCGCTAATCAGTCTATACCTGCGATGTGCAGTTCCTGGGTGATGATGAACTCCAACACACGTCGGTTGGCTCGAATTCCGTCTGATGTGTGGGACGAAATCATTGTTCACTGCCCTAATCCTTCCCTGTAAGTCTCCTCCGCGTGCACTTCATCAGAAACACAGCTTTACGCCTTGAAAGTACAGGCGTTTTGAAGTAGAAAAGTGGAAAGTATTGAAGTTCTGAAGTAAACACTAAGTCTTTGTTGATCCCTCTCTGGGCAGCTATGCTCTTCCCCCGGACGCGGTGGACAAGTTGCCGAAGCTCAAAGAGCCCGCTGACCATTCTAAATCGAGTCTCTGTGTGAGTGCAGTTGCTTTAGTTGCTCCTGTTGTTAATGGTATTGTTTCGTGATATGCTGTTCGCATCAACGCTATTTTTAAGTTCACAATGCCGTCTATATATCAATTCAGTCCTTCCCTTGCGGTTCTTACTGAAAATGCCACATTGCTGCTGCCACGACTTATTGCAGGCCAGAAGAAGTGACTTGGACATGAATCAGCATGTCAACAATGTTACCTACATTGCATGGATGCTCGAAGTAAGTGGGTGCTAGCCCAGGGGGTATCTAACTCGTACTTTTGTTCTACGCTCTTTGCAGTCTAATTGGTTGTGCCAAGGTGCAAAAAGGTCAAGCACAAAAACCGTTTCACAGCAGATGGAACTGTTCTGTGCCACCAAGAATCAACTGTAAACATACAAACTGGACTCCCGCTCACTATGCCTGTTCATTTGAACATGCCCATAACAATGAACATCTGATACATGCTTTTCTTCGAAGACCCTTTCACTTCCCAGTTTTGCCCTCCTTCACGTTCCAGTCTTTTCACTCTGTATCTGTCAGTCCTGCTCACCCTTCTTCCCTTGCTCTATTTCACTTCCAAACCTCATCATTTCCCTCGACAGAGTTTGCCTCAGGATCTTGTCGACAGCTCGGAGCTGGCTCAAATAAGCATTGAGTATAGGCGAGAATGCAGTCAGAACGACATGGTGGAAACACTGGCCAGTCACACAGTGCCTGCCGCCAAACCAGAGGCCATCAAACAGTGCACCACCACAGATGGGCTGCTTTTGTCAAAGGAATCCGAGGAGGCGAAAGGCGTCTGCTTGCTAACGCTGGTGGAGCGGGAGAGCCCTGAAGAGCTTCAGCACTTCTCGCACATCCTGCGGCTTCAGGACAGCAAGAAAGAGATCAATAAGGGTCATACAGTTTGGCGCAAGAGGAGATAATTTATTGTTTTAATGCAGGCTGCTGCACGTACAACTCATCAATGCAGTTTGTGCTCTCTAATGTTCATTGGCAGTGACTTTGGGCTGACGCTATCAGACTAAATAGTCTGATTAGTCTGATTAATCAGACCGCAACAATCCCCTGATTTGTGCCTTCAGAGTAGAAAAAAGAAAGGGGGTGCAGATCAGAGTGCCCTATATCTAGGACGCCTTACCTATTCAATTGTTGCATAGACCTGATTTGTATCAAATGCCAAGCTGGCAGTTATGAATTATGCTACCATTATCATGTATTGATCATGTTCCAATCCAGCTTCAGAGTTTTCGGATTTCTTATGTGTACTGAACATTTCTGAGAACGAGTCAAAAAGCTTGTCAGAGGGAGATGACTTTGTGATGATTGTGATGCACACAAGAGAAATACAAGCTTTTCCTCACACACTGAGATCCACTGAAGCGTACAACATGGAGATTTTTTTTGGCTTCACTTTCGAAAATGGAAGTTTACAACTGAAGGCTGCATGAAGGTCTGCTGCACTGAAATGGCGAAGGGAAGAAACGGATGGAAAATATATGTTGCCACTCGCTTTATCCGCGCATCTGGGTTTGCAGACTCATAACCTGCACCAAGGCAATCAAATTACAGTACGGTTAAGTATGTACATAATTCAAGACAGGAGGCACACCGAAACACCTGTAGCCCAAAGGCCTGGTGCAGCAAAACAGCAGGGAGCAATATAACACGCTATGGTACATGTAGTATGTCCTGCTACTTCGATCCTCTGTCACTTAGCGGTTAGAACCCAGAATTCCACAAAAACACATAGCCCGCCTGGAATTGCCGAGAGTTTGCACTGAGCATATGGTACCTGGGTTGATTTTGAACTTGAGGACGTTTGGCCGGCGCCGCAGGATGAATTTAATTGGGTGCTCCACACAGGGCTTGTGCCGGTCCGACGCAGATATGAGCTGGAGTGGGACGGTGGAAGGAGAGGAGGCATGGTGGTGATGATTACTTTTCAGCTGACTCAAAAGTTGCAGGATGAATTTGATTGAGTGTTCCACACAGGGCTTGTGCCGATCCGACGCTGATATGAGCTGGGACGGTGGGAGGAGAGGATGCATGCTGAGGAGGTGAGAATTACGATGCCAAGCTGTTAGATGTGTGTAACAGCAAAAACGAGGGCTATGAGAAGGTTATTAGAGGGTTATGACAGAGAGAGGCTATGAAATTATTCTGAGACAGCTACGACAGTGGGTTATGCCTCAGCACAAGGGGAGTAACGTAGCGCCTCATTGCTGCCCTCGCCTTCTCATCGAAGTGAAAGAGTGACAGATCGAAGCAAGGTGATGGGGAGTAGGTGTGGGCGCTGTAGGGCGAAGTGGGGAGTAGTATTTCTGTGCTACCCATGGAGCTCCTCACCTGCTACAGAGCACAAGAGGTGTAACACCCTTCTTTTGCTGGCCATGCTGCCACTCACCTTTTCATCGAAATGAAAGAGCGACTGGTCGAAGTAGGGCGATGGGGAGTAGGTCTGTGCGCTGTAGGGCAGAGCAGCCAGCATCCGCTTGATTGCCTGGAAGGCCAGAAAGAACATGTGGAGGGTGAGTGTGGGAACAGATGGGAGAGGGGGATGGGGGTGAGTGTGGGTCTGTGCGCTGTAGGGAAGAGCAGCCAGCATCCGCTTATCTGCCCGCAAAGCCGGAAATTTTGGGGGTGAGCATAGGGCCAAAGCGACTCGCACATGAGCAGGTGATTGGCATGTGAGCACATGAGCAGGTGATTGCCAACAGGTGATTGCCATGCTGGCAAGTTGGTTAGCTGGTTAGCTGGTTGGTTACATGGCATGCTCACCTGCGTCTGAGACCCGCCCTTGCACGTGACAAGAGCAGCCTTCTGCTTCTTGAACGCCTCTCTGGCAAACACGTAGTTGGCGAGCGTGGTGCAATGGTAGCGTGCCTGCTCGTCACCTAGTGCGCTCATCTGTGTCTGTGACCCGCCCTTGCACGTCACAAGAGCCGCTTTCTGCTTCTTGAACGCTTCACGTGCAAACACGTTGTTGGCTACTTGCATGTCACCTGCTTCTGCGACTCTTCCTGTGTGCTCACCTGCGTCTGTGACCCGCCCTTGCACGTCACAAGCGTTGCTTTCTGCTTCTTGAACGCCTCGCGAGCAAACACGTTGTTGGCACAGCTGCTGATGAACAAGAACTGACTACTCCTACATCTCGTTCTGGTCGTGGGATGTTTGCATTCAATGCTCCCTTCCTCGCTCACCTGTGTCTGTGACCCTCCCTTGCACGTGACAAGAGCAGCTTTCTGCTTTTTGAACGCCTCACGAGCAAACACGTTGTTGGTACAGCTGCTGATGAACGAACAAAAACCTTGCCGGAAACCGCTGTGGTATCACCGTGCTGGCAAGCTGGTTAGCTGGTTGGTTACATGGCATGCTCACCTGCGTCTGTGACCCTCCCTTGCACGTGACAAGAGCAGCCTTCTGCTTCTTGAACGCCTCGAGTGCAAACACGTTGTTGGCACAGCTGCTGATGAACGATAGCTGATTATCAGCATGCATGTACTGACATTCAATGTGTTATTTTTTCCCTTGCTTGCCCCTTGCCTTGGCATGCTCACCTGCGTCTGTGACCCTCCCTTGCAGGTCACAAGAGCAGCCTTTTGCTTCTTGAATGCCTCACGCGCAAACACGTTGTTGGCGCAGCTGCTGATGAACGATAGCTGATTATCAGCATGCATGTACTGACAATCAATGTGTTATTTTTTCCCTTGCTTGCCCCCTGCGTCTGTGACCCTCCCTTGCAGGTCACAAGAGCAGCCTTTTGCTTCTTGAATGCCTCACGCGCAAACACGTTGTTGGCGCAGCTGCTGATGAACGAAAGCTGATTATCAGCATGCATGTACTGACAATCAATGTGTTATTTGCTCCCTTGCTTGCCCCTTGGTGTGCTCACCTGCGTCTGTGACCCGCCCTTGCACGTCACAAGCGCAGCTTTCTGCTTCTTGAACGCCTCCCGAGCAAACACGTTGTTGGCGCAGCTGCTGATGAACGAAAACCCCGCCGGGGTGCGCGGCGGCGCTCGGAAGTGGTCGCAGAAATGCTCAAACGCGGACAAAAAATCCTCTGATGAGTTCTGCAGCAGCACAGGACATAAGGAGAGAGAAACAAAAAAGGTTCTTATAGAGTCGAGTCAAGAGTGGTCGCAGAAATGCTCAAACAGCATCAGCATCAGCATCAGCATCAGAATCAGCATCAGGATCAGCATCAGCATCAGCATCAGCATCAGAATCAGAATCAGAATCAGAATCAGCATCAGCATCAGCATCATCATCAGCATCAGCATCAGCATCAGCATCAGCATTAGCATCAGCGTCAGAATCAGCACCAGCATCAGCATCAGCATCAGCATCAGCATCAGCATCAGCATCAGAATCAGCATCAGCATCAGCATCAGCATCAGAATCAGAATCAGAATCAGAATCAGCATCAGCATCAGAATCAGAATCAGCATCAGCATCAGCATCAGCATCAGAATCAGCATCAGCATCAGAATCAGAATCAGCATCAGCATCAGAATCAGCATCAGCATCAGCATCAGCATCAGAATCAGCATCAGAATCAGCATCAGCATCAGCATCAGCATCAGCATCAGAATCAGAATCAGCATCAGCATCAGCATCAGAATCAGCATCAGCATCAGCATCAGCATCAGCATCAGAATCAGAATCAGCATCAGCATCAGCATCGGCATCAGCATCAGCATCAGAATCAGAATCAGCATCAGCATCAGCATCAGCATCAGCATCAGCATCAGCATCAGAATCAGCATCAGCATCAGCATCAGAATCAGCATCAGAATCAGCATCAGCATCAGCATCAGCATCAGCATAAGCATCAGCATCAAAATCAGAATCAGCATCAGAATCAGAATCAGCATCAGCATCAGCATCAGCATCAGAATCAGCATCAGCATCAGCATCAGCATCAGCATCAGCATCAGCATCAGCATCAGAATCAGCATCAGAATCAGCATCAGCATCAGCATGAGCATCAGCATCAGCATCAGCATCAGCATTAGCATCAGCATCAGCATCAGCATTAGCATCAGCATCAGCATCAGCATCAGAATCAGCATCAGCATCAGCATCAGCATCAGAATCAGAATCAGCATCAGCATCAGCATCAGCATCAGAATCAGCATCAGAATCAGCATCAGCATCCGCATCAGCATCAGCATCAGCATCAGCATCAGCATCAGCATCAGCATTAGCATCAGCATCAGCATCAGCATCAGAATCAGAATCAGAATCAGAATCAGCATCAGCATCAGAATCAGCATCAGCATCAGCATCAGCATCAGAATCAGCATCAGAATCAGCATCAGCATCAGCATCAGCATCAGCATCAGAATCAGCATCAGAATCAGCATCAGCATCAGCATCAGCATAAGCATCAGCATCAGCATCAGCATCAGCATCAGCATCAGAATCAGCATCAGCATCAGCATCAGCATCAGCATTAGCATCAGCATCAGCATCAGAATCAGCACTAGCATGAGCATCAGCATCAGCATCAGCATCAGCATCAGCATCAGAATCAGCATCAGCATCAGCATCAGCATCAGCATCAGAATCAGCATCAGCATCAGCATCAACATCAGCATCAGCATCAGCATTAGCATCAGCATCAGCATCAGCATCAGCATCAGTATCAGCATCTACTCACCTTCCAAAATCAGAGAGCACTCACCTGATAGGCGCCCCCAAACATACCCGATAAAAGCAGAGCACCCGTGTTGTCACAAAGTTGTAGACAGTGAAGGAGTTCTGGTGGGAGCTGTCAGATGCTCGCAGCACCACCCCTCACTCACTGCTATGCCGTCTTCTCACCTGACAGGTGCCTCAAACATACCTGATAGAAGCACAGCACCCGCGTTGTCACGAAGTTGTAAACGGTGAAAAACGAGTTCTGGTGGGAGCTGTCAGATCAGATGCTCGCAGCACCACCCCTTCCCTGCTCTGCTGTACACTCAACTGAAAAAAAAAACAGGACACTCACCTGACAGGTGCCTCAAACATACCTGATAGAAGCAGAGCACCCGCGTTGTCACGAAGTTGTAGACAGTAAAGAAGGAGTTCTGGTGGGAGCTGTCAGACGCCCGCAGCACCACCCCTTCCGTGCTGCCCAGGCGGATGAGCAGATGGCAGCGGTCCAACAGCTGAGCCTGGTAGGGAGAGAGAGAGGGGCAGGGGGAACTGACTTGATGGGTAAGAGCAGGTGAGAGCACGAGAGCACCAGGTTTGATGGGTGTATGGGAGCTGTCAAATGCTCACAGCACCACCCCTTCCGTGCTTCCCAGGCGGATGAGCTGTTGACGGCGGTCCAACAGCTGAGCCTGGCGGGGAGAGAGGGAGTGAAGAGAAAGCATCACAAGGACAGGAATGGATGGGTGGGTGGAGGGAACTGGAGGGCTGGGAGGGAAATCAGTTGCTCAGCCACCCCGTCTGTGCTGCCCAGGCGGATGAGCAGATGACAGCGGTCCAACAGCTGAGCCTGGTGAGGCAAAGCATGAACGGAAAACAGGCACAAGGAATGGCAACATCACTCTTGCTGCATCACGCTCGCAGCACCACCCCTTCAATGCTGCCCAGGCGGATGAGCAGATGACAGCGGTCCAACAGCTGAGCCTGGTGTGTGGGGAAAGAGAGGGGTTGAAGGAAGAGCATCACAAAAACAGCGGTCCAACAGCTGAGCCTGGCGTGTGGGTTGAAAAAGGAGGAAGAAAATCATCATAAAGATTCAAGAATTTCCTCATATGCTGGTTACACCCTCCCCTTGTCATGTGGACTATATAATGCCACAAGCACGGTTGCAAGGGGCGCCCCGAATGCCTGAATGTGTGCGCAATGCACACATAGAAAAGGAGGTACAGATAACCAAATCCGCGCAGTGCTGAAAGAGGTGCAGGAATCACTTCACACGCTGGCTGCCTGCTCCCCCATCCACAAAGTGGCACAAGAGCTAGTGTTGTGAGGCGCCTCAAAACGCCCACTTACCTTCCAAATGATCAAATCCGCGCAGTGCTGAAAGAGGTACAGGAATCCATTCTTTGAGCGTGTGCACAGTGCACACGTAGTAAGTCCATTTTTTAGTCGATTCAAAATAGGCTCACTACAAGCTGCTTACCTACTCCTCCCCCTCCCACTTCCCGCAACAAGCGCTAGCGTTGTGACGCGCCTTAAAACGAATGCTTACCTTCCAGATGGTCAGATCTGCATAGTGCTGAAAGTGATACAGGAATCTCTTCACACGCTGGTTGCTACCTGCCCATCCATCATAGTGTATATCAGAAAGACCGCTTACCTTCCAGATGATCAGATCAGCGTAGTGCTGAAAGTGGTACAGGAATCTCTTCACACGCTGGTTTCCACCTCCTCCCACTCCGCTCCCCCCTCCGCCTCGGTCCCCCCTGCTGCTATCCCCATGCTGCTGATGCTCCCCACATCCCACCGCACCAGACCCCACCGCACTCGACCCCACTGCATCCCCCAGGTGGCACTCAAATACATGCACCAGCAGCCGCTGCATCAGCACACTCAGCAGCCCCCCCCCTGTGAGTAAGCCCCCCACATTCATCAACCCCCCCCCACCCATACCCACATCGCCCATGCCCCTCATTCCCCCATCCTCCCCTTCCCCCCCCAACATCCACCCCCCGTCTCCCCACCCACCCCCCTCCCCGCGCCCTCCTTCCCTCTCTAACCCGGCTAGAGCTCCCCCAAACCCACTTCCCCCTGCCGCCCCTGCTCTCCCCCCTCCACCCGTTCCTCCCACTCCTCCCATTCCTCCCATTCCTCCCCCTCTTCCCCCTCCTCCGACTCCTCCCACCCCTGCTGCTCCTGCCCCTGTTCCTGCAGTACCTTCTAGTCTCCCACCACCACCATCAGCAGCAGCACCACCAGCACTAGCGCCATTTGCTTGTCTACCCTCTAGTCCATGCCCATGCCCATGCCCATGTCCTAAGCTGCTCTGTCCCCCACCACCATCCCTTTCCCCCCATTCAACCCCAACTCCTCCCTCCCCTGCCAAGTCCGCTGCTCCCACTCCTCCCCCCACACCTCCCTACTCCTGCTGCCGTTACCCCTCCTTCTCTCCCTGCCTCTCCTTCTCCCCCTGCCCCTCCTCCTGATGCTACCCCTGCCCCTGCTGCCCCCCCCACGCCCTCACTCCCCCTTCCCCCCACTCCCCCCCCCAGTTGCTGCCTCGTAATCGCCTCAACATTCCCCCTGTCACTAACAACATACCTCGCTGCCCCACCACCGCCCGCCCCCGACCCGCCGCCACCCTCCCCATCTGTCTGCTGCGTCTTCTCCTACTGCCCCTCTCTCTGCCACCACTCTCCCTGTCAACCCCTCCCCCTCCCCCTCCCCCTCCCCCTCCTAGCCTCCCTCCCTCACTCCCTATCACTCTCTCCCTCCCACTCATCCTCCCACTCACCCCCCTCTCTCCTCCCTCCCCAGTGCCTCCCCCCACGCCTCTCCCCCCCGCTGCTGCTCCCATTGCTCCAAAGAAGAACGGCAGGCCGCCTCTTGCTCCTGCCCCTGAGCTTGTCCCTCCGTGGTGCCTCATACCCCCACCTGCACGTTCGTGCGAATGCGCACGCGAGTGCAAGTGGGAGTGACCGTGCGAGTGAGCGTGGGAATGGGAATGACCATGTGAGTGGGCATGCGAGTGAGAGTGAGTGTGGGAGTGAGTGTGCGAGGCCGTGTTCGACTGTGACCGAAACGATGCCTGTCCATCCGGCCCATACGAAAGGCTAAAGAGGCTAGAGCCAAAGGTAGACATGGTAAGGCTGTGAGCAGCCGCCCCCCCTTGCATCCACACATCCCCACCCCTTCCCCCACCTGCTCCTCCCGCTCCTGCTCCCCCTACTGCTCCTGCTCCTCCTGCTCCTGCTCCTGCTCCTGCCCCTCCCCCTCCCCCTCCCCCTCCCCCTCCCCCTCCCCCTCCCCCTCCCCCTCCCCCTCCCCCTGCTTCTCTTCTTCCCCCTCTTCCCCACCAGGAGGTCCCATGGCTGAGCGGTGCTCTAACAACCGCCCATCCTCCCCCCCATACCGCCTCTCATACATTGCTACCCCTCCCACTGCCCCGGCTACTCCTCCTGCTCCTCCCCTATCTCCCCCTATTTTTCCCTCTCCCCTTTCCCTCCCTCTGTCACTTCTGTTGCCCGCTTCCCCTCCCCCTTCCCCACCTCCTCCTCCTTCGCTTTCTCTCCCCTCACTCCTCTAGCTCCCTCGTTACCTACAGTGACCCCTGTCCCTCTGTCACTTCTCTTTACTTCTTCCCCTTCTCCTCCTTCCCCTTCTCCGTCTCTTACCAATCCAATCTTTGCCTCTCCGCCCTCTTCTACCTCACCTCTCTCTCCTCTCTCTCCTCTCACTCCTCCGCCTCCTCCCGCTCCTCCTTCCCCTCCTTCCTCTCTTCTTCTATGCCCCTCCATCCCCTCCTCTCCCCTGCGCCCCTCCACCCCCTCCTCCCTCACGCTTTCCAATCTCAATCTCGGCCTCTTCACCCCCTGCTCGTCCTGCCTCCCACCCAAATCCCCTCCTCCCAGCCCATGCGTCTCTTTCCGCTTCCTCTCCTGTCCCATACCCTTCTCCACCCCCTCACCCCTACTCGCCTCACCCCTACTCCCCTCACCCCTACTCCCCTCACCCCTACTCCCCTCACCCCTACCACTGCCCTCACACTGACCCCTCTCATCCGCCTCCCTCCCCTCCTCTCCCCTCGTTCTACCTTCATCCGCCCTTCCCTCTGAACCCGCACTCCTGCCTCTCCTCTCTACATCACCCACCCTCTCTCCCTCCCCCCTTTCACCTCCTCCCCTCACTCCTCCCAATCCCCCCTCCCCCCTCCTCCCCATCCCTCCTCTCGCATCCTCCCTCCCTACCCCCTTCCCCTTCCTCCTCCTCCTCCTCCTCCTCCTCCCCCTCCTCCTCTTCCGTATACCCCCCCACACCCCCCTCACTAATCCCCTCTTCTCCACCCACACCCCCACTCCCCTCACCACCTCCTCCCCTCCCTGCCATCGCCTGCCTCCTCCTCAGCTCAGCCAAATGCCGCTGAAAGCGCCACTCTTCATGGAAGTGCGACTGCAGCAGCAACTCGTCATCATCACACCCAAAAGGGCCGATCACTTGCACGTCAACAAACCGCTCTGCTGCTTCCACTATCTGTGGTGAGGGGTGATGGGCCGGGGGGAAGGAAATAGCAGAAAAGGAATATGACAAATGCCGCTGAAAGCGCCACTTCTCATGAAAGTGGGATTGCAGCAGCAACTCGTCATCATCACACCCAAACGGTCCAATAACTTGCACGTCTACAAACCTCTCTGCTGCTTCTACAATCTGAGGTGTGGTGGGGGTGGGGGCAAGGGAAAGGGTTGCTGAAAGCGCCACTCCTCGTGAAAGTGCGATTGCAGCATCAGTTCGTCATCGTCACACACCCAAACGGCCCGATCACTTGCATGTCTACAAACCGCTCTGCTGCTTCCACAATCTGTGGTGAGGGGTGATGGGTCGCGGGGGAGAAAGTAGCAGGAAAGGAATTTGATCCAAATGTCGCTGAAAGCGCCACTCCTCATGGAAATGCGACTGCAGCAGCAACTCGTCATCATCAAACCCAAAAGGGCCGATCACTTGCACGTCTACAAGCCTCTCTGCTGCTTCTACAATCTGTGGTGAGGTGGGGGTGGGGGCGAGGGAAAGGGTTGCTGAACGCGCTACTCCTCGTGAAAGTGCGACTGCAGCAGCAACTCGTCATCATCGCACCCAAACGGCCCGATCACTCGCACGTCTACAAACCGCTCTGCTGCCTCCACTACCTGTGGCGATGGGGGAGTGGGGATAGGGAGTACCCAAATAATGAACCAGCCACTCTGCCTTGTGGGTGCTGAAAGCCACACTCCTCGTGGAAATAAGACTGCGGCATCAGCTCGCTCGTCTTCGTCACACACAAAAGGCGTCGCCACCTGCACATCTACAAACCGCTCTGCTGCCCCCACTAACTGGCCAGGAGAAAGGGTAGGGTAGCAAGGAAGAAATGCGGGCGCGGGGGAAGCAGGGAGATGTTGTTGCTGGAAGCACCACTCCTGGTGGAACGGAAGTGTGACTGCAGCATCAGCTCGTCGTCATACCCACAAACCGAAGGTTGCCTTGTGTCATAACAACTTCCTCTCAGTCAACTCACCTGCAACAAATGTATCCTTTGGAAGCGAATGCTGAGCACGGACAGCAGGTCGTCGTACAGAAATGGTATATGCCACATTATATGGAGCCAAGGCCGTCACTGACCCTCACCTGGAAGAGGTGAATCCTTTGGAAGCGGATGCTGAGCACAGACAGCAGGTCGTCCTACAGAAACTAGTTGAGCTACATTGTAACATGGTAACATCTCATACAACTCACCTGAAAGAGGTGTATTCTTTGGAAACGAATGCTGAGCACGGACAGCAGGTCGTCATAGAGAAACGCCCCTCCGTTGTGGGTGAGGTTGATGTAGTCGTCTCGGAAGACACGCCTGTCCACCACCTTGCCATCGCACAGCCTGGGATACAAGAACAGGGGAATCAATGTGAAGTGAAGTGAAGATTATAAGATTGTTTTGCTCCCCCCCTCCCGCCGTTGTGGGTGAGGTTGATGTAGTCGTCTCGAAGCACGCGCCTGTCCACCACCTTGCCGTCACACAGCCTGGTGGGGGGTAGACGGAGAGGGAGAAACAGAGGGATAAGGAGAGGGAGAGGGAGCGGGAAGGGCGTGCATGGCTCCCATTCCCCCCGCCGTTGTGGGTGAGGTTGTGGGTCGAAACACCCGCCTGTCCACCACCTTGCCGTCACACAGCCTGGGAAACAGAGGTGGGGGGATAGTTGCGGGTGAGGTTGTGCGACGGCCTATCCCCCACACTTTTTGAATGAACGCACCTCACCTCACAACACGCTTCACTGCCCCTAGTCTGAGCCATACTGTCAGATGATGATACCCCCAACTCCCCCCGTCCCCTCCAACGCACCTCACGAGATGCAGCGTGATGCTCTCCATAGCAGGCACTCCTTTCACTGCCCCCACTCTAGGCGGAGAGGCTAAATCCGCAGGAGTAGCCGCCGCAGAGTGTTTCAATCCATATTCCTTGCACTCTCACCTGACGAGATGCAGCGAGATGCTCTCCATGGCAGGAACCCCCTTCACCGCCCCCACCCTGGGCAGAGAGGCTAAATCCGCAGGAGTAGCCGAGGCAAACACGCCCAGAGCGCTCCCCTGGCAGCAGAGGAAGAGGTCCTTGCACAGCACCTCGACAACTCATCTTGCTTCAACACACATCTTGTTTCATCCCCCATCTCCCTTCACATCATCCCCTCTTCTCACCTCACGAGGTGCAGAGTGATGCTCTCCATAGCAGGAACGCCCTTCACAGCACCCACTCTCGGCGGAGAAGCAAGATCAGCAGGAGTGGCGGACGCAAACACGCCCAGAGCGCTGCCCTGGCAGCAGAGGAAGAGGTCCTTGCACGGCACCTCACATGATCGCACCTCAACCTCTGCACCTTGTGTTTCAGCTCACATCTTTCAACCGTTCAACGCACCTCACCAGATGCAGAGTGATGCTCTCCATAGCAGGAACCCCCTTCACAGCGCCCACTCTGGGCGGCGATGCCAAATCCGCAGGAGTAGCCAAGCCAAACACGCCCAGGGCAGAGCCCTGGCAGCAGAGGAAGAGGTCCTTGCACAGCAACTCAACCTCTGCCTCTCAACTTACACTCTGTTGCTGCTTCACACGACGCCCACAGCCCAAGGCAGCGCTATCCTCTCACCTCACAAGGTGCAGCGTGATGCTCTCCATCGCAGGAACTCCCTTCACTGCCCCCACCCTAGGAGGAGACGCCAGGTCAGCAGGAGTAGCCGAGGCAAACACGCCCAAGGCAGAACCCTGGCAGCAGAGGAAGAGCTCCTTGCACAGCACCTCGCTTCCTCGGCCCAACGGCGCGCAGTAAAGCTGCTCAAAGTAGCTCGGGAACTTCCTGGAGGCTGGAGGTAGGTGGTCGTCTTCTTCTGCTTCTGCGACTCCTGCTGTGCCCTGCGCCCCGTAGCTGTAAGGGGTTTGTGGGGAGGGGGAGAGGAGAGGGGGAGGGAAGGGGAACGAGAGTCGTTACACACAGCGTCTCACAGCCCAGAGCAGTGCCCAACAGCCCAAGGCACAGCAGTCACAGCACTACCCTGGCAGCAGAGGAAGAGGTCCTTGCACAGCACCTCGCTGCCCCGCCCCAACGGCGCGCAGTACAGCTGCTCGAAATAACTTGGGAACTTCCTGGCAGCTGCCGGCAGGTGGTCGTCCTCCTCTGCCTCTGCGACTCCCGCTGCCCCCTGCGCGCCGTAGCTGTATAGGAGTGGGAAATGGAGACGGAGAAAACAGGTCATTTCACACAGTGTCCCTAGCCCAAGGCAGGCAGAAAGCACGCCCTGGCAGCAGAGGAAGAGGTCCTTGCACAGCACTTCGCTTCCGCGCCCCAACGGCGCGCAGTACAGCTGCTCAAAGTAGCTCGTGAATTTTCTAGAAGCTGCGGGGAGATGGTCGTCCTCCTCTGCCTCCGCCACTGCTGCTGCCCCCTGCGCCCCGTAGCTGGGAGGGGACGGACAGGGGGAGAGAGGAGAGTGGAGTACAGCTGCTCAAAGTAGCTCGGGAACTTTCGAGCAGAGGCCGGCAGGTAATCGTCTTCCTCTGCCTCTGCAACTCCCGCTGCACCCTGCGCCCCGTAGCTGGACGGGAGTGGGGGAAGGAGAAGGGGAAAAGGTGTCATTTCACTCAGTGCCCACCACCACCCAGAGCCCAGAGTGCTGCCCTGGCAGGCAGCAGAGGAAGAGGTCCTTGCACAGCACCTCGCTTCCTCGGCCCAACGGCGCGCAGTACAGCTGCTCAAAGTAGCTCGGGAACTTCCTGGCAGCTGGAGGGAGATGATCGTCCTCCTCTGCCTCTGCCACTGCTGCTGCCCCCTGCGCGCCATAACTGCAGGGGAGGGGGGGAAAAGGAAGCGCAGTACAGCTGCTAAAAGCAGCTCGGGAACTTCCTGGCAGCGGCTGGCAGGTGGTCGTCCTCCTCTGCCTCTGCGACTCCTGCTGCCCCCTGCGCGCCGTAGCTGGAAGAGGGGAAGGGGCAGGGGGAGAGCGGAGTATGGCCGCGCAGTACAGCTGCTCAAAGTAGCTCGGGAACTTCCTGGCAGCTGGAGGCAGGTTGTCGTCCTCCTCTGCCTCTGCGACTCCTGCTGCTCCCTGAGCGCCATAACTGTATGGCGGGGGAAGGGGGGAAGAGGAAGCGCAGTACAGCTGCTCAAAGTAGCTCGGGAACTTCCTGGCAGCTGCCGGCAGGTAGTCGTCTTCCTCTGCCTCTGCAAATCCTGCTGCCCCCTGCGCCCTGTAGCTGCACGGGAGTGGGGAAAGGAGAAGGAAAAATCGGGTCAGTTTACACAGTGCCCCTCCCCCACCACCAAGGCAGAGCGCTGCCCTGGCAGCAGAGAAAGAGGCCCTTGCACAGCACCTCGCTTCCCCTGCCCAGCGGCGCGCAGTACAGCTGCTCAAAGTAGCTCGGGAATTTTCGAGCAGAGGCCGGCAAGTGGTCGTCCTCCTCTGCCTCTGCGACTGCTGCTGCACCCTGCGCGCCATAACTGCAAAGGGGGGGAACGGAGACGGAGAATACAGGTCATTTCACACTGTGTCCCCTGCCCAAGGCAAAGCACTCAGAGCGCTCCCCTGGCAGCAGAGGAAGAGGTCCTTGCACAGCACCTCGCTGCCCCTTCCCAACGGCGCGCAGTACAGCTGCTCAAAGTAGCTCGGGAACTTCCTGGAAGCTGCCGGGAGATGGTCGTCCTCCTCTGCCTCTGCCACTGCTGCTGCCCCCTGCGCGCCATAACTGCAGGGGAGGGGGGGAAGAGGAAGCGCAGTACAGCTGCTCAAAGTAGCTCGGGAACTTCCTGGACGCTGCGGGGAGGTGGTCGTCCTCCTCTGCTTCTGCCACTGCTGCTGCCCCCTGCGCGCCATAACTGCAGGGGAGGGGGGGAAGAGGAAGCGCAGTACAGCTGCTCAAAGTAGCTCGGGAACTTCCTGGACGCTGCGGGGAGGTGGTCGTCCTCCTCTGCTTCTGCCACTGCTGCTGCCCCCTGCGCGCCATAACTGCAGGGGAGGGGGGGAAGAGGAAGCGCAGTACAGCTGCTCAAAGTAGCTCGGGAACTTCCTGGAAGCTGCCGGGAGATGGTCGTCCTCCTCTGCCTCTGCCACTGCTGCTGCCCCCTGCGCGCCATAACTGCAGGGGAGGGGGGGAAGAGGAAGCGCAGTACAGCTGCTCAAAGTAGCTCGGGAACTTCCTGGACGCTGCGGGGAGGTGGTCGTCCTCCTCTGCTTCTGCCACTGCTGCTGCCCCCTGCGCGCCATAACTGCAGGGGAGGGGGGGAAGAGGAAGCGCAGTACAGCTGCTCAAAGTAGCTCGGGAACTTCCTGGACGCTGCGGGGAGGTGGTCGTCCTCTGCTTCTGCCACTGCTGCTGCCCCCTGCGCGCCATAACTGCAGGGGAGGGGGGGAAGAGGAAGCGCAGTACAGCTGCTCAAAGTAGCTCGGGAACTTCCTGGACGCTGCGGGGAGGTGGTCGTCCTCCTCTGCTTCTGCCACTGCTGCTGCCCCCTGCGCGCCATAACTGCAGGGGAGGGGGGGAAGAGGAAGCGCAGTACAGCTGCTCAAAGTAGCTCGGGAACTTCCTGGACGCTGCGGGGAGGTGGTCGTCCTCCTCTGCTTCTGCCACTGCTGCTGCCCCCTGCGCGCCATAACTGCAGGGGAGGGGGGAAGAGGAAGCGCAGTACAGCTGCTCAAAGTAGCTCGGGAACTTCCTGGACGCTGCGGGGAGGTGGTCGTCCTCCTCTGCCTCTGCCACTGCTGCTGCCCCCTGCGCGCCATAACTGCAGGGGAGGGGGGGAAGAGGAAGCGCAGTACAGCTGCTCAAAGTAGCTCGGGAACTTCCTGGACGCTGCGGGGAGGTGGTCGTCCTCCTCTGCTTCTGCCACTGCTGCTGCCCCCTGCGCGCCATAACTGCAGGGGAGGGGGGGAAGAGGAAGCGCAGTACAGCTGCTCAAAGTAGCTCGGGAACTTCCTGGACGCTGCGGGGAGGTGGTCGTCCTCCTCTGCTTCTGCCACTGCTGCTGCCCCCTGCGCGCCATAACTGCAGGGGAGGGGGGAAGAGGAAGCGCAGTACAGCTGCTCAAAGTAGCTCGGGAACTTCCTGGACGCTGCGGGGAGGTGGTCGTCCTCCTCTGCTTCTGCCACTGCTGCTGCCCCCTGCGCGCCATAACTGCAGGGGAGGGGGGGAAGAGGAAGCGCAGTACAGCTGCTCAAAGTAGCTCGGGAACTTCCTGGACGCTGCGGGGAGGTGGTCGTCCTCCTCTGCTTCTGCCACTGCTGCTGCCCCCTGCGCGCCATAACTGCAGGGGAGGGGGGGAAGAGGAAGCGCAGTACAGCTGCTCAAAGTAGCTCGGGAACTTCCTGGACGCTGCGGGGAGGTGGTCGTCCTCCTCTGCTTCTGCCACTGCTGCTGCCCCCTGCGCGCCATAACTGCAGGGGAGGGGGGGAAGAGGAAGCGCAGTACAGCTGCTCAAAGTAGCTCGGGAACTTCCTGGACGCTGCGGGGAGGTGGTCGTCCTCCTCTGCCTCTGCCACTGCTGCTGCCCCCTGCGCGCCGTAGCTGTATGGGGGGAAGGGCGCAGCCGGGTGGGCAAGGGGCGGGAAAGATGGAAGCGGATTGGGGGAGAGGGGGAGAGCAAAGGCGAGGTGAAAAGAGGTGGTCGCCTTCCTCTGCCTCTGCCACTACCGCTGCCTGATCTGACACTCACCTGAACCAAAGGAAGCGGTAGACGATGAGCTCAAGGCCGTTGCGGGAGAAGAAGATGAGGTACTTTCAATGCTGGCTGAACTGAATGGTTGCACGGCATACTCCGCTCACCCGGCGACCAAGATAGTTCAAATACTCACTCATTTCAACCAGTGGAAGCGGTAAACAATAAGTTCAAGGCCATTGCGGGAGAAGAAGATGAGGTACTGCCCATCGTGGCTGAACGCTTGCACTCCGTGCCCAGCTCATTCATCCAGGGAGGGACCACAACTGCTAATTGCCTTACTTGAACCAGAGCCACTCACTTGAACCAGTGGAAGCGGTACACAATGAGCTCAAGGCCGTTGCGGGAGAAGCAGATGAGGTACTGCCCATCGTGGCTGAACCGGCGAATCACGTGCTCCGGTGACTCCACGTCGTACACTGTATGGGACGGCACGATGTTCTCGTATAAGCGGCGCACCGAGTGTAGCTGCAGGGGGGTTAAGAATGTTACAGGGTTGCACCGCACACGGGTAAAAATAGGATTTAGTGGGGCACTGATTATGCGTAGGTGAGCTAAGCGCCGTACACCGTATGGGACGGCACAATGTTCTCGTATAAGCGTCGCACCGAGTGTAGCTGCAGGAGGGTTACAATGTTACAATGTCACATTGAGATGGGAGAAGGCAGAAAGGATCAGGGAGAAATGAAAATTGAGGCTTGAAATTCCAAGTATAGCTGGAGGAATCAGAGTGGAACGGAGGGAGTCAGGAGGAGAAACGGGAGAAGGGAGGGAGAAGGGAGATGGGGGGGGATATGTGAGAAGAGAGAGCAGCAGAAGATGGGAGAAAAAGGACAGTTGAAAGAGGAATTGGCAAACAAGAGGACGAACAACTTTGGGGGGCACTCAAGGACAGTAAAGGGAGAAAAAGGAGAGTTGAAAGAGAGACTGAGGAAGACGAGGACGAAAAGGAGAGCGAAGACATCAGGCCTGCGAGCAACGACAAACTGATGCTTCAATGCGTGTAACCAGGTTACACAGATGCGAAACTCTCGAAGCTACAAAACTGCGAGAGTGCGAAACAAGCTGCTGTTCGTCGAAATTCCACTCGCCTGCGCGCACGGCGGCGAGCGGAACGTCTCGCGGTGCTGCAAGCGTTGCAAGAGGTTGTCACTGCGCTCTCTCCGCCGCGTGCCTGGCATCGTGTACCAACGGCTTCTGTTTAAATTGACGTCAGCTGCTTTATGCTACTGCAAGCTATTCTAAGCTACTAGTCGACTGTAGCCTGCTGCGTGAATCCCAAGCTACTGGACGCCTTCTATCCGTTCTCCCACATAAAAGCTAGCTGCTCGTTCAGGCCATGGCACCTGGCGTGAGTGGTAAAAGTCTAAGTGGTAAGGATCAGTTTTTGGTGGCTTTCAGAACACGCGTGACATAAGAGATAATAAGCGATCTGACAATAACCAGGCATTTCTTTGGCCTTGTGTTTGGCTCTGTGCTGCCCACGCTTCTCCAGAAACTAGTTTTCCCGCCAAACCTAGAGAATGCTGACCACGTGTTTGAACGGCCACGATATCGTGCCACATAGAACAGAATCATTGCCGGTCAACTTGAACTCAACACGGACCCAGCCAGCACAGAGTGGGCAGGACAAACTCTCCTGTGTGTGAACTTAGTTCAGCTAAATAAACGCTAGGTTTTAGCGTAGGCCTCTGGCTTGGGTTACTCCTTGTTTAGCCTCTGTGTTGTCTGGGTTACGACCTTAATAAAAACTTAAACGGACCCAGCCAGCACTGATCACCACAATATATGAGTTCGGTAGAGAGCGGTGAATATAGCTCTCAAAGCCTCACGGCAGAAAAATTCTTCGGTGATGAGACGAGATTCCCGCCGCAATTTTCCGCTTTTCACCGCAACTGGCGACGTGGCGCGCCAAAAAGGTGACGCGTAAGGGCAGCATCAGGAGTACCCCCTGCACGCATCTCCGTTTTAGTTTTAAAAATGTCAACAATTTCTTCAAAATTTTCCAGGTTACAGCCAGCTCAATACCCATGTTAAGAAAATAACTACATACAATGCATGCCCACCTGTGAAACAAAGTTAATTTATAAAGCAACGGTTACAGGTTGGCCAGGTACAACCTGCAAGACCTCCACGTTGACTTCTTTTTCTGACATTAGTATCTCCTGCACAACATAAGAATGTGGCAGTTTATGAGATGTTGGTGCTACATTACGACCATTGCCAGTAAGTGCTTCAGAGATAGAGCAAGATTTCACCTTGAATGAATCGAGAGTGCCATTAGGAGTTACAATAGAACTCAATACACCTGACGCGTCCACATCAGCATTTGCCATAGGCGCCACATATCTGCACATCACCACAGCATGCACACAGACAGCCAACAGGTCAGGCCAATTCCAGTGAGTGTGTATGCGGTTATTGAAATCAACTGAATACAAAAACAGTGCATAAAATCACATGTTAAATTTATGTATTAAGAAACAATAGCATGTCTGTGTGTTGCTTACCTGGCGCCCACGACCTTAGCGAGCCGCACAGCATCCTCCTGTCCCGACACGAGGGTGTAACCCGGTAACTCCTGTTTCACCACGGGTGTCACCAGCACATCCACTCGCTCCCCGCCCTCCTTAAGAGCTGCCTCGTTAAACACACAGTGTGGTTCGATATAGATAGAGGCACCTGATGTCCCCCCTCGAACAATGTACCTGAGGAACAGCAGTGAATGCATCGACAATTGAACAGCAGTTTCAGAGATAGGTGAGTGGGAGATATACACAGGCGTGAGCTTCTCTCTCTGAGACAAGTGTGAGCGCCTATTGCTTACACACCATCTGCCTCTCTCCTTTCTCAGGTCTCTGCCAGGGAGGACCCAGCACAGGCCCAGGCAAAGCCTTGACTGACAGATGGCCTCGTTTGAAAATTGCTTGACCCCTGACACAAACTCACCCGTTCTCTGGTCGCTGCCAGGGTGGACCCAGCACAGGCCCAGGAAGAGCCTTAACTGTCAGATGGCCTTCTTTGGAAGTCTGAATTGCATTAGATTCTCTTATTCCCCCAAAAAACTCACCCGTTTTCTGGTCGCTGCCAGGGTGGACCCAGCACAGGCCCAGGCAGAGCCTTGACTGAAAGCCGGGCTCCTTTGGACGAAGAGAAGGAGGTGGAGGAACCTGGCTCGAGGTATGTCACCTGAGGAAATGGGGCAGCAGGTGTGCGGAGAGGGGCGTGTGTGAAATGGCAGGTCTTCCCAGATCGCTACAAACATGTAACCATGTGATCATATCGTGCTGTAGTTTTACCAATCCGTACAAGAGAGCAGAAGTTGAAAAGCGACTGTCCATTCTGTATGGAAATAATCATTCGGGAACATCTGCGGGCACGTATCATCAGTATGACCATATTCCCATGCTCTAACTCTCACTCTCACACTCACATTTGAGAAGAGCGAGTCAAGAAACGCCTAGCCGTTGGAAGTGGCAATAATAGGGACGCCCAGCCGCCTGACTGCTTTCCCATACCTTCCCTCACGCACTCACATTAGAGAAGAGCGAGTCCAGAAACGCCTGTCCGTTGGGAGTGGCGATCACAGGGACATCCGGCCGTCTGGCCGCCAGGGCCTTGAGCGTCCTCGCATGCATGTGATCGTCCACCTTGTGCCTTCATTTAATGGTTTACTGTAACCCCGCACCCCATGCACTCACATTGGAGAACAGGGAGTCCAGAAACTCCTGGCCGTTGGGAGTGGCAATCACAGGCACGTCCGGCCGCCTGGCCGCCAGGGCCTTGAGCGTCCTCGCATGCATGTGATCGTCCACCCAGTGCCTTCCATTGAATGGTCTAACCCAACCCCCCACCACGAGACACTCACATTAGAGAAGAGCGAGTCCAGAAACGCCTGTCCGTTGGGAGTGGCGATTACAGGCACGTCCGGCCGTCTGGCCGCCAGGGCCTTGAGCGTCCTCGCATGCATGTGATCGTCTAGGGATTGGGTTATAAGCACCACGTCAGCATCGATGACGTCATCCAGCTGAGATCGGAGGGGGATGGTTTGTTCGGGAGAGGAGGGAGGGGAAGAGGGAAGATGGGGGAATGCGATGGTGGCGAGTGGTGTGGCTAAGTCCTAACCATGGACCGAATATCAGCTCTGATACGCGTTGTAGAGCCATGAAAGACCAGACAGAAGGTATGGGCTGAAATATTAATCAAAAGAAAAAGCATATCTTACCGAGAGCGACTTGAGCACTTTTTT
The DNA here is from genome assembly GCA_947470075.1 of Closterium sp. Yama58-4. Taxonomy (NCBI): domain Eukaryota; kingdom Viridiplantae; phylum Streptophyta; class Zygnematophyceae; order Desmidiales; family Closteriaceae; genus Closterium; species Closterium sp. Yama58-4. Next base: position 203,530 of record CANIUD010000282.1, on the reverse strand, counting down.
GTACCCGGTATAGAGCCACGGGATACCGAAATCTAGAGGACCCTCGATGATTGGATCGACGAGCACTTTCACACCGTCCACCGACCACAGCCAGCTGTTGCCCTGCCAGGTTGATGCGAGGACAAAGGAGAAATTGATCCTGTTATAAGGTTACTCGTTACTATTAGTTAGACCCTCGATGATTGGATCGACGAGCACTTGGACACCGTCCACCGACCACAGCCAGCTGTTGCCCTGCCAGGTTGATGCGAGTACAAAGAAGAGATTGATCTTGTTATAAGTTTTTTCGTTACTATTAATTGGACCCTTGATGATTGGATCACGAGCACTTTCACACCGTCCACCGACCACAGCCAGCTGTTGCCCTGCCAGGTTGATGCGAGGTTGAAGAGAAAAAACGGGAGAATTGACCTCATTACAAGATTACCCGTTTCCGGCATTCGTACCCTCGATGGTTTACACCGTCCACGACCACAGCCAGCTGTTGCCCTGTCAGGTTGATGCGAGGACAAAAGAAAGATTGACCCCAGTATATAGTTACTCGTTACTAGCATTCACAAGCACTTTCACACCGAGAAAGGAGAGAAAGGACGCGAGATTGTACGAGGAGAAAGGAGAGGCTTTACCCAATATGAGGCTACTCGTTAATGGCATCCGTAACCCCAATAATATAGCCGACTACCAGTTTTACACCATCCACAAGACATCGTCGATCGCCGCCAAACGAAGGGTGGGGGTAATAAGTAGCTCAATCTCTTGTTTGTTTCTTGGAACTGTTTTTCAGGTAATGTTGCTTGAACGAGGAGGCGGGAGAAGCTCTCAAGGAACTTACTTCGAGGTACGTGAGAGAAATCGGAGCGGAAACATCAGCGGCGGACACGGAGGGTGAGGAAGAAGAGGACGATGCTGCAGCACGTGTAACCACGCGATTGGACCGACAGCGAGACACGTCAGCGACACGGAATCCGGCATGACGGATCGAAGTAGCTCTAGACGTTATCGCGTTCGACTTGCTTGAGATTCTGCCCTTGCTGGCTAGTCCTGAAAGTTCTTGATGAGAAAATGCACGAGAGGAACTAGCGTGACGTGGCGAGGCGTGGAGCGTCGCGGGTGACGGTCGACAAACAGCGAGAGTGCTCATGACTGCGAATGCACAACGGATTCCGAATGATCGTCGTGCCGCTCAGCTTTGTGTACAGGTGGAATCTGGAGTGCGTGTGCTAACTACTGACAGAGGTCGCCTTGAAGGAAGTATTATGGAGAATGCGTAACCTAGCTTCATCCGTGCTAATCCTCGTTATTGGGTCGTCAGTACGGGTTCCGCTATGATGCCCTTACAGACAAGTGGTGGGGGTTGTGGTTATGTGGCCTTTCCTCGATGGGGCACGTGGATCGACAATTCCCTGAGAACGAGGACGACCAATGAAAATACTTCATCAGGCTCCCTTGTAGTCACTTTCTCTGTTTCACGTATAAATATGATAAGTTGCCCATGGAGTCGTGTCAATGAGATCGTGGAATAGACAAGCCGGCCATTTTCAGGTGCATGCAACTTAGTCGGGAAATACTGTTCAGGTGCATGCTATCCCGTCGTGTTTCTCCTTCTGTTGCCACTGTTTGTAAACATTCGCCACAAACAACACTGTTCGTCAGGGGATGCAACCCGCTCAACAGAAGCAGCACACGCAACACACGCAACACACAAAATCGGCCTCACAGGGAAGCCCGAAAAGAGGGGAAAAAAAAAAAAAAACAACTCCTAGGGAAACCTGGATTTTGTTCGGTAAGTATCAACCCAACACACGGGAACCCCCTGGTGTTTCGGGTTGATATTCCGTAAGGCAGTGGAAGAAAAAATAATTATTTAAATGGAAACTAGGGAACCTGGACACACTTTACGGGAGTTTCAACCATAAGCACGGGAATCGCCCTGGTGTTTAGGGTTGATTTCTCCCTAGTCGCATACGTTTCCAATTGGGTATTATTATTTTTGCCCGTTTTTTGTCAGGTGTGTTGCGATATGTATCGACCTTGCTCGCAGTAAGGCTGCGACTGGTGTGGTTGGACGACGAGTTCGTGCAGGGGCTGCGCGAGTGGGTGTCAGTCGCATGGGTAGCATCCCCTGATAGAACAGTGTATTTCGTGGCGGAGGTGTACAAACAGAAACAACAGAGGGGAGAATCACGACGCGATAGCATGCACCTGAACAGTGTTTCCCGACTAAGTTGCATGCACCTGAAAATGGCCGTAGACAAGCGGTGTTCAATATCTCCAATTTATTGCTAGGTACTAATCTGGTAACTAGTGGCCCACTGTCTACGCGAACTCAACGGCGAAAGGCTCCGCGCTTCAGATTGATCAGCTCATCCTTCGCCAACCAAGGAGGGCAGCACGCTTTCCCAAAGTCCCCCAGCTGATCAATTCTCCGCCCCACCTCTCCAAGCAACCCTGGGAATTTCGCTGACTTCTCCGGCGCTTTTGCCATCCCTTCATACAGTTACCCTCAAAAGTCCCCAATTTTATGACGAGTTACCCCTGGTCTAAGATTCACTTAGAGTGATGGCTCCGGCAGTGGATCAACGGAGACCCACTGGCGGGCGGGGGATCCTGGGCCTTGGGACCGTCGGATTAGCTTACGTGGCGATGGAATTCGTGAGAGACCGAACCAACTGGCTGCCTCGAAATGTCGCGTCGCAGCTGCAGCCCGGTCTGTGGGGGGTCTTGGCGATCCTCGCGCTTTTTGAGGCTCCGCGTTTCCGGCATTTCGCGGAGGAGTTTCGCGCGGCTCCCAAGTTCTTCGCGAGCGTGCTTTTCATGGTGGCGATGTTCGCCGTGGAAGTCGTTATGGTGCAGTTCGTTACGGTAGTGGTCGGCATTGACTGGCACAAGTACGTAACTTCGCTATTAGATGAATTCGATACAGCACAATGTAGGATCCCGCGCATTTGAGAACGGATTATCTTGCTGCCTTGTTGGCAGTATCCCCCCTTCCCCCGATCCTCCCCCGACCCTCCTGCATTCCTCCTCCGAACCTCTCCTAGTGTCCCCCATTCCGTCTTCACATCTTCTTCATCCTTCTCAGTGCTCCACGCACCTTCCTTCCCCCCTCACCTCCCCCCCCTCCCCCCCCCACCTCCCGTCCCCCTCCCTTCCCCCACACTTTTGCTTATAGCTCGCCCCTCTAACTGACACCTATCAGTGGCTTTTCCTCTTCCTCACCTACCAGAGTCGACTTTTGAGTCGGCTCAAAAGGCACTTCGCTAGTAGCTCGCCACTCTAACTCACGCCTATCAGATCAGTGGCTTCTCCTCTTCCTCACCGGCCACCTTCCTACTCCTGTGCGCCTCCCCCCATTCCTTCCCCCCTCCCTCCACTCCCTCCCCTCTCTTCCCATTCATTCCTTCCTCCCCCCACTCCTTTCCCCCTTCCCCCATTCCTTCCCCCCTTCCACCATTCATTCCCGCCATTCCTTCCTTTTCCCCCCATCCCTTCCCCCCTTTCACCCATTCCTTCCCTCCTCCCTGATTCAGTGGCACCCCTCCTCTCCCCGACACGAGCCCCTCACCGCCCATTCTTTCCCCCCCGTCCCCCCCCTCCCGTGTCCTCCCCCCCCCTTTCCCCCCTTCCCCCAGTGGCACCCCTCCTCTCCCTGACACCGGCCAGTGGCTCCTCCTCGCCCTCAATGACTGCCTTCCTACTCCCATACCCCTTTCCCCATTCCTCCCCCCGTTCCCCCATTTCTAACCCCCCCCTTCCCTCAGAGGCACCCCTCCTCTACCTGACACAGGCCAGTGGCTCCTCCTCGCCCTCAATAACACCTTCGCACTCTCTTGTGCCCCTTCCCCCATTCCTCTCCCCTTCCCCCATTCCTTCTCCCCTTCCCCATTCCTCTCCCCTTCCCCCATTCCTTCTCCCCTTCCCCCATTCCTTCTCCCCTTCCCCCATTCCTTCTCCCCTTCCCCCATTCCTTCTCCCCTTCCCCCATTCCTTCTCCCCTTCCCCCATTCCTTCTCCCCTTCCCCCATTCCTTCTCCCCTTCCCCCATTCCTTCTCCCCTTCCCCCATTCCTTCTCCCCTTCCCCCATTCCTTCTCCCCTTCCCCCATTCCTTCTCCCCTTCCCCCATTCCTTCTCCCCTTCCCCCATTCCTTCTCCCCTTCCCCCATTCCTTCTCCCCTTCCCCCATTCCTTCTCCCCTTCCCCCATTCCTTCTCCCCTTCCCCCATTCCTTCTCCCCTTCCCCCATTCCTTCTCCCCTTCCCCCATTCCTTCTCCCCTTCCCCCATTCCTTCTCCCCTTCCCCCATTCCTTCTCCCCTTCCCCCATTCCTTCTCCCCTTCCCCCATTCCTTCTCCCCTTCCCCCATTCCTTCTCCCCTTCCCCCATTCCTTCTCCCCTTCCCCCATTCCTTCTCCCCTTCCCCCATTCCTTCTCTCCCCTTCCCCCATTCCTTCTCCCCTTCCCCCATTCCTTCTCCCCTTCCCCCATTCCTTCTCCCCTTCCCCCATTCCTTCTCCCCTTCCCCCATTCCTTCTCCCCTTCCCCCATTCCTTCTCCCCCTTCCCCCATTCCTTCTCCCCTTCCCCCATTCCTTCTCCCCTTCCCCCATTCCTTCTCCCCTTCCCCCATTCCTTCTCCCCTTCCCCCATTCCTTCTCCCCTTCCCCCATTCCTTCTCCCCTTCCCCCATTCCTTCTCCCCTTCCCCCATTCCTTCTCCCCTTCCCCCATTCCTTCTCCCCTCCCCCATTCCTTCTCCCCTTCCCCCATTCCTTCTCCCCTTCCCCCATTCCTTCTCCCCTTCCCCCATTCCTTCTCCCCTTCCCCCATTCCTTCTCCCCTTCCCCCATTCCTTCTCCCCTTCCCCCATTCCTTCTCCCCTTCCCCCATTCCTTCTCCCCTCCCCATTCCTTCTCCCCTTCCCCCATTCCTTCTCCCCTTCCCCCATTCCTTCTCCCCTTCCCCCATTCCTTCTCCCCTTCCCCCATTCCTTCTCCCCTTCCCCCATTCCTTCTCCCCTTCCCCCATTCCTCCTTCTCCCCTTCCCCCATTCCTTCTCCCCTTCCCCCATTCCTTCTCCCCTTCCCCCATTCCTTCTCCCCTTCCCCCATTCCTTCTCCCCTCCCCCATTCCTTCTCCCCTTCCCCCATTCCTTCTTCCCCCTTCCCCCATTCCTTCTCCCCTTCCCCCATTCCTTCTCCCCTTCCCCCATTCCTTCTCCCCTTCCCCCATTCCTTCTCCCCTTCCCCCATTCCTTCTCCCCTTCCCCCATTCCTTCTCCCCTTCCCCCATTCCTTCTCCCCTTCCCCCATTCCTTCTCCCCTTCCCCCATTCCTTCTCCCCTTCCCCCATTCCTTCTCCCCTTCCCCCATTCCTTCTCCCCTTCCCCCATTCCTTCTCCCCTTCCCCCATTCCTTCTCCCCTTCCCCCATTCCTTCTCCCCTTCCCCCATTCCTTCTCCCCTTCCCCCATTCCTTCTCCCCTTCCCCCATTCCTTCTCCCTCCCCTTCCCCCATTCCTTCTCCCCTTCCCCCATTCCTTCTCCCCTTCCCCCATTCCTTCTCCCCTTCCCCCATTCCTTCTCCCCTTCCCCCATTCCTTCTCCCCTTCCCCTCCCCCATTCCTTCTCCCCTTCCCCCATTCCTTCTCCCTTCCCCCATTCCTTCTCTTCCCCTTCCCCCATTCCTTCTCCCCTTCCCCCATTCCTTCTCCCCTTCCCCCATTCCTTCTCCCCTTCCCCCATTCCTTCTCCCCTTCCCCCATTCCTTCTCCCCTTCCCCTTCCCCCATTCCTTCTCCCCTTCCCCCATTCCTTTCTCCCTTCTTCCCCCATTCCTTCTCCCCTTCCCCCCATTCCTTCTCCCCCCCCCCATTCCTTCTCCTTCCCCCCTTCCTTCCTTCTCCCCTTCCCCCCATTCCTTCTCCCCCCTTCCCCCATTCCTTCTCCCCTTCCCCCATTCCTTCCCCTTCCCCCATTCCTCTCTCCCCTTCCCCCATTCCTTCTCCCTTCCCCCCATTCCTTCTCCCCTTCCCCCATTCCTTCTCCCCTTCCCCCATTCCTTCTCCCCTTCCCCCATTCCTTCTCCCCTTCCCCCATTCCTTCTCCCCTTCCCCCATTCCTTCTCCCCTTCCCCCATTCCTTCTCCCCTTCCCCCATTCCTTCTCCCCTTCCCCCATTCCTTCTCCCCTTCCCCCATTCCTTCTCCCCTTCCCCCATTCCTTCTCCCCTTCCCCCATTCCTTCCCCCTCCCCCCAGTGGCACCCCCCCTCTCCCTGACACGGGCCAGTGGCTCCTACTCGCTCTCAACAGCCACCTCCCCGCGCCCCTCACCGCCATCCTCCGCACCCGTCTCGTCGAGATGCACGATTTCCTCATGCTCTTCATGCTGCTCGCCTTCTCCGTCCTCTTCAACTGCATCCCTCCCCCCGGAATCGGGCTCGGCGCACGCTACTGCTTCACCATAGCTATCTCCCGCTTGCTCCGGTTCCTAACCTTCGCCTCGACGATCCTGCCGGCGGTTCGGCCCTGGTGCGCGGTGAATAGGTTCGGGAGCACGAGCCCGAGGCACCCACACCCCTGGGCTCAGAAGTACTTTGTCCCGTACGCCACGAATCACGACATGCTTCACCAAGTGATTTCCACTGATGTGGCATTTGGTGAGTCCCTTCCTCCAGGGTTATCAGAGAATCACATCACTCGCACCCCTCTAGGCTACTCTTCACATACGAGTCCGAGGCACCCGCACCCCTGGGCTCAGAAGTACTTTGTCCCGTATGCCACGAACCACGACATGCTTCACCAAGTCATCTCCACTGATGTGGCATTTGGTAAGTTCTTTCATAAAACAAGCATCAGAGTAGCACCTGCGCCCTGGGCTCAGAAGTACTTCGTGCCATATGCCACGAATCACGATCTGCTGGAACAGGTTATCTCCACTGATGTGGCCTTTGGTAAGTGCGCGTTATAGAGCGCAAGGTGTGCACACTGAAAAGTACCCTTCATTACCACCCGTGCACCCCTGGGCTCAGAAGTGCTTTGTCCCGTATGCCACGAATCACGACATGCTTCACCAAGTCATCTCCACTGACGTCGCCTTTGGTGAGTGGATGCGGTGAGGGACCTTTAAAATTTCCCGCACCAGGCTTAACCGCACACCACCACTGGGTCGCCTTTGGTGAGTGGGTGTGCTAATGCGCCTCTATACTTACCCACACACCACCACTGGGCCGAAAACGAACCTTCAGTAGCACCCAGGCGCCCGCACCCTTGGGCTCAGAAGTATCACCGTTGGGCTCAGATGTACTCTGTGCCATATCCCAGGAATCACAATCCACTGCACCCAAGTCATCTCCAGTGTATTATGTCCAAAAAAAAAAAAAAAAAAAAAAAAACCAAGTCATTTTCACTGACGTCACCTCTGGTAAGTCCCTGTTGCCGCCTGCTTTGGTGCATGGTTCACTCAACCTGTTGTTTTCCACATATCAATCATTCATTTGCACTGTGCTGTTGGCGATTTCGGGGATTTTCAGAACACTATCAAACCATGCACCAACCATCCATACACCAACCTCCATCCCATGTCATCCACTGCCTGTTTCGTGTCCTTATATCAACTACCCCCAGCCCCCCAGGTGCACTACCCACCTGAGTATCAACCTGACTGGGGCGCTTTTCAGTTCCTGGTGGATTTCCTCCACCCCATGGATTCCCGCGCTCACCACGGCGCCGCCGCCTCGTCCGGAGCCTTCAGCAGCTTCGTCATCCGCCCCTACGGCGGCTGCAACGATCTGGTGTCACTGCAGTTTCTGGGTGCTTTGCATTTCCTCGTGTCCTTCCCGCGCCCTTCGTCCTATGGACTCACCTATCCCGTTTTGCCCCCTTTCCCCTTCATTTTCTCCCCCCACCAGCCCCCCAGATGAGCTACCCACCAGAGTTTCGGTGGTCCCTCGTGCCCTTCCCGCGCCCTTCCTCCTATGGACTCACCTATCCCGTTTTGCCCCTTTTCCCCTTCATTCTCTCCCAGCCCCCCAGATGAGCTATCCGCCAGAGTTTCGGCCCGATTGGGGCCCACTGCAGTTCCTGGTGGACTTCCTCCGTCCCATGGACGCCCGCGCTCACCACGGCGCCGCCGCCACCTCTTCCCCTTTCCTCCCCCCCCCAGCCCCTCAGATGAGCTACCCACCGGAGTTTCGCCCTGATTGGGGCCCACTGCATTTCCTGGTGGACTTCCTTCGTCCCATGGACGCCCGAGCACACCACGGCGCCGCCGCCACCTCTGGAGCCTTCAGCAGCTTTGTCGTCCGCCCCTACGGTGGCTGCAACGACCTTGCCTTCAGCGGGCACATTATAGTCGCTGCGCTCACTGCCTGCGCCTGGCAGGTGGGTTTCATTTTTTGAAACGCTTCAAAAATAATCCGCCGCTATGGTGGCTGCACCGATCTCACCTTAAGTGGTCACATTATTGTTCCATCCCTCACTGGTTGCGCCTGGCAGGAGGCTTTCCCGGGCTGGGCCTCAGCAATGGTGTGGGGCCTTGTGTTTCACTCCGCGCAGAGGGAGGTTCGGGAGCGGCAGCATTATTCGGTCGACGTGGTTATTGCGCTGTATCTCGCGCCTCTGCTGTGGCGTACCACCAAGTTTCTCTGGTCCCACCCTCCGCCTCCGCCCACGAGGAGGGAGGCGCTAAGTGCGGCGCTTAGCGAGCGGGAAGCGGCGCTTATGAAAGCGCTGAAGGATGGGGATTTGAGTGCGGTGAGGGAGGTTGTGGGAGATGCTGTGGAGGAAGCGGAACCAGATGCTTCTGGCAGTGTCAAGGGGAAGAATTTTGGTGATAAATCTGGGAGGGATGCGCGGACCAACAAATTGTTGTTGCCGTTTGGTATTGGGATGATCTTGTTGTTGTTCGTGGTGGTTTTGACAGCCTTCAATATGGCAGACGAAGGCGGAGGCTTCTTGAAGTGGCGAAAATAAGGGATGTTGTTGCACATTTGTTTAGTTTATTTGCGCGTTGGTAATTGATCGCTTCATTTTTGTAATGGCTTATACATATGTGCTAGAATAATGTGTAGGGGAGAAGTGGTAATGTAAGGGCATGTATGCTGCAGTATCCATTATTGCAAGATGCATTTGTGATGTTACTAGTATGGTCGTGCACTTCACCTCACACCCAAACGTCAAACCCCATGTACACAGTCGTTTTATGATATCACAGTCTGTGTTTAGCGAGGACAGTTTCCATTGGCCAGAGGAACACTCTTTGCAGGATCACCTCCTTTCATATCCGCCACACACCCAGAATGCTTTTTGAGGTTCTGACAGCAGCCCATTCGGGTTTTACCTACCGCATGCAGATCTTGCTAGTGCAGCTTTGCAAACGCATGCAATAGACGGTTCAGGGGAAAATGGTCGGCTTGCCGGCAAAAACATGCGGTTACCCGTGTTTAGGGTTGAGGCTCCCTCAATCGCATGCCATCCAGATGGGGTTTATTTTTTTCTGACCGCGGGCAGATAACAGTCCGTCAGCCTCTTTCCCCTGCGGCCGTCTATTGTATGCGTCTGCATAATTGCGCTGGCATAAGTTGAATGCCGTTAAAAATGGCCCCAGCCCATTCCACCGCAGGAAAAACGCGGCAAATCACTCGTTTCCCAGCCACAAACGCAACCAACCAGGCAAGAGGAAGAAGATAGCAGGCGATGCCCGTGTGGGCTCAGCGGTAATTTTCTGTTGATTTGTTCCCCCAAGCAATAAATTTGAGAGGAATACATTGCTGCGCCCATAAAATAAACTTTATATACTGACATTTCTTTCCACTTATTTTCTCACCTCCTCCGAGCGGAGACCTCCGCTGCTCCGATCTCCCCGCCGCTCGATGGACGGGATACAGACGGGGGGCACCAAGTAACTACGGTACAGAAGGTGGGGTTCCCCAAGGAGCACCCAGATCAGCTTCGATAGGCTAGCCGAGGTATCACGCGTCTTAGTAAGATGCAAAAACATTTTGCGTGGGTCAATTGCGGTGACATCTCGAGTCTGTTTCATCCAGCCTCGAGATTGGCATTGGCAACTCAAGGCCTCCTGTCCTGAGAGTCCCACTCGCTCACAGGCCATCCATACCTCGTGTTTCAGTACGCTAGACTGGGTGAGGCGAAGCGAGGCGGCAGCACCAGCATTTGACGGATTATTAGGTTGTCGCTCCTTAGCTCCTACACATTCAATAGCTTATGCTGCCTCCGCTGCTCGCTCGAAGCTTCGCCTCCCTTAAACATTACGGCACGGTCGCGTGTGGATTGTCAGGGCTACGCTTCGTGGTCTGCTAGATCCGCACTTGGCTACGTAGCATTTTCGATAGTTACAGCCGCTGGTTGAAATGATCCTGAGGGGTTGTAAGGGTCGGAGGCGTCTTTCGTGATTGCGACGCTGCGTGGGTAGCACGTACGCGAATCGATATTTGAAAAACCTCAAGGAACAGGACGTCTGTCTATCGACCTAACTGGCAGTTAACTCCTCTTGCTGCTTAAACGGTCTTCTTCGGCTTATTTACGTCGACATTATTCGAACTTAACCGATCTCTCCAATCTGGCTTCTTCGCTGCCTGTCACCTCGAGGCTCCCCGCGTCTGCTCCTTCCTCGAGGCTCCCCGCTTCTGCCTATACCACGATGACCGCTTCTTCCGCTACCCAAGGCTCTCCGCTGCTGCGCGTCGCGCGGAAGTTCCTAAACCTAGGAACCGTCGGTCTAGCCTACGTTCTGATAGAGTTCGTCTGCACGCGAACGGACTGGCTCCCCCCGCGCATCGCGGCGAAGTTCCCGTTGGCTCTATGGGCGCTCGTCGGGATTCTTGGCGTCGTGCAGAGCCAGCGTTACCGGCATTTCGCGGACGAGTTTCGCAACGTGCCCAAGTTCCTGGCGTGCGTTGCGTTCATGCTGCTTGCGTTCGTCGTGGAGGTGATTGCGGTGCAATTTGTCACCGTCGTGCTCGGCCTCGACTGGCACAAGTGAGTTTGGTTTGGCACGAAGTAGATTCTTCATAAGCCACCTCGGAGGTAAATGCGGTGCAGTTCGTTACCGTCGTTCTCGGCCTCGACTTGCACAAGCGAGTTTTGATTTTTGTGTGTAAAATCGGCATTGAGGTGACATTGAGTTGTTTCAGAAGTCATCGCGGAAGTGATTGCGGTGCCCCCTCCCCTCTCCATCCCCATCCCCCTCCCCGTCCTCCCCTTCCCGCCCAGAACCGTCACCCCTCTCCCTGACACGGGCCAGTGGATCCTACTCGGCCTCAACGACCGCCTCCCCGCGCCCATCACGGCGCTCCTCCGCGCGCCCATCGTGGAAATGCACGATTTCATCATGCTCTTCATGCTCCTCGCCTTCTCCGTTCTCGTCGGCGCGATTGCCCCCCCGGGCATGGCGCTGGGTTCACGCTACGTTTTCACCATCGGGCTAAGCAGAATCCTGCGCGTTGCCACTTTTGTGTCTACGATTCTGCCCGCGCCGCGGCCGTGGTGCGCGGAGTCGCGGTTTGGTGACACGTGTCCTCGGCACCCGCACCCCTGGGCGGCGAAATATCTGACGCCGTATAACGACAATCCAGACCTGCTGCACCAGCTGATTTCCACGGACACTGCTTTTGGTGAGTCCCGATCCCTCCCCCCCCCCCCCAACACACACACATTCACACAGACCCACAGACACACACATGCACGCACTCACGCCCCCCCCCCCCCCCCCACCCCCCCCCACCCCCACACACACGCATGCGTTGGCCTCCCTTCCCGCCAAGAACTCAGCTATCTCGGTTGTGCCCCTTTCCCCTTCTTATTCCCCAGCTTCCCAGGCGAGCTATCCCCTCCATTCTTCCCCAGCCCCTTAGATGAGCTATTTCCCCGAGTGCCCCTCTAACTGAGGAGCGCTGCAGTTCCTGGTGGTGTCCCATGAAATGAACTCACTTTTGCGCCCTTTTCCCCTAGTTTCCCCCTCTGTTTCTTTCCCCAGTGGCCCCCATGCCCTCTCCCTTCGGGTTTTGCCCCGACTGGGTCGTGCTGCAGGTTCTGGTGGCCTTGCTGCATCCCACGGACTCAGTTCTCCCGTTTCTCCTTCTACCTTACTTTCCCCAGCCGCCCCCCAGTCCTTCCCTGCAGAGTTCCGCCCTGACTGGGGCTCGCTGCAATTCCTGGTCGATTTCCTTCGTCCAATGGACGCCCGCGTTCACGATGGCGCTGCCGCCTCCTCTGGAGCTTTCAGCAGCTTTGTCGTCCGCCCCTACGGTGGCTGCAACGATCTCGCCTTCAGCGGGCATATCGTTGTTGCTGCGCTCACAGCTTGCGCCTGGCAGGTGGGTAAAAGAAACGGGAAGAAGGTCTAGGGTTAGGAAAAAAGAACATGTTTAAGGTGCAAATGCGTTTATTCTCACTGATTCTTTAATCTGCCCTTTCTTCCTCAAACTATGCTCATTTCACCTAAGCCCTATCCCCTCTTCTCAATATGTGATGATGTCAAATGCAGAAGGCGTATCCATGGTGGGGATCTGCCAGGTGATGCATGCCGCCCAGTGATACATCTGGTCTGGCATACTGCCTCTCTCTCACTCAATGCCCTTTTCACCCCATGCCCGATTCCCCTCTTCCGAATGCGTGGGAATGGATTGTGGACCACAGGAGGCGTATCCAGGGTGGGGATCTGTCATGATGTGGGTGCTGGTGATGCACGCCGCTCAAAGGGACATCCGAGAGAGATCGCACTACTCAGTTGATGTCATTATCGCTCTCTACCTCGCACCACTCCTCTGGCAAACCACCCGGTTCCTCTGGTCCCGGCCTGCTCCCCCTCCGTCCCGAAAGAAGCTTATGGGATCGGCTCTTGCTGATAGAGAGGCTGAGCTGGTTAAGGCTGTTAAGGAAGGGGATCTTGACAGGGTGAAATGGACGGTTGAGATGGCACGGCGTGAGGCGGATGCGAAGGAAAAGGGGGGAGAGGTGGAGGGGGGTGTGGAAGCGGGGAACACAGAGAGGGCTACCGTTATGCAGCGGTATTTGGCTCACCTTGGAACTGTGCTGATTTTGACCATGTTGGGGGTGGTGCTGGTGGCGATTGTGGTGTCGGATGAAGGGCATAAGGCTGTTCTTGAAAAGAAGTAGGTGCTGGACAATCCAGTACATGTGCTGGTTTTGTTAAAGTAGGCTAATTCTGGAGAACGTTTGCACTGCATCTCTTTTGCTGCCTGATGTAGACATGTATCCTAATCCATCCAATCCAATACCGTTTGAAAACGATAATAAGTGTTAGGCGGTGTTTTGATATTCAGCACATGTAGTATCTATCAAACATTGTCATTGGCTTGGACACTATCCCATACCCTAGCTGTGAGCACTAAACTGTATTGGTCTGAAATGTATGACAAACCGCACTGCTCTTCCTATGGATGGGTCTCAACACTATTCCTCTCCAAGTCCAGATTTCTAGATACCCTGCAACTCGATCCCTTCAACCAATCTCTTCAGCTCGTCAAGGTCCACAAGCGGGACCATGGTTGGCCTCCCATGTGCACACTGCATCACACATGGCAAGGCACCCATACCATACATCAGCACATCATCTTCAGCACCCAAACATACGTACATCATCTTCAGCACCCAAAAACAGCAGCATCTAGCAATGTACGTGTTCACCTGGAAGGGCAGCTGTGTGTGCTTCAAACACTCAATGAGCTGGGAACTCTCAGATGGCTTCAGCATGTCTCCAAACATGATGGCACCTGCACAACAAAGCAAACATGTGTGAAACCGCCATAACAACAACGTGCGCAGGAAGCACTCACAAAAGAAGCTCACCTCTACAAGCTTTTGATGCCAGCAATTGCACAACTGCCCGTGGTGGTGTAGATGCAAGGCCACCAGTTTGTTGAAGCTGCAAAGTCACATACGAAATGGATAAACCATGGGCTTTTAGATGTGGATAAAGGCCTAAAGAACTAGAGAAAAGCTGGAGTCCACATGAGCTGTGAGTACGTCCAGGACCTGCAGCAAGTAGTCGAGAAGGTCTTCTGCACGTAGAGAGGTGCCCAGCAAGTGCGGAACCTGCAATTTTAAGAAAGAGAGTGAATTTTTGGAACGAAACGAGGAATCTCAAAAGGAAATGGACAAACAGGGATACGTTTGCACACTACATCCATACCGCGAGTACAAGAAGTCGAGTTGGAGTGCACTGAGATTTTCCTGGACGTCTGGGAGGGGCATATGGGGCCATAAGGAGTGGTTGCAGGGCCGAACGCACTGGCTATCTTGCTACAAGAATAGTGAGAAGCAATATGTTCAGGAACCTGGGACTCACCTTGATTGGCTAAGCATAGCCATAGCATCAGCTCCCAAATGAGTTGAACGATGTGTGCTGCTGAAAGCATTTTCTGTGTCGCCAGTTGTAGAGAGCTTAAAACGCCATCCCCATCGTTCTAGTTGCCTTTGATATGACCTCAAGCACCCATCTTGCCCTGCTGTGATTGGCTGGAAAATGAAAACACAAGAGATCAATTTGATGAATGGCAGGTTGGGACGTTCAAGGTCTCCCTTGCTGAGTGTCTCACCAAGTCAGAGGGTGTATCAAGGAGTAGTGGCACCACGGCTGACTGATTCTCCAGAACCTGCAACACCATCAAAGAGACTCAGAATTTGCACAAAATGAAGCCTCACTGATGCTACCAGAAAAGCAACCTCACTCACCTCCTTGCGAAGCTCCTCAAGACAAACCCTTTCATCTGCCGCATGCTGCAGACATATATGTAGGTGGTCAGAAGAACGACATCGCTGACAGACCACACTCATCAGAATCTTTTGACTGCTTACCTGATCAATGGCGACCACGGTTGAGCCAGAAGTGGCGATCAGGAACTTCCCATCTACCTGCTTCAGGCACTTTGCTTGAAGCAGGGTCTCTTTGGAAACAGAGGTTGGAATTAGGGGGCGACGCTGCCTTCTGTGACTATCAAACTGCATGGACCTGGAAGCCAAAGTCTGTAAGTCAAGAATTTCTGGCTCCACTTCTTCCTTCTCGGCAAGGCTGGTCTTGCACCAATGCTGCATAAAATAAAAAGAAATGATTGAAAGCAAGCAATGGCTTAGGATGGCAAAGTGAATGATTGATGTCTTCATACAAGCTTTGAGGTGCTTACCTGGTACATTTCCTTCACAGACTTTGTCGAGCCCGGATCGTTCTTATCAGTGCATGTAGGCGCATGACCATCTCTCCACTTGGATGAGCAACAACAGCCTGCTACTTCATCAGCGTGATAAGTTTCTACAGTAGCCAGATGCGCTGGTGGTGGATCGGATTCTTCTCTGCATTCGACTGGTCCAGCAGTCTTTTCAGCCATAGGCAGTACACATGCATGCTTTTGCTTGTTGCCTGTTTCCTCTGCAATCACCAAAGGCGAAGAAGCCAGAGCTCCAGGGGTCAAGCCATGCTCCTGAGAACTTTCCTTTGCTGAATTTGCTGCCTCAGATGCGCCTGCAAATTTGCCACCAACATAGCTGTGTTCAGCCAAAATTGTATTTCCAGACCCGGAAAACTAAGAATATATTCAATGTGCTTACCTCCACAGGCAACCAGACCCCATGTCTTATGCTTGCTACATTGCTTCAGATTGCTTGATGGGTCCATATGGGTTTCAATAAGCGGGTTAATGAACTCGACTGCTTGCTGAAACTCAAGCGAGCCAACAGCAGGAAAATCAGGCGCAATCTTCGAGGAGGCTGATTTGCTGGTCCTGTACTCATTCATCGGTCCTTGCAGCTGAATGTCCTGGAGGTGCTGCATGCCAGCCAGCACCGATTCATTTAAGACCATTTCAGGATCAATCATGGACGACCAATGTGAAGGTCCATCGCCTTCAGTATGGAGTTTCTCTTCCAGTAATGCCTTTTTTCTTCGTTTAGACACGGGCTCAAGTAATTGCTGATCATCAAAGAGACATCGTGAGGTCTCTAGGTCCATCCCATCCGGCTGCAGCTGCAGAAAAATCCGTTAGATACCAAACAGTGCACAACATAAACTCCAACAGTACGTATCTACCTACCTGTAGATCCAGCGTCCAGTCGAGGTGATTGGATGCAGGCAACTCCGTGGCAAAATCTTCTGTGGGCCTACTCTCTTTCGTTACTGTAGGCGGAAGGCACGAGTCTCTTGCTGATGCAAATGGGGAGAGTTCTGGATAAGAATCGTGCCAAGAGAAGGGCCGAAGAGTGCACTCGCTTGAGTTGTTGAGTTCCACATCCAAAGCGGATGCCCTAGCTTGGTCAGTATTCTCTTCACGTCTGCTCTCTTTCTTTGTGCTTTTGGCTTGAAAGCCCCTGGAACGCAGATTCATGGGGGAATCCAACCGATCAACTTTGTATGCTGAGCCGGGATAATCTTCGGGTGAGGTTTCGCCTGATTCTTCAAGCAGAAGCAGGTGGCTGGTAGGATGTGTGTGCTTGCTTAATTTGCTGGATGATGTAATAGGATGGCTTGGCTGGTAACTGGGATCGGTTTTCTGCCATGACTTCTGACTTTTCTTCTTCCTGGGTTGCATCATCAGTCCTGGAAAAATGAGGGCCACAATAACAAAAGAATGTCAGCCGGACGGCCAGTGTGATCATCTGTAACAAGGCTTCTCGCCACCAACCTGATTCATGCAAAAGTGATTTGCTGGAAGGCCACACGACACGCAAGACTTCTTGGAGAAACTCCAAAACAGACTTCCAGTTCTGCAATCCAGGAAACCAATCAATAAAACGTGATCCGGCAAAGCTAACGGAATTCTATGAAGGAGCAACATAGTGTACCTTAAACTCCACATAAGTCTTTGTAGGCTCAAACGTAATGTCATAAGAGGACCGTGGGCATGACAGGTTAACAACAAACATCAAGTCTTGAAAAGCAGTTAATTCCGCACCCCCTTCTGAATGCAAGCTGAGCGATGTGGCGAAGCTGGAGTTCATCAATTTGTGGAATCGAGTGTGCTTCACCAGCCGCTTGTTGATGTCTGCCAAAATCAACCACCATACGTTAACAATCACAGCGAGACAAGAACATTTGGGATTAAGAGAGGGAGGACAATTACATAAGTACTGTATATCTCTTGAGGACTCATGTTGCACAAGCCGTGAGATGAAGCCAGACAGTCTCAAGTCACCCTTCTGATAGTCAATCTCTTTCATTGACTCAAAAATGGCAGCTCCAAACACATCTTTTATGCTGGAACCCACCGACCTTCCACCAGACAAGGATAGCAGAGTCTTGCTCCTGTGCACGTGCAATGTAAGGTTGTCAGTTTCTGTTAGCTATCCACCTACACAGAAAACGTTCACATTTCGGCTCTCACCTAGCAACATCCGACACAGTGAATGAAACTTGTGGATACATGAACGCCAAATGACCAACTCTGTCCCTGATGCTCTGAATCTCCTTTGATAAGCTAGACACAAGACAAATCGAACATGGGGTTGTAAACAACAAACATGAGACATGTGCATAACAGGGAAGCGTCCTGTTTTTGTAAGCAAACAGCGAAGGTGATGGACGAATGAAACACAGTCGGCGGAGCAGACTAACTTCTTCTCCACCAGCTGTCGCCTGACTGGTTGGTTGAAAAATATGTCTTGAACAATAACTGCAACCAGTAAAACATTGGAAGCAGACTCAATCCACTGTGATGTGACGACATTCACAGCCGCTGAAATCAGAGAGTGAACGCACCTGTTGTGCCAATTGATCTCAACTTCTTCGTCATTCCAACTGAGAGCGTTCTTCCACCCTGTATCATGCGGCCGTAAGCGCAGACTCTGTTCCATACGATTACAATTTAGAAAACAATGACTCACCTTACAAATCTTGCAGTATGTGCTAGCAGACCCCCTCGGACGAGTCACAATCTCGACCAGGGAGAGGCCCATGATTGAAAAAAGTGCCTCTCCTCGAAATCCCAGTGTTGTAGGACCAGCTTCAAGCTCCGTGATCGATTGGAGCTTCGATGTCGCTGTTCGTAGAAAGCTCAGGTTAGGAGGTGGTCCTTGGAAGAGACATGAACGACAATACCCGGGTTATGATTCCAGGCTTCTCTGACGCACCTTGACGCACACCGAGAAGCACCAGGTCATCACGCGAGATACCACAGCCTGTAAACAGAGGATAGCGGTGATGTAAGTTCGAGCGTACACACCTAGTCGGTCAACGGAAAGCACACTCATTACCATCGTCATCCACTCTAATCGTCGCCGCTGATGAGTCGACCGTCACAGAAACCTGAATACATGCCGTAACGTGAATTATCATTCTTGCGATAATTATGCTTGAAAAAGTTCCGCAGTTACTATGAGCCTACGACGCGTTTCACCTCTCTAGCTCCTGCATCGAGGCTGTTGCAAACTAGCTCTTCCGTAAGCTGCGATAGTGAAGGAACGACAACCGAAGACCTAACCTTCCTCGACACATGCTCTGGAAGCTCGCGGATGAATGGCAAAGCCATGGCTCCTGCGAGAATGCCAAGCCGAAGCGGCAACCTTGAAGTCATCTAAGAACAAGAACTCAAAATTTCCGTTAGCATCCGATCCGTTCCAAACTACAAATTTGGAGCCTTTGGATTTCCTAGAAGCCACAGGGTCTCAAATTTGGACAAACCATGGTCCCAAATTCGTCTTTGTCAAATTGACAAGCATTTGTACCCCTTGAAGCTATTGAACGAGTGGGTATGGTACGGTACTTCAGTTTTTTTTTTTTAACACGTGAATTTTGGACTTTAGTATCATATTTATTGACATGCAACACATCGAACATCCTCGAACGTACAACCAATATCGCGTATGGATAGAAAGAGGAAAAGGGAAAGAGGGAGAAGGAAAAGGGAAAGAAAGACACCAGAAACAACTCAAACGCAACACCCATAAAAAGCCCCATAAAAATACTCCATAAAGAAAAAAACCAAACCAGGATCCCCTACCCATACTCAGTTTGCTGGGTGCTGTTACAAAAATTTACAACTCCAACAGGGACAGCATGGACAGACCTCGGTGCTAAGATCTACATGCAACGATTACGTATGCAATGAGCCATATGCCAAGGGACGAGGAGGTCAGGCGGAGACAAGCTGTGTCATGGAACCAGGGCCTCAGATTCGTTTGGGGGTACACTGAGGCCTCAGGGCAGTTTTTAGGAAATCAGAATTTGCCCTGAATTGTCAGGGCTGCACAGGGCGAGGTATCCTGAAATGCCAGTGCTATTTATTTTTATATGCTGTTATTTTAGTGCTCACATTGTGTAACAGGTGAAGTGTGGTAGCGGGTAAAGCGACAATGGGTTACGAGAAAGGTCTCTTGTTCGATTCACGCTTGCTCTTACTCGTCCGTACACATTTTAGGCCCCGAAACCCAGGAGATTTTTTGTACAGTACATCTCGCTTCAAAGCGAGATTCGACACTACCCTGAGTTTTCAGTACGCAAAATTACCGTTATACTGAAATTACAGGACAATTATTCCCGTTATGCTGTTTTTCCAAGACTAGCACACGACACCTATCCTGAATTCAGGAGAATCAGGATAAATTATCCTGATAACTGAGGCCCTGCATGGAACAAACATACACATCAAGTCATCTTGATCCAGCAAAAATCTAGATATGTTCCGAGATCTGCAGGGAAATTAACGCCACAATGAGGCACACGCCAAGCGAAGAAGACACAAGGGAGAGCCAAGCTGTGCTGGGCACTGCATCCATCATGTAATCTAAACTCTACTTCTGCATATCTACGTTCCTGGGTTCTGCTGGAACATTGATGCCACAACGAGGCACACGCCAAGTGAAGAAGACGCAAGGGAGAGCCAAGCTGTGCTGGGCACTGCATCCATCATGTAATCTATACTCAACTTCTGCAT
Organism: Closterium sp. Yama58-4; assembly: GCA_947470075.1. Lineage (NCBI taxonomy): Eukaryota > Viridiplantae > Streptophyta > Zygnematophyceae > Desmidiales > Closteriaceae > Closterium > Closterium sp. Yama58-4. The sequence goes on along the minus strand of CANIUD010000282.1, from coordinate 183,635 downwards.
ATCTACGTTCCTGAGTTCTGCAAGAAAATTGACGCCACAATGAGGCACACGCCAAGTGAAGAAGACGCGAGGGAGAGCCAAGCTGTGCTGGGCACTGCATCCATCATGTAATCTAAACTCAACTTCTGCATATCTACGTTCCTGAGTTCTGCAAGAAAATTGACGCCACAATGAGGCACACGCCAAGTGAAGAAGACGCGAGGGAGAGCCAAGCCGTGCTGGGCACGGCGTCTATCGCCGCCCCTATTGGGGACCTGTCTCTGCCCTCTGCCCATGCCCGCAGCCTCTGCGCTTCTGTTGCGTACACAGCTTGGCCCTGCAGCCATGTGAGACACAGACAAAGGGAGGATTGACATGAAGTGAGAGCCAAGCCGTGCTGGGCACGGCGTCCATCGCTGCCGCGATGGCCGACCTTTCTCTGCCCTCCGCCCACGCCCGCAGCCGCTGCGCCTGCATTGAATACACGGCCTGACCCTGCAGCAAAGCAACTTCCAGACACAGGAGGCACGATGTGAGGCACATGCCAAGTGACCAGGAGACGAGGGAGAGCCAAGCTGTGCTGGGCACGGCGACCATCGCTGCCCCGATGGCCGACCTGTCTCTGCCCTCCGCCCACGCCCGCAGCCTCTGCGCCTCCGTTGCATACACGGCATGGCCCTACAGTGAGAGGAGGTACAGAAAATAGAATGGTTCACTGATTGGGTCAAAGAGACTGACAAAAGAGGTGAAGGAAAAAGGGCTACACAATTTGCCCTTGATATCGGAGGGTACGGACGAGAAAACACCGCTCGAGGCAGCTACTGTAACTTAATCTCAACTACCCAGCCAGTCAAATGACCACTCACCTGTTGGTCAAACCAGCGGCCTCGGCGCATCCAGGCAGACAGGATGGCCAGGACTATGCGGGGCGGTGTGAGGTAGCTCACTGTTGTTCCCGTACCCCTTACAGTGCGCATCTGATACAGGCAGACGAATACAGATGCGCAGAAAAACACACAAGAAATCACAGTATGAAGCGCAACTGAATCAGCACCTGAAGCAGTACCTGAAGATCCACCTGAGCCATCCATCTGTCAACACATCAGCAGCAGATTCGTCAACACACATCCCGCTAAGACCCACCCATCAGATAGCGAAACACCTGGAGCACAAAAAGGAGCATCACCTGGGGAACCAGCACGCGCGCGACGGTCTCGGGGTGTTCTCCCACGATGTTGAATGCTTGCTTGTTGGCCACCGCTTCCCCACTCAGCAGCAGATCCGTCAACACCAGTCCTGGTGATGCTGCGTGGATACCCACCCACCTAAGGCTAAACCAAACCAACCATCAGTCAGCACCGCACATCACCGCACATCACCTGGGGCACGAGCACGCGAGCGACTGTTTCAGGGTGTTCCCCCACGATGTTGAATGCTTGCTTGTTGGCCACCGTCGCTCCACTCAACAGCAGATCCGTCAGCACCAGCCCTGGCGATGCTGCATGGATACCCACTCTTCCCTTCCTCCCCGTTCTCTTTTCAGCCTTCCCTCCCTCACTCGCCCCCTCAATCGCCACCTCGCTCCCACCCGCACTCCCCACCACGCGCCCCACCTCGCTTCCCTCCTCCCTCCCCTCCTCATTCCCCTCCACTCGCCCCGCCACTCTCCCTTCTTCCACCAGCGACAACCCCAGTTGCCTGAGCGCACACTTGGTTGCACCGTATGCAGCATACTGGGGGGTAGCGCCCCCCCACGACCCCGCCCCTTCCAGATTGAACACATGGCCGGCTGTTTCGCCTGGTAGGGATGGTTGCTGCTGCTGCATGAGGCGCATAGCTGCCCGCGTGCAGAGCAGGGAACCCAGAAGGTTGGTGGAGACCACCTGGAGGGATGGGAAGAGAGGAAGTGCGAGGAACGTGGCTGGCTGTTTGGTCTGGCAGTGAGGGCGGCTGCTGCTGCATGAGGCGCGTGGCTGCCCGCGTGCAGAGCAGAGAACCTAACAGGTTGATGAAGACCACCTGGAGGAATGGGAAGAGAGGAAGTGCGAGGACACGTGGCCGGATGTTTGGTCTGGTAATGAGCAGCTGCTGCTGCATGAGGTGCATTGGTGCCTGCGTGCAGAGGAGTGAACCCAGAAGGTTGGTAGAGACCACCTGGAGGAATGGGAAGAGAGGAGGTGTGAGAAGTGGGAACAGACGAGGTTGGTCTGGCAGGGAGGGCTGCTGCTGCTGCATGAGGCGCATGGCTGCCTGCGTGCAGAGGATCGGGCCCAACAGATTGGTGGAGACCACATGGAGGGTTGATGGAGAGAGAGGAGTGAGAGGACATGTGGGTGGCTGCTTAGTCTGCTAGGTTTGCTTGGGTTGCTGCATGAGACACATTGCTGCGCACGTGCAGAGCAGAGAGCCCAGCAGGTTGGTGGAGACCACCTGGAGGCATGGGAGCAGCGTGGCAGGGAACCAGGGTGCAGGGATCTTGTTCAAATACTCACTCCGCATCCCACCCGCTCCATCTGTCAATGCATTTCAACACGAGTCAACACAAGTCAACGAAAGTCAACACAGCTCACCTGCTCCAGCTCGTGGTCTTCAAATTCATTGAAGGGCTTTGCCATGGGGTTGGTGCCTGCGTTGTTGACCTGTCATGGTCAACACGAGTCAATACAAGTCAACACAGGTCAACGCACGTCAACGCAAGTCCATGTATGTCAACACAAGTGATGGCCGGGGCTGGAATGATTGATCAATGGGTTGGTAGAACAACTGTGGGGTCCAGCATGGGGTTCGGATGGTAACGCCAGGTCACTCACCCAGATGTCAACTCGCCCCAGCTCCTGCCGTGCCACGTCAGCAAGCATCTGGACGTCGCTTGCCGACCGCACGTCGCACGCAATCCCAACCACTCTCTGCCGTCCAGACAACTGCGAATGTTCCTTCTGCTCTTGGAACCGTTTGCCATGTTCCTCCTCACCACCATGCGCCTGGGGTAGCTCCCACACCTCCCTGTTTGGAAAACATGCATCACAGAACACATCTCAAACACACAATATTTTTTTTCACGGAATCAGCAGGGCACAACTGAGCGCACAAGGTGGTGAGATCAGCATCATAGGCGACTGAAATCTGACCTGGTTGATTGCATCGACTTAGTTGACTCAGTTGACTCTGCCTGCGTTGACCTGGTCTTCACCAGCACAGCCAGGGGCGCACGCCCTGTGATGTGCCACGTGTCCTGCTGCAGTGCCCTCAGTGCCTCCTCCACCCCCTCCTCACTGCAGGAATAACGATGACAGAAGTTCCAAGAGACAAAGCGGGTGGGTGCCGGAAGGGGGAACACTTCACGATATTTCTCAAAGGTAACTCCTTTCTGGGGTAAGGATGGCAGAAGGAGCAGAAGTTCCAAAAGAAAAGGGGGCTGGTTGCGGGTGGGAGGGGGGGTTAGATGGGGTGTGGGGCAGGTTATTTGAAGCTTGGGATGACGATTGGTCAAGGAGATGGAAAGTGGTACCAGAAGGAAAAACATGGGCGTGTAACAGATAGAGCCCAATGATGTCATATCCACGTCAGCGCCACGTCATCTCTCACCTCCTTGATGTCAGCAACACGTCATCGCCGGCCAATAGGAACTCTCGAGCCATAGCCTTGCCCAGTCCCCTCGAGCCCCCAGTCAGGACAACTCTCCTGGGCGGCAGGCAAGCGGCAGCGCGCCGCCTCTGGTGCTTCTGCGTGACCTCGCCCACCCCCACCATGCACCCCAGGACTAGCCCTGCCGCCCAGCAGAACCACACCACGTCCCACCCTTGCACCCTCGAGCCTGAGAGCTCGCGAAGGGTTTCCAAGGCGACCCCAGGGATGGTGGTGAGGATGAGCGCTCGGCCCAGGTGCTGCGTGAACTGATGGTTGGGGGGGGGAGAGGAGGGAGAGAGAGGATGGATGTTCAGATGCCCCAGCTTTCCCACCTGAGAGCTCACCAAGAGTTTTCAAAACAACCCCAGGGATGGTGGTGAGGATGAGCGCTCGCCCCAGGTGTTGTGTGAACTGATGGTGGGAGAGAGCGGGGAAGAAGGGGGGAAGAGTGGGGGAAGAGGAAGGGAGGAAGGTGGTGCTGAAGATCGCGTATCAAAAGTAGTGCCTAGACGGCATCACAGGGGGTGCAGTGCTGAGTGAGGTGGCGAGGTGGTGAGGTGGTGAGGTGGTGAGGTGGTGAGGTGGTGAGGTGGTGAGGTGGCGAGGTGGCGAGGTGGTGAGGTGGCGAGGTGGCGAGGTGGCGAGGTGGCGAGGTGGTGAGGTGGCGAGGTGGTGAGGTGGCGAGGTGGCGAGGTGGCGAGGTGGCGAGGTGGTGAGGAAGAGGATGAGCGCTCGCCCCGAGTGGCGTGTGAACTTATGGGGGAGGGAGAGATAGAGGGACAGGGAAGCGTGTTGCGTGCCGAGTATCTAGACCCTTGGAAACTAGCGGGTGGGAAAGGGGGCTGCATGTGCGGAGGAAAGAGGGACGAACAAGATGGCTTGGTCTTATGCAAAATATAAGGAGAGGTTTGAGGCGCCCGAGAAAGCCTCACCTGCAGGAAATCCTCTTCTGCTTTCTCCAGGTATCCCCTCGCCTCCTCCGCGACCATCTTAGACAGCTCACACATGGTCTGGGGAACTGGGGCAGGCTGCTGCGCACTCCCATCCTCAGGCTTTCCAGTTGCACCAGCACCGACAGCTCAGAGGTTTTAAGACTCACCTGCAAGAAATCCTCCTCTGCTTTCTCCAGGTATCCCCTCGCCTCCTCCGCGACCGTCTTAGACGCCCCACGCGTGGCCTGGGAAGCAGAGGCAGGATACACACTCCCATCCTCAGGCTTTCCATCCGCACCGGCACGTGCAGCGGTTTCAGTTGCACTATCTTCACGAGCAGCGCGCGGGACGTTGCTTCTTCTTCCCGTCAGGACTCGAGGCACGTTGGCCAACGTGGCACGTCGACTTCCCGCCGGCACTCTACTGAAGCGGCTGGTAGTGGCTTGCGGCCTGGTAACGGCTGGATGTGAGTGTAAGAAGGTAGGGAGCTGGATCGGACGGCTCTGGGCTGTCGGGGTCGTGCAAAGCGCGCCACGATGCGGCTCGTGGCGTATGCCGCTCCGGACGGGTATGACCGTAGCGGATGTGAGCTGAACAGCACGGACTGGTAACGTTGTAACGGGTTTGTGCGTGGCAGCACAAGTTGGCGACGCCATGACTGTCAAACGCGGCGAGAAACGCGGCGAGGCGGCGAGCAAGGAGGCCATGAGGAACCAGTCAGAAGCTCGAGCTAGAAGGAAGAGTCAACCCCAACGGTAACCTGGCACCCAAACAGTGTGGCACCCCAGCCGTTATCCTGGACGCGTGCCCGAGTGGCTAGCCGAACAGGTCCGCTCAGCCGCTTTCAATTAGCGGACTAAGAGAATTAGCAAGTCGACCCAACTTATTTTTGCTGGGTTGACCAAGCAGGAAGCAGCTTCCGTTCCGTGCTGCTAAACGAGCCCATCAGAGGAGGATCGAATCGTGAGATGCAGGATCCCGGCCTACGCGACGCGATCAGGTAGACGAGCCCGCGACTGCGAGAGGAACCGTCCTGGAACCTGTCCAGCCGAGCCCAACCGAGTCAGACCGGATCGCACGAACTGAGCGAAAGCAGTGTGGATCAATCTCTCTCGGTTCCAGGCAGCACGGCGAGATGGATTGGGCGACGCGAGCGTGTGTGCATCTGGAATTGATCTCCAAGGAAGAGAGAGAAAGGTCCTTCTGACTGGGTAATGCCATGGCGGTGGCGCGTGCCTGACACTGGCTCGGCCACTTGGCAGGCATGCTGGATAAAATGAGAATTGCATGGATGCCTGATGACGGCGCGACTATGGTGTACGCTGGAACCATGCCACTGGAGGAAAATTCTTTCTTCTAGCCGTCAATTTAGGAATTTTGCTTTGGCCTCGATATCATCCTCTCTTGATCCGACAAATACCGCTGAGTCTAGGAGGTGGAATCTAGGTGGACAGGTGGCTGCGTGAATTCGGCGCGAACTGTCTGACACGTTTGTGAAAGGCGAAGGGATGGTTGAGACCCGTCGATTCGAATGATCGGACGGCAAGTTGAGGTTTTCGCGCAGTCGAGGTACGGACCTGGGCGACATGTGGAGAAATGCGACGAGAAGGATGCGATGAGCGGGAGGTGGTAACTCTTTGCGGCGAAAAATAAAGTTGGTGCTTAAAGGGGATCTAAAATAGCTGCTAACATTCACATACGGTGGAATCAATCAGAGCCTAGTGTACGACGAAAGCCTTGGAAGAACCACATGGTAGGAGCGTGAGGCTCGTGAGCTGAAGCTCAGGCATGAGTGGCTTCACATGACCTGTAGAGCCACAAGCCTTTATTTTAGGATACATGATGCCCCACTTGCTTCGGAAACCTGTGGGGCACCAGTAGATCAGTCATTGGCCCCCATGTCCTGTGCCCACATGGAAAAGGCCGAGCTAGAGGCAGGAGTGCAAAATCTTAATGGGTGGTGTGTGTTATCATTACGCGCGAATGCCTTTTGAGATGCTATCGCGCCCTGATGCTGCGTGGAGCCTGTTAGAACGTGGAGTGAGTATAATTAATGGAGGGAGGGAGGGAAGGAGGGACACAAGGGCATATACGGTAGAGGGTTGGGAAAGGGTGTGAAAGAGGAAACATGTCAAGAGCAGCAGCTTGTGGGCTGAGAAGCCAGTTGTGAGAAGAAAGAATGAAATCAAGCATATGGTGTATATACACTACATGCATGTAGACATACATATCAATATGTCTTTTTTTTTTGTAGACACACCTTTCGAAAGTACTTGGTGCGGAGCTTGATGGCTAGGTGGATGCAGGAGACCACATCTAATACGAGCTCCACATCGTTGAACATCTGATAGGTTGAAAGGGGCAGAGAGCGGTAACAGGGCATTGGTGTGTAAAGTAGAGAGGTTGGGGAGTGTGAATGCAGGAGACCACATCCAACACCAGCTCCACATCGTTGAACATCTGACAGGTTGAGAGGGGCACAGAGGGGTGAGAGCATTAATGTGAAGGGTTGAGAGGTTAGAGAGCAGAGCAGGTGGGTGCAAGAGACTACATCCAACACCAGCTCCACACCGTTGAAAATCTGATGGGGACAGTGGCGGAAGCAGAGTTTGATGAAAGCACCAGTGTGAACGTTAGAGGGGTACGGAAACCGCTTGGTCCGGCAGGGGAGGGAGAGCGCGGAGGGACAGAGAGTGCAAAAAGGACAAGATGGGAAGAAGGGATTGTGCAGAGACACACCTTAATAGCTCAGACTCCTCCACCAGTAGCAGTCTCTTTCTGATGCCCCTCAGCATCGCCGCCACACAGAACACTGCCAAGTCCTCATCCTCCTCTCTTGCCGAGTGAGGGACGGAGGACCAGGCGAGAGAGTGGAGACAGTAGGGAGGAGCAGATAAGAGGAGGGGGTTCAGGAGACAAAACACACCTTGATGGCTTCGTCAGACCCCTCCACCAGCAGCAGTCTCTTCCTGTTGACCCTCAGAATGGCCGCCACACAGAACACTGCCAAATCCTCATCCCCCACCCGCGCCTCCCCCCACTGAGACATCAAACTCGCCCCCCCCTCCACATCCTGTGCTGTCAACTGCCCCGACCGCCATATCCCCCCTCTCCTCCCCCCGCCCAGCCCCATCACGTCAAACCCCCCCAGAGCCGACCCCGAGCCTTGGTTGGAAGCGGTGGAGAACGGTACGGGGGTGGTGGCGGCGTCGTTGGTGGGGGAGTCGAGGGGCGGGAGGGGGCCGGTAGACCAGGTGTGGGGCTCGGCCACGAGGTTGAGACCCTCGGGGGGGTGGTGGAGGAGAACGGATGCCATGCGTGAGTCAAAGTCCGCTGCCCACATCATCTGGGGGACAAGGGATGGGGTAGGTAGGGATGGAGGACGGGGACAGGGGGTAAGGAGGAGCCTTTCGTGAGGTGCCCCAACAGCAGGCCCTGCAACGGAGGTTGAGACCCTCAGGGGACCGGTGGACCAGGTGTGGGGCTCGGCCACGAGGTTGAGACCCTCAGGGGGGTGGTGGAGGAGCACAGAAGCCATTCTCGAGTCGAAATCAGCTGCCCACATCATCTGGTGATCAGGGTATGAGGAACAGGGGCACAGGAGCAGAGGGTCAGAAATTGTTGAAAGGGGTGGGAGGGGACCGGTGGACCAGGTGTGCGGCTCGGCCACGAGATTAAGGCCCTCGGGGTGGTGGTGGAGGAGAACAGAGGACATGTGTGAGTCAAAGTCAGCTGCTCACATCATCTGGGGAAGGGGGGAAGGGGAACAGGGGACAGGGGACAGGGGAGGAAAGGGAGGGTTACCAGGTGTGGGGCTCGGCCACGAGGTTGAGGCCTTGAGGGGGGTGGTGGAGAAGCTCTGATGCCATGCGTGAGTCGAAATCCGCCGCCCACACACATCATCTAGAGGAGGGAGGATGGGGGACGAGGGGTGGGGGATGGGGGCTCAGCGGTAAGAAAGAGGTTGAGGCCCTCAGATTGGTGGTGGAGGAGCACGGATGCCCTCCGCAAGTCAAAGTTCTGCAATCCCGATTCTCCCACAAACGCACCTCTCACATGACGATCACGTCAACCAAAGGCAGTTCTCTATGGAACAGCACCAGCAGCATGCGGAAGGCGAACATGAAGTTGTCCACTCCCAGCTCCTCGGCTCGGGGTGAGGTAACTAACCACATTCTCCACAACCCACCTTCTACTTCTAACCAACGCACCTCCCACATGACAATGACGTCCACCAAAGGCAGTTCTCTTCGGAACAGCACCAGCAGCATGCGGAAGGCGAACATGAAGTTGTCGGCGCCCAGCTCCTCCAGGTGCGAGGCCAGCTCGGGGTCCACCAGCGCCACCACGTCCCGCAGCACCGCTAGCTGCCGCAGGATGCCCACCGGCCCCTCCAACACAAAGTTGTGCCTCTGTGTAAGTGGTGGGAAGGGGGGGAGGGGGTTGGGAGGGATTGGGAGGGGTTGGGAGGGGTTGGGAGGGGTGCAGAGGAAGGTGCCCTGCTAGCTCGGGGTCCACCAGCGCCACCACGTCTCGTAACACCGCTAGCTGCCGAAGAATGCCCACCGGCCCCTCCAGCACAAAATTATGGTTCTGTGTAAGTGGTGGGGGGCTGGGGGTTGGGAGGGGTTGGGAGGGGTGCAGAGGAAGGTGAGAGCATGAAATGGTTGAAAGGGCTCGCAACATGGGAGGGAAGGCATTTGGAGCAGCAACTTTGAAACACATTGTGAGACGAGGCCAGACAAGGATGGGATGAGCGGTATGGCTTACAATGCGGGAGAAGAGGCACTCGAAGCACCAGAAGGCGTCAGCAGGATGGCCGTAGAGCATGATGAAAGGCGAGAGGATGTCGCACATGCCTGGTGGATGATTGGGGAGAAGGGTTGAAGTTTGGGAGGTGATGCAGGGAGGTGCATTGAGAGACACCATCGAGCTAATTGGCAGGATCGCCGTAGAGCATGATGAATGGCGAGAGGATGTCACACATGCCTGGTGGTTGAGGTAGAGGGAAGGGATGGAAAAGGGAAGATGATGCAGGAGGGATGCATTGAGACGCCATAGGGCTTGATTATTGACAGGACGGCCGTAGAGCATGATGAATGGCGAGAGGATGTCGCACATGCATGGTCGTTGATTGGGGTTGAGGGGAGGTGGAGGAGAAGGGAAGAGGGGAGGGGACGAATTGAGATGTCATGGGGGAGACGGGAGGAGACGCATTGAGATCTGCCTGGAAAAGAGCACCTCACAGCCTGTGCAACTGCATCTCACAGCTTGCTCGCCTCACACATGCTGCTGCTACAAGGACACACCTTGGCAGAAGCCAGTGACAGGGTCGATCCAAGCATGAACGGCCAGGATGTCACACATGGTGGCGCGGTTCCTCTCCTCTTCATGTGGTAGACTGCACCCTAAAGCATTACAGCTTGTGCAACTGCACCTTACAGCTTCCTGTGCCTCACACATGCTGGTATGGCCATCACAAGCACGACGCACCTTGGCAGAAGCCAGTAGTGGGGTCGATCCAGGCAGAAGCCTGTCCGCGTGCACCTTACAGCTTGCTTGCCTGACACATGCTGCTGTGCTATAAAGACACACCTTGACAGAAGCCAGTGGCAGGGTCGATCCAGGCATGAACGGCCAGGATGTCACACATGGTGGCGCGGTTCCTCTCTGTCTGGTAGAACGCCATGTGTGTGTCTGTGCGCTCCACATCCACCGCTGCGGTAGGGGACAGGTCAGAATAGGAGGGAAGGGAAGGATTCAGATGAGGAGGGAAGACACTGGTTCCTCTCTGATTGATAGAACGCCATGTGCGTGTCCGTGCGCTCCACATCGACAGCTGTGGAGAGGACAAGGAGAGACACAGTGACAGAGTGTCACGCATGGTGGGGCGGTTCCTCTCTGCTTGGTAGAACGCCATGTGTGTGTCTGTGCGCTCCACATCCACGGATGTGGGAGAGAAGGGCAAGAGGAGACAGTCACACAGAAACAAAGAGTCTCAGGTTGCAGCTCCAGGGATGTCACACATGGTGGTGTGGTTCCTCTCTGCCTGGCAGAACGCCATGTGTGTGTCTGTGCGCTCCACATCTACGGCTGTTGAAGGGAGCAAAGAGTGGAGGGGAGAGAGGAGCAGAGGAGAAGGCTTAGGAGAGGGGAGGCAACAATGTTGGGTTCCGGATTTTGAATCTAGAAATGTCACACATGGTGGCAACGCTACGCTACTCACATATCTTGTGCAGCGTCCACAGCCAGTCAGCAACGCGCTCCACTGTGACACCCAATTGAGCAGCCATCACTGGATCAACTGTCAACTGCGCCTTCTGCCCTCCACCTCCCACCCCTCTCCTCCCTCACATACCTGATTTTGAGATATGGCAACGCTACTCACATATCTTGTGCAGCGTCCACAGCTAGTCAGCAACACGCTCCACCGTGACACCCAGACGAGCAGCCACCACCGGATCAACTGTCAACTGTGCCTTCATCCTCTCCCCCCTCCCCCTCTCTCTCCTCCCTCACATTCCTGCTTTTGAGACGTGTCAAGGCTACTCACATATCTTGTGCAGCGTCCACAGCCAGTCAGCGACGCGCTCCACCGTGACACCCAGCCTGGCTGCCACCACTGGATCAACTGTCAACTGCGCCTTCTGCCCTCCCTCCTCCTCCACTCCCCCTTCGCCTCCCTCACCTCCCTTGCCCTCCTCCTCCTTCCCACTCTCCCCCACCCCATCTCCTCCCTCTCCTCCCTCTCCCTTCCCCGCCCCCCCTCCTCCACCCTCACCCCCATCCCTCTCCACCCCTCCGCTGCTCCCCCTGCTCCCCCTGCTCCCCCTGCTCCCCCTACTCCCCTTCTCACTCCCACCGCCTGCGCCTCCCCTCGCCTCCCCTCCTCCCTCTCCCCTCCCGTCCACCCCTCCCTCCGCCTCCTCCTCATCATCATGCCCTAGGATCCAAGCCCACACCTGTTCAGCAGTGGGGTTCTTTCCATTGAAGCTTTTCCTTTGCATGTAAGCCTGCAGAATGCTCTGTCTCTGCTCTGCTGCTTGGCTACTCCCTCCCATGCTTGCACCCGTCTGAATCCCTTCAATACCACTCCCCTGCACGGTTACCCCTGTCCCTCCCTCTCCTCCCCTTTCTCCTGCTCCTCCTGCTCCTCCTGCTCCCCCTCCTGCTCCCTGCTCTATGCTGCCCTGCCCTTCCCCGTCATCCTTCCCACCACTCACCCCTCCCAATCCCCCTCCTCTGTTCTCCCCTCTTTGCGGTGCTGCTCTGCTCGTCCCTGCTCGCCCTGTTGCCCTGCCCTCTCCCATGCCTCTCGGCGTGCTCGGCCCCTCAACCTCCTCTCCCGACTGCTCCTGCTCTGCCCCCACCACTGCGCCTGTAGCACCTAACCCCTCTCGCTCTGCTGTTCCTGCGGCTCCTACCACTCCCAAGACACCTGCGCCAGCAGCAGCAGCAGCGGTTACTGGTAACAGTGACGGCCTTGTTACTGCCGCTGCTCCTCTCTCCTCCCCCACCCTCCCTTCTCTAACCCCTTCCAGCCTAACTGCACCATCCATTGTCCGTTCCGCCCCCCTTCCCTCTCCCCTGCCCTCCGCCCTCCCCTCCCCCCCACTGTGCCACACACGCAGTGACGCCTCCCCTGGTGCCCCCCTTCCCCCCACACTGCGGCCAATGGCACACCCTGCTGCTACAGGGGCAGGATCAGCATCATCAGCACTCTCACGCTCGCCAGCAGCAGCGTCATCATCAGCAGCACCGTCATTGCGACTAACAGGAGCAGCAGCACCGGTGCCATCACCATCAGCAGCAGCACTGGTAGCGGTACCACCACCCAACGCACTGCGTGCCTGTAGCGCTTCCCACACATCACGCTCATTGTTTCCTTCCCTCTCCCTCTCCTCCACAATATCCCCTCCTCCCCCAAAGCTCATCCGCTCTCTGCTCCCCAGTGCACTCTCCCGCCCATGCTGCCCCAGCCCCTGACTACCACTCCGCACCATCCCCCACCCCTCTCCCCCCTCTGCAGACCCTGCAACAGCCCCTGCTACAGGCTCTGCTACAAGACCCGCTACAGTCCCCACCACTACAGCCCCCCCTACAGGCTCTGCTACAGGCGAGGGCGCAGTGATTCCTGCAAAGTCAACCAGAGTCATGCCTGCACTGCGGGAGCGGCGTGAGGAGGAGGAGGAACCGGCACTGTCAGGGCGGTGGGTGAGGAGGGAGGAGGAGGAGGGCGGGAGGAGCGCGGTGGAGGGGGACGGGGAGGCTGCAGCAGAAGAGGTGCTTCGGGGAGGGGTGGAGGAGTGGGAGTGAATGGAGAGGTGCCCAGGGATAGGAGTACCAGAGCTGGATAGACCAGGAGCGCTGCCAGCAGCGTTGCCAGCAGTGTTGCCAGTAGTATTGCCAGCAGTGTTGCCAAAAGCAGTGGACGGACGGGTTGGTTGGCTGTTAGACGATGAAAGGTTGGTGCTGGCGCTAGGAGCCAAGCCCTTGCCGCCCAGCAGCTCATCCAGTGACGTGCTCCCCCAATCCGCGCTCAGTACCTTCCGGAGCCGTCTCCTGGCGCCAGTCCTCCCTCCCCCTCGCCCTTCTCCTCCCCCCGCTCCCCCCACTCCTCCTCCCCCTCCGCCACCCAGCGCTCCCCCTTCATGCCCCTCTCCCCCTATCTTCCCCGCAATCTTTCCCCCGCCCAGCACTCCCCCTCCTCCGCCGTCTCCCTGTCCCGCTCCTCCTGCCCCCACGCCCACTCCTCCCCCTCCCCCACCTCCTTCCCTCCCCCCGAAGCTATCTGATGCGCCCAGATATCCAATCAGCTTCTTATGCGCCTTCTTCATTCCCCTCACCCACGCTGCGCCCGCTCCCCCTTCCCCCCCTCCCTTGTGCGCCCCCTGCGCCGCCCCCACTCCCCCAAACTCCCCCACTGGCGGCCTCCCCTCCTTCCCCAACCTCCTAGCCCCCGCTCCCTCATCCGTCCCTCCCGCCCCACCCTCCCTGCCCTCCCACCCGCCCTCCCCTCCCCCCTCCTCCACCCCTTCATCCTCCCCCCGTTCGCCCCCTTCCCCTCCCTGCCCAATCCCCCCGCCCCCTCCACCCACTCCGCCACTCACAGCGTGCCACCTGTCAGCACCAGCTGCGGCATGCATAGGCGAATCCACATCCCGCTCCCCACCCACAGCCGGTAGGCTACTACTGAAGCTCTTCGCTAGAGGCACATCTGAATACTGCTGCTTCTGGGATTCAGACGATCTGTAGTGGTCCTGAACCGGTGCTCTGTGGTGCAGAGCGGTACCGGCAGAAGGGTGGGAGGAAGAGGAGGAAAACCCAGAAGCACTGAAAGCACCACCAGATGAGCCCGAGGAAGCAGAAGGCCCGGAGGGACTGTCTAAAATTGAACTCGATACAGGCAGTTTGCTTTCTTTCTTCTTTATATCCTTCACCACTCCCTGCAGCAGCCTAGTCCACCTCACCTTCTGCTGCTTCCTCTTCTCCCCCCCCTCGTGTTCCCCCCCTTCATCCAACCCACTGCCCTCCCCCCCTTCTTCCCCACCCTCGTTCTCTCTACTCCCCTCCATCATCCCATCCCCGATCCAACCCCTGCCTGACTGACCGCTCTCCTCTCCCTCCCCCTCCCGTCTCTCCCTCCGCGCTATCCGTTCAGGCTGGGCACTCATCGAACGAGAAAAGCTCCTATTCTCCGCCCTCCTCCTGTTCCGCGCGCCCTCCCCACTCGGATCCTCCCCCCTCTCCCCCCCTTCCCCCGGCCTCCTCCCCGGTTCCTGCCCCCCTGCCCCTGAACGCGCGCCTTGTGCCCCTGTAGGCGCATCCTCTCCCCCATGCGCCCCTGCCCATGCTCCCCCCGCTCCCCCTGCTGCTCCTCCCCCTGTTGCTGCTGCAGCTGCAACAGCCGCTGCTGCTAATCCCCCTGCTGCTGCCCCATCCGCATCCTCTCCCCCAGGCCCTTCCCCCGCGCTAGCAGCACTGCCTGACGCGCCAGCCTCAGCTTTCCCCCTTGCGCGCGTCCCAGTCCCCACGCCAGCTACCCCACTGCTTGCTCCGCCTGCCCCCCCCGCCCCTGCGCCTCCTGCGCCTCCCCCTCCTGCGCCACCGCCCCCTGCGCCTCCCCCTGCGCCCCCTCCCCCAGGAAAGGCGTCCTGTGCGCGGAGCTTATCCAAATTATCCACCCGCCGCTGCCTCTCCCGCGCCCATTTCGCCCTCATCTCCTCCATCCCCTCCCCTGATCCCGCCTGCCCGCCCCCCGCGCTCCCCTGCCCCCCTCCCCCTCCGCCTTTCCCCCCTCTACTCGACTCAGCAGCACTCCCCCCCGGCTTCCTATCCCCGTCCTCACTCCTCCGCCTCATCTCCCCCTTCTTTCTCTCTCTCGCCTCCTTCCCCCCCGCCCCTTCCCCTTTCCCCACCCCAAGCTCCTCTTTCCCCGCCCTCTTTTCCTTGGGACTATCCTTTGCACCACCACTGGCACTGCCCCCCTTCTCCCCTTCCACACCCTCCCCTTTCCCCCCTCTCTCCCCCTTCTCTCCCCCCACCCCTCCTCCGCCGCCCTGCCTCCCTTTCTCCCCCTCTCTCCCCGCCTCCCCTCCCCCTTCCCCTCCCTCCTCCTCCTCCTCTTCCTCCTCATCCGTATCCCGCATCCCCTCCTGCCCCTCACCCTCCCACTCCTCCTCCAAATCCTCCTCGTCCTCCTCCTCCCCTCCCGGCCGCACAAACAGCCCTCTCGGGTCATCCAAATCAAACATGTCCACATCGCAACTGAAAGAGAACGAGGAGAAGGAACTCAGTCTAGGCCCACCCTCCTCTATAAGCTGATCCAGTCTAAGCTGAGTGGAACTCCCAGCAGATCCCCTCTCAGAGTACTGTCGAGAAGGGGGGTATCGCAGGTCACTGCTTCCCCCACTAGCAGAGCTTCTAGCCCCTGCCCCCCCCAGCACGCTTCGATCGGGGGGAGTGTTGCTCCTACTGCTGCTCCCGCCCCCCGCTCTTCCTCCCCCCCCGCTCCCCCCTGCTTCCCCGCTAGGGGATGTAGTAGCTGGAGATGGGACGTTGGCAGTGCTGCTTCCGGGGGTGGTTCCCAAGTTACCCGGGGTGTTTCCGGGGTGGATAATGCGCACGTCCATTATGCGCGTTCCCACAGCAAAGGCCAGGTGACCAGAGCCCACGTTGCTGTGCATCTGCTGGCACTGCAGCAGAAGCTGCTGGTACCGCTCCCTGTAATGAGGCCATAGGGATGATAGGGGGGAGGGGAGGAAAATGGGAAGGAAAGAGGGGGAAGAAATTGGTTTGGCGCGAAGGGGTGAAAGGGAATACAGGCAGGGTGGGGAGAGAGAAGACAGTGTGGTGCCATGACGTGCAGTTACTGGTGGGGTGGAAGGGAAGGGAAGGGGAGGGATGACAAAGCACTTGTGAGAATTCTCACAATTGAACAGAATGGCACTAGTAACCTCCTAGCCTCGTGCATGTAGTTCCAATCCTTCGCGGAGGATTCGAGGACGAAGCAGTTGTGTGATGTCACCACCATCCTTCCCCTTACCCTCCCCACTCCCTCCCCTTCGACCTTTCCCCGACTCCCAATAGAGTGAAACAAAACGAACCTCCTGGCCTCGCGCACGTAATTCCTCTCCTCTGCGGTGGACTCGAGGGAGAAGCAGCCGAGCAGGAACTCCCACACCTCTGGTGCCCCCTAACCTTCCCTCCCAGACACTCCTCCTAGAGTCAAGTCAAGCACTTGTGTGGTGTCAGTACGAACCTTCTGGCCTCGCGCACGTAGTTCCTCTCCTCTGCGGTGGATTCGAGGGAGACGCGCTTCTCCTCTCTGGTGCCACCGACCTTTTCCCTTGCAACTTTCCAGACCTTCTCCTTACAGTCTATTAAACGAACCTCCTGGCTTCGCGCACGTAGTTCCTCTCCTCTGCGGTGGACTCGAGGGAGAAACAGCCGAGCAGAAACTCCCACACCTCGCCACGTATTGACTTGTCCACTCCCTGCGCGCACACAGGGGAAGGAAGAGGAGCAGGGAGTTACAGTGCAGATGAGAGACAGCACTTGAGGTGCCAGCAGCCGAGGGGGTTCAATCATGAGACAGTGTGTACATGAGAGCATAAACGAGGAATTTAAGTAGGTGGGTGGGGCCTAAGGAAGAGCATAAGCGGAGTGTGAGGCGTCACGAGAGCGAGGGAGAGAAGGATATTGTCAATGGGCAGTTCATCCCCGTTATAAAGCTGGAAGCCGTCTCACCCCTTAAGAACCGCCTTGCAGCATGTGCACCAGATGCTCCTGGTGATTCGAATCCGAAGCAAAAGTTGATTGAGTCGACGCAAGACTTACCCCTTCGAGAATGACTTGGAGAACTAACAGCATGCGCACCAGACGCACCTGTCGTGATTGCTGAGTCGACTCCCCTTCGAGAATCGCCTTGAGAACTTGCGGCATGCGCACCAGACGCCCCTAATGATTTGAAGGGTATTTAACCCACAGCGAAAAACGCTTCAGTCGACCCCAAACTCACCCCTTCAAGAATCGCCTTGAGCACTTGCGGCATGCGCACCAGACGCCCCTAATGATTTGAAGGGTATTTAACCCACAGCGAAAAACGCTTCAGTCGACCCCAAACTCACCCCTTCAAGAATCGCCTTGAGCACTTGCGGCATGCGCACCAGACGCCCCTGGTGATTCGAAGGGTATTTAACTTACCCCCTCAAGTATTGCTTTGAGCACTTGCGGCATGCGCACCAGACGACCTTCCGCGTCGAACGCGCTCTTCCACATGCGCGGCTTCAGCCGCTTCGCGCGCCCCATCTGGCGCAGGGGGAAGGGGGAACGGGGGGGGGGGTGTTGGGGAGGGAGGGGTGGGCAAAGGGGGGATGCGCAGCATTTAAGAGAGAGGCGTGCTCTTCCACATGCGCGGCTTCAAACGCTTCGCGCGCCCCATCTGGCACAGCGGGAGGGGGGAAAGTGGGGGAAAGGCGGAGCAGCGGGGAGATTGGGGGAGAAAGAGGAAGGAAATGAAAGGGCGGTTAGGAGAGTAATCGAAACCGGGGAAGCGGGGGAAGCGGGGAAGGTGAGAGAGGGGTGACGGTGGTGCAGACGCGGGGAAGGGGGGGTCATTGGGAAAGGGAGAGGGCGGAAACGCGAGGGATGTTCGGAAAGGGGCCCGCTCCTCCGCATGTGTAACATCAGGTGCTTCGGTCGGCCCATCTGACGCAGGAAATCGCAACGAAACGGAGGAGCAATGTACATGTGAGGAAAATTAAAATTGGATGACGAAACGCTTAAAACGATTAAACGATTTGTGCGACGAAATGAATTCGTTAGATTTTGTTAGAACGATACATTGACTAAAAAAATCTGCTCGCTTTTGCTGTCTCTGGATCAATGTTTCTTTCACAAACATCCTCCGGATGCTCATCCTTGGCCCCATTCGTTTCAAAGTTGGACGGCTAGATAGACGGTATGTGCGTAGCTTAGCCGTGGGACGGCTAAATAAACGGAACGTGCGAAACCGTCAGGAGAGATTTGAGGCATCTGAAGGAACGGCTCGAAGGCGGAACATGCGCGGCCATCAGATACGAAAACGAAGAGCGCAAATAAGTAAATTAAAACAAGGTGGCGGTCTAGCGTTGACTCCTTATCAGTACAGCGAGCGGTAGAAGCAGGTTTCTAATACAAAAAGCCTCTGGACACTCTTTAAAGGGCTGTTAGGGCTAAGACTGACGGACCTGCGATGCCCAGCCAGTCGGTCGATTCCGAGCGTCGGCAGATATCCAGCTGCCGTCCTTTATTCGCGGCGGGCCGTCCGGCCGACCCGGGCCCCCCCGTGACTCGCCCGCTCCGCCTTGTCGGAACGCCATTGCGAACTAACCGGCTGAAATAACCGGTCTGACTAACCGGCTGAAATAACTGCTTGATTTAACCGGCTAATAGTAACCAGTCGAAGAAGCCGGCCGAGCGACCATAAATTATGGGGAACGACGCAAGCGGGTGTTTGCACATGGGTAACTTATTACGAGTTGTTTAGAGACGATCTTATCGCGTTCGGGGCCCCAATGGAGGGAAATGCCGAAAGGGAAGCTTCCAGAAAGGCCTACGATAGAACAGGTAAACCTAGCACATGTTGTGCAAAGCAGGAAAAAGGAAAACCGGCAAGATTCTATGCGATGCCTTTCCGTTGAATAAGATGGAATGGAACAAGAGACGCGAGAAAAAGGGGAAGAGAAGAGGGAAAGAAAAGGACAGCAATGGAGGAGGTTGGTTTGCTGGTGAGAAGTAACGGCAATCCCGAGAATCGAGAAACGTGGATGCGCCGACGAGGCAATGAGGGGGGGAAGATGGGAGGGGAATGGATGGGAGAAGGGAAGAATGCCTCGAAAATACCGAACTGAATCGAAATAAACCAATTAGCACGCAGGAGCACCAGACCACCAGTTGCCAGAGGGGTGGTGCCTGTCGGGAACGGGGATTGCCAACAGGCGGACGCGGCTTTTCGCGAAACCAGCAATTCGCGAAGGTATGTAACCTTTTTGTGGGTTAAAAAACTAAGACAGGGTAAATCTAGGAACAATTGTGGGTCTTGTTGGCTCCCTCTCTCACCCAACACACCGAGAATTCTGTCTGAATGGTGTGGGTCAGGTGTGGATAGATAGACCAGCAACAAAACAAATACAACATGTACAAACAACATAATTGTTCACTCGTCACGCGTTCGTGCACACAGCCGCTGCAAAGTTGGCAAAATCTCATCCAACAATGTGTTCAAATCACTCCCAACAGTCCCAACCTTCAGCTCCTGCAACACCTCAGCCTTCCCTGGCCTCATGCTTGGCCGTTTCTCCAACCTTTCCCCTCCTTCGCTAGTGTCTCCGTGTGGCTCCACAGAATCACCACTGCACTGCTGCCTGTGGTGATTGGAATCCACCACCAGAACCGGCACGCCGTCAAGTGCAGTGTGTGTCAAGGTGCCATCCAACGTGGAACTGAAGGAGGGGGCTGCACGGAGCAGCAGGTGAGGGTGCAAGAGAAATACTACTATGAATTCCCAGGAGTGAATTCAGTATGCTTACGATATGCCACCCAGCAGCAGCGGCACGGCACCCTGTCGAGTGCAGTGTGTGTCAAGGTGCCGTCCAACGTGGAACTGAAGGAGTGGGCTGCAGGGAGCAACAGATGAGGGTGCACGGGAATCGATTCACAGTATTCTTAAAAGGGAATCCAATATGGCTACGATCCACACGTGGCAGCGATATGCCATCGAGTGCACTGTGTGTCAAGGATCCGTCTAAAGAGGCGCTGAAGGAGTGGGGTGCTGGAAGGAGTGGGGTGCTGGAAGGAGTGGGGTGCTGGAAGGAGTGGGGTGCTGGAAGGAGTGGGGTGCTGGAAGGAGTGGGGTGCTGGAAGGAGTGGGGTGCTGGAAGGAGTGGGGTG
The DNA here is from genome assembly GCA_947470075.1 of Closterium sp. Yama58-4. Taxonomy (NCBI): domain Eukaryota; kingdom Viridiplantae; phylum Streptophyta; class Zygnematophyceae; order Desmidiales; family Closteriaceae; genus Closterium; species Closterium sp. Yama58-4. The sequence goes on along the minus strand of CANIUD010000282.1, from coordinate 163,665 downwards.
CTGGAAGGAGTGGGGTGCTGGAAGGAGTGGGGTGCTGGAAGGAGTGGGGTGCTGGAAGGAGTGGGGTGCTGGAAGGAGTGGGGTGCTGGAAGGAGTGGGGTGCTGGAAGGAGTGGGGTGCTGGAAGGAGTGGGGTGCTGGAAGGAGTGGGGTGCTGGAAGGAGTGGGGTGCTGGAAGGAGTGGGGTGCTGAGAGTGTCATACACACAGAGATAGGGATCGAGTGTCCAATAAGGGGGGAAAAGGGAGAACATGGGTAGAGTATCAGGAGAATGAGGGAAAACTGTGGGGCAAGTATAAGGAAGATACAGGAAAAACATAGGAAAGATTTGGAGAGAATCCGGGAAATGTGCCGACAGCAGCGGCCAGCACAGCTACACACCTGCTGCATGTTCCGGACCTGTCCTGTGAGAACCTTCCAGGAACCAGCGGTCGTACAGCTGGTGTAGGCGCTGCAGGTATGGCAAGTCAACGGAGGTCTCTTCTGAGCGAGACCTGTGTGGGAGAGGTGATGTGGGCGGTCAGAAGGATGAGACGGGTGTGTTTTGAGTCGACTCAAGGCACAGTGGGCACACAGTGCATGCAGGCGCTGCAGGTATGGCAAGTCAACAAACGTCTCTTCTGAGCGAGAGCTGCGTGGGAATAGGTGATTTGGGCGGGAAGAGGGATGAGAGGGGTGCAAAGGAGATAAGGAAGGGCGAAGGACGTGGCGCACAAATAGGAACAGGGAGGGTTAGAGTGGTTGAGAGTGGTTGAGAGTGAGTGAGAGTGGGTGGGTGGTCTTGGAGAAGTAAAGTTTGAAAAACAGTGGCAGAGACAGAGGCAGGGGGACGCAGACGCAGAGACAGTGAGGGAGGGAGGGAGAGACTTAGCAGAGCGGCACAGGGCAGAGGAGGGGGAGTAGAGAGTGAACCGTTGCTGCTGGGGATTCTTTCAGAATTGTCAAAAGACGCTGACAAGTTGCAAGTTGAGGCAGACAGACCGTTGCAACAAGTTGAGGCAACACAGTGACAGAGACTGAGGCAGACAGACAGACACAGTTGTAGTGAGGGAAGGAGGAAAAGACTTATCAGAGCAGCATGGGCAGAGGTGGAGGGGCACAAGGCGGAGGAGGGGGAAAGAGCACACCGTTGCTTTAGTCGCTGCAGACACACAGAGGGGTCTGCTCTGAGGTAGATGAAGGCATCCGGTACCTGATGGGTGGGGAGAGTGGTGTACGGTGGGGGGATAGAGAGCACACCGTTGCCTCAGGCGCTGCAGACACACAGAGGGGTCTGCTCTCAGGTATATGAAGGCATCTGGTACCTGATGGGAGGGGAGAGTGGTGTACGGTGGGAGCATAGGGAAGAGCACACCATTGCTTTAGACGATGCAGACACACAGAGGGGTCTGCTCTGAGGTAGATGAGTGTACTGGGTACCTGTTGGGGGAGGGGTGGTAGGAGGGAAATCGTGAGGGGTACTACCACAGCAGGAAGAATGGACAGCACGGATCGACCCACGAGTCATATAGTGCTTGACCTAGTGGTACAAACAGACTTCGCACCACTGCTGCCAGTGCAAATACAAGGCGGTCACAGAAGAGGGGACAATCGGTCGCGCAACTTGCAATATAATCTACTCAAGACAGGTCTCCACGAGCCACGTACTCACCACCCCAGGAAGCATGGGCTGCACGGAATCGACCCACATGAGCCAGTCATAAAGAGCATCTTCTAGTGAGGGGAGCAAGGGGACTGCGGTGGGACTCACGCCATGGAAGCTACTCACGGCAGGTAATCACCACCCCAGGCAGCATGGGCAGCACGGCATCGACTCAGGAAACGTAGAACGCCTATTCTAGCAGTGGTAAAGATGAAAACAAAGTGATGTAGCAGAGAAGCTCATCACCCCAGGCAGTATCGGGCAGCACGGCGTCGAACCAGGAACAATGGAGTGGAAATGGTAATGGTAATGATAATGGTAATGGTAATGATAATGGTAATGGTAATGGTAATGGTATTGATAATGGTAATGGTAATGGTACTGATACTGGTAATGGTAATGGTCTTGATAATGGCAATGGTAATGGTAATGGTAATGGTAATGGTAATGATAATGGTAATGGTAGTGGTAATGATAATGGTAATGGTAATGGTAATGGTAATAGTAATGGTAATGGTAGTGGTAATGGTAATGATAATGGTAATGGTAGTGGTAATGGTAATGGTAATGATAATGGTAATGGTAGTGGTAATGATAATGGTAATGATAATGGTAATGGTAATGGTAGTGGTAGTGGTAATGGTAATGGTAATGGTAGTGGTAGTGGTAATGGTAATGGTAATGATAATGGTAATGGTAGTTGTAATATTAATGGTATTGTAATGGTAATAATAGTGGTAGTGGTAATGATAATGGTATTGGTAATGGTAACTCACCACGCCAGGCAACATGGGCAGCACGGCATCGACCCAGGAATCATAGAGTGCCTCCTCTAGTGGCGTGAACAGCCCTCCCGCCACTGCTGCCGGTGCAAACACGAGACGGTCGCAGAAGAAAAGAGAGAGAGTTTGCAGAGTAGAGGGAGGATGGGGAGCAAGGGGAGAGCCCCTCGATCTGTCTGTGGAATGTGCACAGTAACTCACCACGCCAGGCAACATGGGCAGCACGGCATCGACCCAGGAATCATAGAGTGCCTCCTCTAGTGGCGTGAACAGCCCTCCCGCCACTGCTGCCGGTGCAAACACGAGGCGGTCGCAGAAGAAAAGAGAGAGAGTTTGCAGAGTAGAGGGAGGATGGGGAGCAAGGGGAGAGACCCTCGATCTGTCTGTGGAATGTGCACAGTAACTCACCACGCCAGGCAACATGGGCAGCACGGCATCGACCCAGGAATCATAGAGTGCCTCCTCTAGTGGCGTGAACAGCCCTCCCGCCACTGCTGCCGGTGCAAACACGAGACGGTCGCAGAAGAGGGATCGCTCGCAGAGGCGGAGAGCGGAAGGGTGTTGTTGCAAGCCACGACCGTACTGGGAAGCACGGGAGATGAAGACCAGGCTCTGAAAGGTGTAGGCAAACCTGGGAAGGGAAGGGGGGACAGAGGACAGGAGGGTGGGGGAGAGAGCAGAGGGGTGGTGGCGCAAGCCACGACCGTACTGGGAAGCACGAGATATGAAGACCAGGCTTTGAAAGGTGTAGGCGAATCTGGTGCGGTGGGGGGGAGCAGGGCAGCGGAAGAGGGGGGGAGGGAAAGTCAAGAAGGTAAGACACGAGGCGGTGGCAGAAGAGGGATCGCTCGCACAGGCGCAGAGCAGAGGGGTGGTGGCGGTGGGCTTGGAGGTACTGAGAGGCACAGGAGATGAAGACGAGACTCTGAAAGGTGCAGGAGATGAAGACGAGACTCTGAAAGGTGCAGGAGATGAAGACGAGACTCTGAAAGGTGCAGGAGATGAAGACGAGACTCTGAAAGGTGCAGGAGATGAAGACGAGACTCTGAAAGGTGCAGGAGATGAAGACGAGACTCTGAAAGGTGCAGGAGATGAAGACGAGACTCTGAAAGGTGCAGGAGATGAAGACGAGACTCTGAAAGGTGCAGGAGATGAAGACGAGACTCTGAAAGGTGCAGGAGATGAAGACGAGACTCTGAAAGGTGCAGGAGATGAAGACGAGACTCTGAAAGGTGCAGGAGATGAAGACGAGACTCTGAAAGGTGCAGGAGATGAAGACGAGACTCTGAAAGGTGCAGGAGATGAAGACGAGACTCTGAAAGGTGCAGGAGATGAAGACGAGACTCTGAAAGGTGCAGGAGATGAAGACGAGACTCTGAAAGGTGCAGGAGATGAAGACGAGACTCTGAAAGGTGCAGGAGATGAAGACGAGACTCTGAAAGGTGCAGGAGATGAAGACGAGACTCTGAAAGGTGCAGGAGATGAAGACGAGACTCTGAAAGGTGCAGGAGATGAAGACGAGACTCTGAAAGGTGCAGGAGATGAAGACGAGACTCCGAAAGGTGCAGGCGATGAAGACGAGACTCTGAAAGGTGCAGGAGATGAAGACGAGACTCTGAAAGGTGCAGGAGATGAAGACGAGACTCTGAAAGGTGCAGGAGATGAAGACGAGACTCTGAAAGGTGCAGGAGATGAAGACGAGACTCTGAAAGGTGCAGGAGATGAAGACGAGACTCCGAAAGGTGCAGAAGATGAAGACGAGACTCTGAAAGGTGCAGGAGATGAAGACGAGACTCTGAAAGGTGCAGGAGATGAAGACGAGACTCTGAAAGGTGCAGGAGATGAAGACGAGACTCTGAAAGGTGCAGGAGATGAAGACGAGACTCTGAAAGGTGCAGGAGATGAAGACGAGACTCTGAAAGGTGCAGGAGATGAAGACGAGACTCTGAAAGGTGCAGGAGATGAAGACGAGACTCTGAAAGGTGCAGGAGATGAAGACGAGACTCTGAAAGGTGCAGGAGATGAAGACGAGACTCTGAAAGGTGCAGGAGATGAAGACGAGACTCTGAAAGGTGCAGGAGATGAAGACGAGACTCTGAAAGGTGCAGGAGATGAAGACGAGACTCTGAAAGGTGCAGGAGATGAAGACGAGACTCTGAAAGGTGCAGGAGATGAAGACGAGACTCTGAAAGGTGCAGGAGATGAAGACGAGACTCTGAAAGGTGCAGGAGATGAAGACGAGACTCTGAAAGGTGCAGGAGATGAAGACGAGACTCTGAAAGGTGCAGGAGATGAAGACGAGACTCTGAAAGGTGCAGGAGATGAAGACGAGACTCTGAAAGGTGCAGGAGATGAAGACGAGACTCTGAAAGGTGCAGGAGATGAAGACGAGACTCTGAAAGGTGCAGGAGATGAAGACGAGACTCTGAAAGGTGCAGGAGATGAAGACGAGACTCTGAAAGGTGCAGGAGATGAAGACGAGACTCTGAAAGGTGCAGGAGATGAAGACGAGACTCTGAAAGGTGCAGGAGATGAAGACGAGACTCTGAAAGGTGCAGGAGATGAAGACGAGACTCTGAAAGGTGCAGGAGATGAAGACGAGACTCTGAAAGGTGCAGGAGATGAAGACGAGACTCTGAAAGGTGCAGGAGATGAAGACGAGACTCTGAAAGGTGCAGGAGATGAAGACGAGACTCTGAAAGGTGCAGGAGATGAAGACGAGACTCTGAAAGGTGCAGGAGATGAAGACGAGACTCTGAAAGGTGCAGGAGATGAAGACGAGACTCTGAAAGGTGCAGGAGATGAAGACGAGACTCTGAAAGGTGCAGGAGATGAAGACGAGACTCTGAAAGGTGCAGGAGATGAAGACGAGACTCTGAAAGGTGCAGGAGATGAAGACGAGACTCTGAAAGGTGCAGGAGATGAAGACGAGACTCTGAAAGGTGCAGGAGATGAAGACGAGACTCTGAAAGGTGCAGGAGATGAAGACGAGACTCCGAAAGGTGCAGGCGATGAAGACGAGACTCTGAAAGGTGCAGGAGATGAAGACGAGACTCTGAAAGGTGCAGGAGATGAAGACGAGACTCTGAAAGGTGCAGGAGATGAAGACGAGACTCTGAAAGGTGCAGGAGATGAAGACGAGACTCTGAAAGGTGCAGGAGATGAAGACGAGACTCCGAAAGGTGCAGAAGATGAAGACGAGACTCTGAAAGGTGCAGGAGATGAAGACGAGACTCTGAAAGGTGCAGGAGATGAAGACGAGACTCTGAAAGGTGCAGGAGATGAAGACGAGACTCTGAAAGGTGCAGGAGATGAAGACGAGACTCTGAAAGGTGCAGGAGATGAAGACGAGACTCTGAAAGGTGCAGGAGATGAAGACGAGACTCTGAAAGGTGCAGGAGATGAAGACGAGACTCTGAAAGGTGCAGGAGATGAAGACGAGACTCTGAAAGGTGCAGGAGATGAAGACGAGACTCTGAAAGGTGCAGGAGATGAAGACGAGACTCTGAAAGGTGCAGGAGATGAAGACGAGACTCTGAAAGGTGCAGGAGATGAAGACGAGACTCTGAAAGGTGCAGGAGATGAAGACGAGACTCTGAAAGGTGCAGGAGATGAAGACGAGACTCTGAAAGGTGCAGGAGATGAAGACGAGACTCTGAAAGGTGCAGGAGATGAAGACGAGACTCTGAAAGGTGCAGGAGATGAAGACGAGACTCTGAAAGGTGCAGGAGATGAAGACGAGACTCTGAAAGGTGCAGGAGATGAAGACGAGACTCTGAAAGGTGCAGGAGATGAAGACGAGACTCTGAAAGGTGCAGGAGATGAAGACGAGACTCTGAAAGGTGCAGGAGATGAAGACGAGACTCTGAAAGGTGCAGGAGATGAAGACGAGACTCTGAAAGGTGCAGGAGATGAAGACGAGACTCTGAAAGGTGCAGGAGATGAAGACGAGACTCTGAAAGGTGCAGGAGATGAAGACGAGACTCTGAAAGGTGCAGGAGATGAAGACGAGACTCTGAAAGGTGCAGGAGATGAAGACGAGACTCCGAAAGGTGCAGGCGATGAAGACGAGACTCTGAAAGGTGCAGGAGATGAAGACGAGACTCTGAAAGGTGCAGGAGATGAAGACGAGACTCTGAAAGGTGCAGGAGATGAAGACGAGACTCTGAAAGGTGCAGGCGATGAAGACGAGACTCCGAAAGGTGCAGGCGATGAAGACGAGACTCCGAAAGGTGCAGGCGATGAAGACGAGACTCCGAAAGGTGCAGGCGATGAAGACGAGACTCTGAAAGGTGCAGGAGATGAAGACGAGACTCTGAAAGGTGCAGGAGATGAAGACGAGACTCTGAAAGGTGCAGGAGATGAAGACGAGACTCTGAAAGGTGCAGGCGATGAAGACGAGACTCCGAAAGGTGCAGGCGATGAAGACGAGACTCCGAAAGGTGCAGGCGATGAAGACGAGACTCCGAAAGGTGCAGGCGATGAAGACGAGACTCCGAAAGGTGCAGGCGATGAAGACGAGACTCCGAAAGGTGCAGGCGATGAAGACGAGACTCTGAAAGGTGCAGGAGATGAAGACGAGACTCTGAAAGGTGCAGGAGATGAAGACGAGACTCTGAAAGGTGCAGGAGATGAAGACGAGACTCTGAAAGGTGCAGGAGATGAAGACGAGACTCTGAAAGGTGCAGGCGATAAAGACGAGACTCTGAAAGGTGCAGGAGATGAAGACGAGACTCTGAAAGGTGCAGGCGAACCTGGGGTAGAGGGGGGAGGGAAAGCATGGGGGAAGGGGAAGCACAGGGAGAGGCACAGGAGATGAAGACGAGACTCTGAAAGGTGCAGGAGATGAAGACGAGACTCTGAAAGGTGCAGGAGATGAAGACGAGACTCTGAAAGGTGCAGGAGATGAAGACGAGACTCTGAAAGGTGCAGGAGATGAAGACGAGACTCTGAAAGGTGCAGGAGATGAAGACGAGACTCCGAAAGGTGCAGGCGAACCTGGGGTAGAGGGGGGAGGGAAAGCATGGGGGAAGGGGAAGCACAGGGAGAGGCACAGGAGATGAAGACGAGACTCCGAAAGGTGCAGGCGAACCTGGGGTAGAGGGAGGAGGGAAAGCATGGGGGAAGGGGAAGCACAGGGAGAGGCACAGGAGATGAAGACGAGACTCCGAAAGGTGCAGGCGAACCTGGGGTAGAGGGGGGAGGGAAAGCATGGGGGAAGGGGAAGCACAGGGAGAGGCACAGGAGATGAAGACGAGACTCCGAAAGGTGCAGGCGAACCTGGGGTAGAGGGGGGAGGGAAAGCATGGGGGAAGGGGAAGCACAGGGAGAGGCACCAGGAGATCTCATCTCTTGTACTCCTTGCAGCAATCTCACTCCCTCCCCTTCTCCCCCACTCCCCCCATCACTCCCACCTCTTGGGGTTCTTGTAAAACACGACCAGAGAGAGTGTTCGCCCCTCTGCACCACTTCCCACCTTTTATAATCCCTGTAGCATTCACTCTTCCATCCCCACCACCCCACTCTCCCCCTCCCCTACTCTCCCGCACCTCTTGGGATCTTTGTAAAATGCGTCCAATGCGTTCGCCCCGCTCCCCCGCACGTTGCACCACTCACGGAGCGGCTCGGGCACCAGCGCCACGTCAGCACCGCCAGTGACAGCTGTCCGCAGTGCCACGTCACTGCAGGGAGGGGAGGGGAGGGGACGGAGGAGGGGAGGGGGGAAGAGGAGTTGGAGGGGAGGAGAGGGGAGGGGAGGGAAGTGGGGAGGGGGAGGGCGGCGGGGGAAAGTTGGGAAGGGGGAAAGTGAGGTGCTGTTGGGAAAGTGAGGAGGTGGGGATGAGAGGAGAGAAAATTGAGAGACCTGAAAAAAACGAGAATCGAAGCCTGAATGGGGAGAGAGAAGCGGCGGGGTGGAGGAAGGGGGGTGTGGCTAAGCGGTAAGAGGGCGACGCGTCACACCTGTTCAACCTCTCGCCCAGAGCACTCAGGACCGTTGATTTCCCCACGCCGATGTTTCCCTCCACTGCCACCGTCCATCCGCGCGCCCTCTCCGCCGATGCTGCCCTCCCCGACCCGCCCACCGTCCATCCGCGCGCCTTCTCCGCCCCGCTACGACCGTGAGACTCGGGCCCTCGAGACGCCTCAATACAAGACGGTTCGCTATAAGACGCCCCGCGCGCAGCCCCGCTCGCCGCAGCAGCGCCATCCGTCGCGCATTCGGCGGCAATTGCGCCGCCCGCACGATCCGACTCGCGAGTCGCGTCGAGCGCCACCTGGCATGCTGCGGCATCGCCACGTGCCCCGGAATTCGCGCCAGCTGCACTGACCAATCGGCGTGGAGCCTCGAGTGGGGATGGGCGCGCGGCAATCGCGGGCGATGCGAGGACGCGCAGAAGAGACGCGAGCGGGCGGTGCGGGCGCATGTGGAGAAACGCGGCGCGGAGAGAAGGAGATTAACTTTTTAAAGTGGAGAGGCAGAGGGGCTATGAAATTTGAGAGGCGCGAAATGCGAAAAGTGGAGCTAGTCAGGAATTTTGAGTTATGGGTGTCACATTCAATTGAGGGTGGGAGGGCCGATACGCGCTAATGCATTCCAAGCCATTCCGAGTCGTTGATTCATACGCCTTATTATGTAAGACGAAGTCACAGCAACCAGCTCTCTCTCTATATCTGAACTTACAATTAAGTTATGGTATATCAGTTGCCTCACAAATGCTACCACATTAGAAACGTTTTTCTGCCACATCCTTCCGGATTGGAAACAAATTTCCATAAACCACCATTTTTGGCCGTCGGCTCAGAAAGAATATACCAGACAGATACCTTGATAAAGTGCGTTCCAAATTTAATAGCTTGTCCACACAACAGTGGCGATTCTGCCTCAGGGGGGTAATGGTGTAGCAGTGGTGACGAGCAGTTTACTGTCCCACACTCCCTCCCTCACTCCCTCTCACTCCCTCTCGCTCTCTGAAAGTGCATCTGGGCGGCTAAGCCTCAGCCTGAGCGTTTCGGTGTGCAGAGAAAGCTGTGTGGCAGCGTCCCCTCCCCTTCCTCCCAGCCTCTGGCACCTCAGCACTACCTGTTCCTCACTCCCTCCCTCACTCCCTCTCGCTCTCTGAAAGTGCATCTGGGCGGCTAAGCCTCAGCCTGAGCGTTTCGGTGTGCAGAGAAAGCTGTGTGGCGGCGTCCCCTCCCCCACTTATGCCTAGAGCCTGCCTCCGCAGCTCTGCCTGCGCCTCGCTTCTTCCCTCACTCGCTCTCCAGCCCCCTCCCTCACTCCCTCTCGCTCTCTGACAGTGCATCTGGGCGGCTAAGCCTCAGCCTGAGCGTTTCAGTGTGCAAAGAAAGCTTTGAGGCAGCGTCCCCTTCCCCTCTTCCCAGCCCCTGGCACCTCAGCACTACCTGTTCCTCACTCCCTCCCTTGCTCCCTCACTCCCTCTCGCTCTCTGACAGAGCATCTGGGCGGCTAAGCCTCAGTCTGAGTGTTTCAGTGTGCAGAGAAAGCTGAGTAGTGTCCCCTCCCCCACTTATGCCCAGAGCCTGCCTCCTCAGCTCTGCCTGCGCCTCACTTCTCTCCCTCTTCCTCCTCTGCCTCCTCCTCTCCACCTGTCCAAGAAGCAACGGCACAGGTGGTGGGGATGCAGCATGGCAGTAATGGAAACAACACAGTGAAGTGAACTTAAGGGAGGCAGCGAAACCCGAGGGAGCAGGAAAGACAGAGAGAGCATGCTTTGCTACAGCCGCCCTTACAGGAGCCCCTACGCCCTCAAACTCCCTCCCACTCCCTCACATCCCTTCACACCCCCTCACAGCCCTTCACAACCCCCTCCAGCTCCACAAGCCCAAGGCCATTCCCAAGGCCCCCAGCAGCCGTCACCTCAACCCTCACCACTCAACTGAGCCCTCACCTGCTTCTCCTTCTCCTCCCACCGATCGTACTGCTCCTGAGCCATAGCAACACCTTCAAACTCCCTCACACCCCCTCCTCCTCCTTGCACGCCCCCCCCACCTTCCCCCTGCAGCCCCACAAGACCATCAGAACTGGAGCTGTAATCTGATTCTTCCTCCTCCTCATCGTCAGTCCGCCATACCACCGCCTCCTCCCTCCACGCCGCCGCACGCACCAAGCTGCTGCCGTTGCTGCTGCTCCCAGGGGAATCACTCCCTCCCCCAGTGCCTCCAGATGTGATCACGACGCTGCTGCTGCTGCTGCTGCTGCTAATCATGCTGCTGCTGATAGTGCTACTGCTGAAACCAGCACCTGACACAACCTGCTCCGTGCTTGGTCCCTCATCCCCACCTGCTGCTGCTGCCTGCTGTTGCTGCAGCTCGCGGTGATGGTGGTCCCTGGACTGCCCTCTCCTCCTCCCTTCTCCTTCCTCTCCATCCTCATCCTCATCCTCCTCCTCCTCCCCCCCACACACATCACTTCCCACACTATCAAACGTGCCGCCCTCTCCACTTCTCACGCCCCTCCCTTCAGTCTCCTTCCCGCTCCCACTCTCACTCCCACTCTCCCCAACACTGTCTCTCTCCACCATATCAGAGTCTGTATACACACCCTCAGAATACATCCCTTCCTCCCCATCTCCACTTGTCAACCACCCTCCACCCACCAGCACCTCCCCCTCCTCCCCCTCACTCTCACTATCTAGCAACACCCCCCTCCCCCCCACTCTCCCCCTCCCCAGCTTCATCTGCTCACAAGTCTCGCACTTACTCTCCCCCTCGCCCTTCCCTTCCCCCTCCACTCTCCCCACTTCCCCCAACCCTCTCGACCTCACCTCCTGGCTAATCCTCTCCTTCCTCCTCCCCTCCCTCCTCTTCTCACTCTCCCACTCCTCTACCAAAGCTCTCTCCCTGTCCTTCTCTCTCTTCCTCTCTGTCTCCTTCTCTATATCCTCCTCTTCCTTCCCCGCCCCAAGCCTTCCCTTCACGCCGCCCCCACTGGCCCCTTCCGTCTCTTTCAGCTCCTCGAAGCGCACTGCCACCACCTTCCTCGCATTACCAGACAAAATCTGCCGCCCAGGCGAGAGGCAGAGGGGAAGGAGGACGGGAAGAGTGAAGGTACCTTCTGAGATATATATCGATATTAGAAGCTGGAAAGGACGCCTTACAAGGTGACTCGGAACAATGCAGAATGAGAAGCGTGATCATGAATGTGCCAACCGAAGACAGCTACTGCACCCCCCACTAGCATTACCCCAGAGGACACACCAACCAAGTCAACACCCCAAGGCCATGGCTACTGAGACCTCCAAGTTACCTCGAGTTGGAAACGAAGCAGCTGCTTTCGCGGTCCTTTGTCTCCCCCGTCCCTCTCCCGCCCCTTCCCACCCGCTCCTCCCTCCTCCGCTCCCTCGCCCTCCTCCTCCTCCTCGCTCTCTTTCCGTTGCAGCCGAATGATCTTAGTATCACCAGTGCGGGGGATGTATCCAAACGCCTCACACACGAAACCAGATACTGTCTCGTAGAAAGAAGCTCTCTGGAAAAGAACGACGGGGATGGGAGAAGGGGGAGCAGAAGGGGAGACGGAAGGGAGAAATTGGCGTGAGAGACATCCGTTAGTGTCGTACGAGGAACAAAGCATGTGTAATGGGCGGCAGTACAAACACGACTTACGGGCGGCACAAGTGTGACTTACAGGTGACAGCACAAGCAAGACTCACAGGGGGCAGCACGACTAGGAAGATATCAGCCAGATCATCAACGGTGGTGTTGGCATCCACGTCATACACGCCCTCCGCCCTCCTCTCATTCACACGCGTTGACAGTGACTCATGGGAGTCACTCACAAGCAGCAGCAGCAGCAGCAACAGCACACTCACAGGGGGCAGCACGACTTGGAGAATGTCAGCCAGATCATCAACGGTGGTGTTGGCATCCACATCATACACGCCCTCCGCCCTCTGAATGATGTACCCCGTCTTGCGCCGAATCTCCTCCTGCAAACGAAAACGCACAAGCACACGCACATGCGCAGGCGCAGAGGTAGAGGTGGGATCACAGAGCAAGAGTTAGAGCGAGCGTGCACGGCGATGGACCAGGCGGAAAGAGGGAGGAGCCTAGCAGCACACGCACAGACAGAGGCAGAGGTAGAGGTGGAATGCACACGCACAAGCACACGCACAGGCAGGGGCAGAGGCGGAATGACAGAGCAAGAGTTACAGCGAGCTTGCACGGCAATGGACCAGGCGGGAAGAGAGAGGAGACTAGCCCGAACCCTACACTACACCATCCCCAGAGTTACTCGATTTGTCTGGCTTTTTCAGCCTCGGGTCGTCTTCATTTTCCCACTCACAGCCCCCACCATCCTATCTCCCCAAATGGTACCTTGGAGTCGTTCTCGTCGAATATCTCCCCCACGATCTCCTCCAGTGCATCTTCCAGCGTCACCAGCTGATGGGAGGCATGACCTTGCCAATACCACAGAAATACCACAGACAGAAGCCATTCCCTTCACCCCAAACGGTACCTTGGAGTCATTCTCGTCGAATATCTCCCCCACGATCTCTTCTACAGCATCTAAAGGTCGTCTTCATTCCCTCACAGTCGTTATACCTTACAGTCCCCACCACTATCCCATCTCCCCAAAGGTACCTTGGAGTCATTCTCGTCGAATATCTCCCCCACGATCTCTTCCACAGCATCTAAAGGTCGTCTTCATTCCCTCACAGTCGTTATACCTTACAGTCCCCACCACTATCCCATCTCCCCAAAGGTACCTTGGAGTCATTCTCGTCGAATATCTCCCCCACGATCTCTTCCACAGCATCTTCCAGCGTCACCAGCTGATGGGAGAAGGATGGGGCATGCAACGTGGGAGAGTATGGTAAAGTTTTAGGGCAATCATCACAGCAACATAAGCACGCGCATGTGAAAGTTGATGTGCACTTTCCACATGTGAGTGAGAGAATAGAGATTTGTGGAGGGGAGAAAAGGACAAGCAGAAGAGAGGGGGAGCAGCATGATGGCCATGTGCACTTTGGGGGGAGTAAGGGGGAGGCCAGTGTGGTGTTGATGTGCACTTGACACGAATGAGTGGGAGAGGGACAAATAGATGGAACAACGACTCACTCCCACGGTGCCGCCGTATTCGTTCAGCACGATGGCCATGTGCACTTTGTGGAAGTGAGTGGGGGGGACAAAGGCGAAGGAGAGCCGACCAGAGGAAGAGCGGCATAGGAGGGCCACAAGGGAGAGAGGGGGAGACTGGCTACTCACCCCCACGGTGCCGCCATACTCGTTGAGCACGATGGCCATGTGCACCTTGCGGATGCGGAACTAGAGAGGGCGAGAATGAACGGAGAGAGCACGACAGAGGGACAACTACTCACTCCCACTTTCCCCCACGGTGCCGCCATACTCGTTGAGCACGATGGCCATTTGCACCTTGCAGTCAACGTACACGTGACTCCAGTGAGCAGGAGAGTGAGAGGGAAAGGGAGAGGAGAGCGGTTACTCACCCCCACAGTGCCGCCATACTCGTTCAGTACGATGGCCATGTGCACCTTGCGGATGCGGAACTCTCTCAGAAGGTTCCACACGGACATGGAGTCTGCAGCTCATGTGGAAACAGGTGGTGGAGGGGCGGGAAAGGAAAAGGGACAAAGGGCAGGAAAGGAAAAGGGACAAAGGGCGGGATGGGGGGGGATTGGGGGCAGGGGAGAGTAAAGGTCGGGGTTGGGGATGGGGGAGGGGGAGAAGAGGGAGAAAAGGGGGAGAGAAAGTTTTGAGATTGGAGGACAGCACAGAGAGGGCGGTGCAAGGTAGGTGACGTGATGGGAAAGCCGATAAGGGTGCAGAACAGGGGAGAAGAGGCAAAGACAAAGAGGCATAGGGGTGAGGTTTCTCACCAGGGACGAAGTATGCCGGCCGATGCGCGATCCTGCCCACACTCAAGCGATGCAGCAGTTCCGGCTGACATGAGGGGACAGTGCGAGGGAGAGGGGTGGCAAAGGCGGGATGGGGCGGGATAGTGGAAAGAGGGGAAGGGGAGGGGAGGAGAGGATAAGGAGTGGAGCGCGAATTTGGTGTGGACAACAGCAGCGGAGAGAGAAGGTGATGTGTGGGAAAAGGATGAACGATGGCAGTGCCACACTCACACAGACCCCCACCTGCCCCACACACAGACCCCCACCTGCCCCACACACAGACCCCCACCTGCCCCACACACAGACCCCCACCTGCCCCACACACAGACCCCCACCTGCCCCACACACAGACCCCCACCTGCCCCACACACAGACCCCCACCTGCCCCACACACAGACCCCCACCTGCCCCACACACAGACCCCCACCTGCCCCACACACAGACCCCCACCTGCCCCACACACAGACCCCCACCTGCCCCACACACAGACCCCCACCTGCCCCACACACAGACCCCCACCTGCCCCACACACAGACCCCCACCTGCCCCACACACAGACCCCCACCTGCCCCACACACAGACCCCCACCTGCCCCACACACAGACCCCCACCTGCCCCACACACAGACCCCCACCTGCCCCACACACAGACCCCCACCTGCCCCACACACAGACCCCCACCTGCCCCACACACAGACCCCCACCTGCCCCACACACAGACCCCCACCTGCCCCACACACAGACCCCCACCTGCCCCACACACAGACCCCCACCTGCCCCACACACAGACCCCCACCTGCCCCACACACAGACCCCCACCTGCCCCACACACAGACCCCCACCTGCCCCACACACAGACCCCCACCTGCCCCACACACAGACCCCCACCTGCCCCACACACAGACCCCCACCTGCCCCACACACAGACCCCCACCTGCCCCACACACAGACCCCCACCTGCCCCACACACAGACCCCCACCTGCCCCACACACAGACCCCCACCTGCCCCACACACAGACCCCCACCTGCCCCACACACAGACCCCCACCTGCCCCACACACAGACCCCCACCTGCCCCACACACAGACCCCCACCTGCCCCACACACAGACCCCCACCTGCCCCACACACAGACCCCCACCTGCCCCACACACAGACCCCCACCTGCCCCACACACAGACCCCCACCTGCCCCACACACAGACCCCCACCTGCCCCACACACAGACCCCCACCTGCCCCACACACAGACCCCCACCTGCCCCACACACAGACCCCCACCTGCCCCACACACAGATAGCCACCTGCCCCACAAACAGATACCACCTTCCTCACACACATCCCACCCACCTGCCCCACGTAGTCGAGCATGTCCATGGCATGCGCGATGCCCACAACATTGTCACACAGATGCCACAGATACCACCTTCCCTGCCCCACACAGATACCACCTTCCCCAGCCCCACCTGCTCCACGTAGTCAAGCATGTCCATGGCATACGCGATGCCCACAATGTTGTCCACCCTCCTCTCGTAGACGGGCACGCGCGAGTACTGGTGGCGCACCCACAGCGCTCGCAGCTCCATGAGCGACGCAGAGGAGCTCACAGCCACCACGTCTACGAGGGGAGTCATGACTTCGCGCACATATGTGTCCTTGATCTCCAGCACGTTCTCTATCATGTCCTGTGAAGGATGGGGGGAGTGGGAGGTGGGGAATGGGAGGTGGGGGAATGGGAGGTGGGGGGGAGGGAAAGAGGAGTTAGGAAGTGGGGGGAGTGAGTACTGGTGGCGCACCCACAGCGCTCGCAGCTCCATGAGGGACGCAGAGGAGCTCACAGCCACCACGTCTACGAGAGGAGTCATCACCTCATGGACGTATGCTCTTTGATCTCCAGCACGTTCTCGATCATGTCCTGTTGAGGGTGATGGGGGAATGACAGTAGTAGCAGGGAGTTGAGGGGAAAGAGTGAGTACTGGTGGCGCACCCACAGCGCTCGCAGCTCCATGAGGGACGCAGAGGAGCTGACTGCCACCACATCAACGAGGGGAGTCATGACTTCACGGACATATGTGCCCTTGATCTCCAACACGTTCTCTATCATGTCCTGTGCGGGCGAGGGGGGATGGGATGCGGGGAATGGGCAGTGGGGAAATGGGGGTTGGGAGGTGAAGGAGTGAGTACTAGTGGCGCACCCACCCACAGCGCCCGCAGGTCCATGAGGGACGCAGAGGAGCTGACCGCCACCACGTCTACGAGGGGGGTCATGAATTCACGCACGTACGTATCCTTGATCTCCAGCACGTTCTCTATCATATCCTGTTGAGAGGAAGGGGCGAGGGAGATTGGCAGGGAGTGGGGCAAGGGAGGGGGTGAGTACTGCTACTAGTGGCGCACCCACAGCGCCCGCAGCTCCATGAGGGAGGCAGAGGAGCTGACCGCCACCACGTCCACCAGAGGGGTCATGACTTCACGCACGTACGTGTCTTTGATTTCCAGCACATTTTCAATCATGTCCTGCCAGGGAGAGCAGTATGGAAGTAGGGGAGAGGAGGAGGGGAGTGAGTACTGGTGGCGCACCCACAGCGCACGCAGCTCCATGAGCGACGCGGACGAACTGACCGCCACCACGTCAACCACATTAGTTATCACCTCGTGCATGCACGTGCCTTTAATCTCCTCGAAATCGTTCATGCCTACTACAGCGCTCCCCTTTACTCCCCCCTCACCTGCTCCTCCTCCTCAATAGCGCCACTCATCTCCGCCCCCCTCAGCATGAGCTTCAGCTCTTCTCCCCATTCCGCCTATTCTGCCAACCATATCCTGCCATGCCTATTGCAACACACCCCCTTCCCCCCCTCACCTGCTCCTCCTCCTCAATAGCGCCACTCATCTCCGCCCCCCTCAGCATAAGCTTATTACGCTTCTCACTATTTCGCCTATTCTGCCACCCTTATTCTGCTGCTATGCCTAGTCCAACACACCCCCTTCGCCCCCCTCACCTGCTCCTCCTCCTCAATGGCGCCACTCATCTCCGCCCCCCTCAGCATTCGCTCATGGCGCTTCTCCCTATTCCGTGTAATCCACCACGCTTCCTTATTCCAGCACACATATTCCAACACACCCCCTCTCCCCTGCTGATCTGCTCCTCCTCCCCAATAGCGCCACTCATCTCCGCCCCCCTTCAGAATGAGCTTATGGCGCTTCTCCCTAAACCGCCCAATCCCCCACACTTGTTCCCCAACCCTTGTCCCCTGCACAGTTCCGCCACTCGTGTTCCAACACTCCTCCCTCTCCCCCCCTCACCTGCTCCTCCTCCTCAATGGCGCCGCTCATCTCCGCCCCCCCAGCATGAGCTTCAGCTCCTTTCCCTATTCCGCCTATTTTGCCACCCATATCCTGCCATGCTTATTGCAACACACCCCCTTCCCCCCCCTCACCTGCTCCTCCTCCTCAATAGCGCCACTCATCTCCGCCCCCCTCAACATGAGCTTCAGCTCCTCCTCTGTCACAAACGGCTCCCTGACAAAGGGTGGTAATACAAGACACACAGGGGGGACACGGACACACAAAGGCGCACAGGCAAGCAGTGAGTGGTGAGTGGGGCGTTGCCTCACAAGCTGGATCGCTCACAGCAGCTTCGGCATTCCTCAGACAAAAAAACGAACTTCTAGGTTGCTGCAAAAATCGCTGGGATGAGGAGAGGACTGACCCGCTGGTCTTGAGGCCGAGGAGACGGAAGAGGCCTGTGGAGGCATAGGTGCAGAGGCGACCCACGGGGTAGAGCACGACTGACAGCCACGCCACTGGACGCAGCTGGTGAGAGGGAGGGAGGAGGGAGGGAAGGGTCAAGAGAGATTGGCGGATGGGGGTCTGATGCGAGTCGAGGGAGGGGGGCAGACGGGTCAAGGGAGATTGGCAGCATGCATCAATTGCATCGCAAACAGCACGTTGCCAGCGCAAGGAAAGCTTTGGCAGATGGACAGGAGTGAAACGAGATGAGGCAACGGCGGCACTTTTGAGAATTCTCAAGGGATGAGGCAAGGTAGGTGAGGGAGAGGAAGATCGACGGGCTGGAGGGACAAAGGGCGAGGGGAGGAAGCGGACAAAGGGGAGAGGAGGGAGATGGGTGGGGGTTGGTTGGGGTAGGGTGGGGGTTGGGAACGGGTGGGGGAACTGGGAGACCAATGAAGGGGAGCTGGGAGAGAGTACACACCACGACACGGACGACTTGGGTGGCATTATGCACGGCGATGGACTTGGGGGCGATCTCTGTGAAGACTAGCAAAAGGATCTGATGGGTGTTGGGACACAGAGGGCACGGGGGGGGCGTAAGGGTGGATGGGTGCATGACCAGAGCCGTCGCCCAAAAGTGACTCTTGAGTCAACTCAAAGACGCCTGTAGCAGCAGCACAGCACGTACCGTCATCACGCCTGTAGCAGCACTAACTCCTGCCTCCCCAAAGAGCGCTGTAGCGGCATCCGTGACCAGAGCCGTCGCCCAGATGTTCACCAGCCTGGTGGCGTGGCGAGGGGATGGGGAGCAAGTAACGGGCAGAAGGGAGATGAGGAAACGAGATTGCGAAGGGGCGAAATGGGAATAGCGTCCGTGACCAAAGCCGTCGCCCAGATGTTCAGCAGGCTGGCGGCGTGGCAAAGGGAAGAGAACGAAGAGGAGGGAGGATAGAGGCAAGAGGGGAACGAGATTGTGACGGGAAGGAAGGGGGAGAAGGGAAAGTGAAGAACATGTTTAAGTTCATTATCGCAATACATTATAAGCGCGAAAGGGCGAAATTGGAGACGGGGACTTTGGAAGCGTCTGGGACTAGAGCTGTGACCTAGATAACTTTCGAGACGTCTCAAAAGTCGTCTGGGACCAGAGCAGTGACCCGGAAGTTGAGCAGAGAGGCGTGTGAGTGACCACGAGTGGTGAGGGAGGAAAAAGAGCGGTGTGTGTGGGAAATGTGAGGGCGTTACGTGGTGCGAATGAGGACTGTGATGAGGAAGGAAGATGAGAGTCATGCGTGGGGAATGGAGGAAGCTGCGATTGGCCAGGAAAGCAGTGAGCAAGAGAGCGAGGGCGTTACGTGGTGCCGATGAGGATGGTGGTGAGGAAGCGAGTCACGTCCCGCCGCAGCAGCTGAAACACGCTTCCCTCCTTCTCCTTTTCCGCCAGCTCACGCACCTGAAGAGAAATGGGAGCGGAGGGGAGGGAGTGTGGATCAGGCAAACTGGTGGCGCGGAGGGAGGGAATGTGGGTCACGCACAGAGCTGCATGATCTGAGCGGCATGATCTGAGTGCTACCACCTTTCACGGCCAGAGCGTGGTGATGGACATTTCTTCCATGAAGTGGAAAGCGGAGAGCCCTACAAGCACAATAATCAACTCCTTATTACCGTACCCCACCCTTCAAATCCCAGCTCCCACCTTCCAGGGCCAGAGCGTGGTGATAGACGTTTCCGCCATCGAGAAAAAGGCTGAGAGGCTCAGCAGCACCGCCAGCAGCACGCCTTGCTCCCGAAGCACCTTGAGAAGCTGTATCATCGACGGCTTCGCCCCCACGCTCCATACCCGAGCCCGCTGCGTCAGGTCCGAGACCAGAGCGCCTGCCGAGGCTGGGAGGATCGGCGATGCCGAGGCTGATTCCGCTGCTAGAACTGGTCGGCAGGCTAGAACGGCTGTCAGGCACACCGCAGCGGAAACGACAAGGATAGCCACTCGCCTTGCTATAATACCCCATGCAACGGTCCCGTTTGGTGCTTCTACAGGCGTCGCCTCTTCGTTCAGACTACCCCTAAATGTAGTGCCATCGCTGATGCTGCTATTATCGCTACTGTTGTTATCCCTTACAGTCGTTCCATCATCGTCACCTGACGTCGTTTCTCCTAGTGCTGAGTTTATGCATGACGTTGCATGACCCCCGATTCTTGCGTACGAATTTGAAACTTGGATCAAACGCCACCGTCGATTCTCAAGATTCGTTGCAGCGCTTCGGAGCATGCCTCTGTCTTTCTGTGGATGCTGGAGTCCTCTCCCAATGACACGTGTCAACGGTGAAAAAGCCCCGCCGCTGCATTGTCGACTTCTGCAAATCGGACGGTACGATCTGGCGGATCGAGAGAATTGCGTTGACTCAGTTGTTTGTTTAGCGATCGTGCTCGATGCGAGGCCACCTGGGATGCGATTGCAAGTAGTGCTTATCTGCTTTGGATACCTTCCGGTTGACGAAGGGGACGCAGACGGCACTACTCGGCAAGGTCCTTTGCAGCTTGGCCGAAGGAGCATTGTGGCGATGCGCGAAACCACTAGTGGTTACAATACTATATCGCGGCTGCTGTAATCATCAAACGTGTTCGCTAATCTTCGTCATATCAGCAATTGGCTGAACGTCGCAGTGAGAAAAAGGGATCCACGCGATGCTTCTATACCCGGAAATCACACGAATAAACGCATGGCCTAGTCTCTCGCATGCATGCCTTGTCAACCAGACATGGATCGATTGCAACAACTACGCGAGAAGACTAGAACCACAATAGCTTCACAGCAGACGATCAGAATCTTCAAGATCAAAGCGGAGGCTTCACGAGGAGCTATGGCCTGACGTGAGCAGCGATCAGGCCAAGATGCCTACGGAACATACACGAAAAAGCACAAAAATAAAGAGCAAAAGAGCTTTGGGAATGGCGGGAGAGGGGTGAGTACAAAAAGAGCAGAGGGAAGATAGAGAAAGGTGACAACATCGAGGGAAGGTGGGCCAAGTTAGGCGGCGGTAACGAAGGCGCGTGCTGTGGTGTGCCTAAGGGGTAGATGACACGACGCGGTCGTTGATTGGCTGTACGGTGATGGTGCAGGAAACCGCTTGCTGACGTGTCTTGCAGATCCCAAGGCGAGGAGCTTTGCGCTTTTCACCGTCAGCGGGTTCACAAAACGGAGGGAATCTTTGCGGATGTGGCTGACCTCGATGTTGTCCATCTATTCATCGAACAGAAGGAAACAGCAGTACACCAAAAAGGAACCCTTATTTTCATTAACGAAGCAAGAACAATAGAAACTACCAACTCTCTCCATCATAACAAAGCTCGTCCCAACTACCAAAAGCACTCGATGATGGGCTAGTATAATGCAGAAACTCTTCCAATTCTTCGTATGACTGCTGCCCTGAGCTTCCAAGTGAATCCGTCAGTCCACAAGTCGCCAAAAAAACGTGCTGGGCACGTTCACCAACATCCACTGGCGCCTTGGAAAAATCTTGGAAGCGAGTCAAAGGTTCACATATGGGCCGCACAGCAACTTGAAGGGCTCCATGCGTATCTTCACAAATCACAAGCTTCTGCTGGCTTGTAGGCGTAAGCTGTTCGTCCACAATCGAATCAGCCTGTAGAGTGTCACTGGAGTTCTGGCATGGGAACAAAGAAGGCGCTTCAGTCTGCACTGCAGTATTCATGCAATGTTTCAAGGCGAGCAGTTGACTGGCATCAGGCCATGAATCGCTGGGCCACGTGGATACATCCCCAAGCAGATCTGCTCCTGCTTCACCAGACTCCTCCCAGTTTACCAGGTGGGATTCAGCAGCAGCAGCAGCAGCAGCAAGAGCATCAGCCGGGCTCATTTTTTTAGGAAAATCTGCGTCACCCGGGTTTCCAGAAGATTCAAAACTCTGCTGAGGGCAAGTTGTGGGATTCTGGAAGGCCGAAATCAGGGGAGCGGCTGGCAATGAGCAGTATGTGTCTTCCGAGCCTAATAGCTCCCCCTGCTGCTCATGCTGCTGCTGCTGCTGCTGCTGCTGCTGTGGCGTGCCATCAGCCGGAACAGCTTCAGATTCTTCAGCCCCCACGAGCCCTCCTTCTGCCAGTGCTGACTGCACCAGCAGCGCCAGCGCTGCAAGAACCTCATCCGGCAACAAGTGCGACTGAGGCTGCGAGGGAGCAGCAGCAGTAGCGGCCGCACGCCTTCCCGGAGGAGACACCGTACTCAGCCGCACATGAGCAGGCTCGTCAGAGGAAGCAGGAGCTGGCGTGGGAGCGGCAGCGGCCGAACGCCTTCCCGAAGGAGACACCGTACTCAGCCGCACATGAGCAGGCTCGTCAGAGGAAGCAGGAGCTGGCGTGGGAGCGGCAGCAGCCGAACGCCTTCCCGAAGGAGACACCGTACTCAGCCGCACATGAGCAGGCTCGTCAGAGGAAGCAGGAGCTGGCGTGGGAGCGGCAGCGGCCGCACGCCTTCCCGAAGGAGACACCGTACTCAGCCACACATCGTCAGACGAAGTAGGGGCAGGTGTGGGAGCGGCAGCAGGCACCGGCGACCCATTTAGAAGTGCTTCCAGTGCAGCCCGCCAATCCGCAACAGCCGAGGCGTGAGTGTGGCGGGACGAGGAGTCATTGGAGGCGGGGCGAGAGGGTGCGGGAACAGACGGAACCTCCCATGCGCCGAAGCTGACTGGGCTGGAAGCAAGGGCAGGCAGGCACGAAGGCGGGCATTGCAGCTTTCTGCCAGCAGTCCCATTTGCCGCGATTGCTTCCTCCCCAACAGCCGCTCGCTTGCTCGCCGTGCTGGTGTCGACACCATCCGTAGCAGCAGTAGCAGTGGATGCAGCAGCAGCAGCAGATTCCCTCACTCGGGCTGAGCCGTCTTTGACTGATCGACCTTCCGACGGAGGGGCAGGAGAGGTGGTAGGGGTAACAGCGGCGTGGTAGTGAGGCGGGTGGTTGTGCGTGCAGGTAGTTGAGCAGAGGAGGAACAGAGGGGTCACAGCAACTCAAGTCCACTGTGCGGCGCGCAAGGCAGGCGAGAGACTTGCGCAGACCACACTGGAAATAGAGCCTGCATGCAGCATGGGTGGGAGGGGAGGGAGTAAACAGAGCAGGAAGAGCAGGGAAGGGCGTGGTGAGAAAGAGCACGGCAGGCGTGGGACTTGCGCAGACCACACTGGAAATAGAGCCTGCATGCAGCATGGGTGGGAGGGGAGGGAGTAAACAGAGCAGGAAGAGCAGGGAAGGGCGTGGCGAGAAAGAGCACGGCAGGCGTGGGACTTGCGCAGACCACACTGGAAATAGAGCCTGCAGGCAGCATGGGTGAGAGGGAGAGTTCAGGGCAGGAAGTGGACGCATGGGAGAAAGGGAATTAGCAAAACAGAGGAAAAGCATTGCGAAACTTCCTGAAGTTGACTATTGAACTGAGAGGGGACGAGCGGCACAGTGTGATTCAAAAGACAGGCATGATATTGACCAGAAGGGCCCACATCCTATCCATCCCCATGGCTCCCCAATTCAGATCAGATCCGCACCTGATCATGTTGTCGCCCGTGGTAAGTTTCTTCTGCCCGTACTTGACCCAGCTGAACCCGTCACGCGGCAGCAGCGGCTTATACCGATACTGCAGCATGCGCACTTTCTTCCCGTCAACGTGACGGTCACGGTCGCGGCACTTCTCTCCGCCGCCGCCGCTTCCAGATCGATTCGCACGTGCCTCAGGCCGACTCTCAGGTGTCTCGGGTCGATTTTCCTGAGATCCCGAGCCTGCGTTTCTCCATGCGAGATCCATGTTCTGGTGCGAAGGTTGTTCGTGGTTTCCAGTTGCTTCAAGGCTCCCAGAATCATCAAGCTGATCAGAATCTTGATCTTGCATGTCCCGACGGCCCTTGAAGCTCGGAACTCTTTGTAGGATTTGCGGCTGAATGCAAGATGATCTGCACAGGAAGGAATCATTTGTAGTGAACATGGTACAGTGTGAGAATGACAGGTTAATTATTGAGATTCGGAGAGGAGTTACATCACAAGAATCTCGCGACACGGCCCCCACAGAATCTGCCGTACAAGCGCAAGTCTAGGACTCCTAGGGTTGCCGGACTAACTTTTGAGCGCTGCACCACTCTGCACCACTTATGAGACTCTCCTAGAGTCTCTCTCCTCCCCCTTCACACTCCCCCCATTCTCGCCCTTCCGCCACTCAGGTAAGCATCCAGTAGAGCCTACCTCTCTGCAAAAGCCATCCTAGCGTGTCCTGCGCCGCGTTTCGCGGCGCTTGCGAAACCCCCGTGCAGCAGCTCATGATCTTGATCCCGCCATCGCGGAAAAGGGAAATTGCGTTTTGGGGTGTCCGAAGGTTTTTCTGCGTGGGGCTTGCGTGATTGTTGCGACAAGTGTCCGAAAAACAAGGACCGTAAAACGCAACATTGGCGCGATCAATAACCGCACACTGGACCACAACATTACCGCCACCAAAATGTCACTTTGGGGTCACCTGCGCCATTATCCGCGCCGCCTCCACGAATGCGCCTCGAACACATGCGGCTCGAGCCAAAAACGCCACACATACTCGGTATTGTCGTGTCGCCCCTCCCCCGCTACAGGGACCACAGAAACGATAAATGCACACCTACTCCGAGCAACTGTATATACTGAACAAACCAAACTACACTGCTCTGCACACCGTCTACTTCATAATGTGTAAACCGTGTCATTCGCTTGCAACTCCAGCACTCAGCAATACAAAGTACAACATCACACAAAACCAAACCTTACTGTCAACCAGCAACCACAACTACAAAGATGAGCCCACCCTTCGAGGCATGCCCTCCAACAAACACTCCCCCCACCCACTACAGCATCAAAACCAAGCGCACTACACGGACCCACTGTCCGACGACCCTGAACTGCGCGCTCGCTTCTTCGGTGTGCGGCTTAGGCGGCTAACCACCTCTCCATCAGAGGCGCCAACGACAGTCGCCACCTCCGCAGGAGCAATCCCCAGCGCCTCCGCGTGACACACGTACGCGTTCGTCACATTGCGGATGGCACGTCGTCGGCTTCGTTCGTCACGCATCAGAGGCCCATCCGGCAGGCACATCTCGCCCTCGTCCCCTGAAGACGTCGGCGTCGTGGGCGTCACCAACTTCACACCAGCCTTCTCCATTAACCACTCATCGCATGTCACGTAATCGGACACCGGCATATAAATAGCCGGCCGCACACGGAACTCACGTAGCAGCACCAGGAGGTCCGCCGTGGTAGAGACCAGGGGATCGTACATGCCGGCCGAGTACATGCCGTGCAGGTGCCACATCAGCTCCCACCATGACTCCGGGACGCATCCCGCCCTCCACCAGCTCCTTTGCATCGTTGCCGCCGTCAGCGCCTTCCATGCCAAGCCCACCCACAGCAGCATAACACCGTAATTCACCAGGGAAAACGGCGCTTCGAAATCCTCGTGGAACAGATTGGACCGCACCGCGCGTCTCATCAGTATCACACGATACTCAGCCTTGAAAGCGTCCACCACGCCGTGCAAAAACGGCATACTGGACCAGTGCACAACGTCTGTCAGGTCCACAAAGCGTGTGTGCGTGAAATGCACCATAGTCAGCCCATGCTCCACCGTGGTCTCCGCGTCATTCGCGGTAATGCGGTGCGCCGTGTTGTAGGTGAACACAACCGTCTTCCTTCCACGGCTAAGCTGCACCCCATCAACCGTCTGAAAAAACTCGGTAAACACCTGCGCACCGCCAAGCCACGACAGCGCCAGCGCGGAATTAGGGTATCACACAGAAACACGACCGACATGCAGCCACAACATTATACACATGTGCTGGTGGGAGTCCACTCGAAATCTGCCCACATACCTCGGGTGTGAGGCGCCCACTCTTCGTGTAGCGCACAATCACCGCCGGTGCAGGATCCCCGCTGCGCCTAGGTTCGGGGCGCTCGTCATGGCGCAACACCACAAGGGGCACCGTGGTGCAGGTCCCCGTCGCATTGTACAAGAAGCCGACACTTATGATCCGGTCGCACGGGGTTCCGTTCCTCCCCGGTATCTTGGTCTTCGGCAACCGGCTGGGCATAAACGGTATCTCCACAAACAGAAACACATCGTCGGGGAGCACTTTCAGCTTCTGTACGATGTCCTTCAACGGGGGCTTCACCGAGCTCATACTGGCCACCAGCACACCCCGGACAACGTGTGGGACGCTGGAGATGAAATGGTGGACGTCCCCAAAATAATCCACCAAAAGCCCAAACCGTACTCTCCACCACCACATGTGCTGCCTTTTAGGCGCTCCACATGTGCAGCAACCACTGAATCGCTCTCCAACTGAACACTGTCCACTAAATGCCAGGTACACAATTGCGCAGTTCCCATTGGCCCAACCTGTCAACCTCTGATGTCGTACACGTCACACAAATGCGCACCTGCCAGTCACACGCACTAGAAATCCGAACATCGAACCATTAGCCCCAGGCACATATCCAATTGGATTCCGTAACAAGAGTGTCCCTGCATTACAGCCACAAAACCCAAATCCGCACACCAGTGCCCTGAACCAACAACCGTAATAACCAAATCCGTTACAAGCATTGCCTCAATCCACACACCGGCCGCCAAAATTCCAGTATGACGGTGCATTTTCAAAATCCCACATTCCCACCACACAAGCCCACCAAATCAAAGCATAAGACCTGCGTACTATTCTGTTGCGCACTCTCCTTCCCTTACCCAGGTTCCCATGCACCCCTAAATGCCACAATCCCACAATTCCACCCCTTCTAGGAGTGTAACAAAACCACCTTCCCTCAGTTCCAAACACACAGCCCTACTCCAATTACTCGCAGAGTAGAAACTTGTTAACCAGCAGCAGACGAGGGTTGCTGTACGATGGGCATACGTGGACAACCCTCTGCAGGCTCTTCAGCAACACCACTGCGAACCGGACACTCTCTCGAGCTGGATGCAACTGGGTGCACGTTGTGATGGGACACTGGCCTGCTGCTTCGTAGTACCTCACGTAGGCACACCCAGTCCACTTGCCCTCCGCGTTCAACGCCTTGAAAATACATAGGCATCTAGCAAACCAATCCCCGCCTTCAGGAGCCAGGAGTGCCACATCTGAGAACAGGTTCTCTCGCGGGGACGCCTTGACGAACGTCCCCTTCGCCACAAGCACCCCACCCTGCGTACGTGGTATGGCCACTGCTGTGTGTGTCTGCAATAAGGCAAGCACCACGCACAAATCAAAGAGGTCAGGCAATGTCACTCGTTCCGCGCACCAAAAACCGACAATCTGCGCACCACAAAAAACAATTACCTGCACACTGCCAGGGTTCAACTGCATCTCCCGCAGCTGACCTGGTAGGCCCGCCATCTGATCCCCAAATACCGCTGCGTACTCGGCAAACACCTTGTCCGCGGTGCCTCCGAGGCGCATGACCCTGAACTTCTTCGTTAGCACTGGCTCCATCTCTTCCACGGCCTGCCGCACACAACCACCGGCGACACAGCATGCACTGAATGAGAGTGCATAGCAAACACGCATCTAGTACAGGGCGTGAGTCGCCCAGCGCACCACCCCTAGTCTTGCTTGCACCCTAACACTCACCACACGCAGCGCTGACACGTACTGCCGACCTCCTCCCGCATCGGCCGCCACTTCTCTGTAAATCTCCCGCTGCATCTCCTCATCCACAATTCTCCTCGGAATGTCAGCCCAGGTGCTCCCCCTCACGGGACCCTTCACTGTCCCCTTGTGAGTGCGCTCCCACATCTCCGTGCTGTAGTGGTGTGGCATCCCCCTTGCTTCCACGTTCTCGAGAAGATGCTTGATCATGTGGATCTTGGGAATTTCCCACTTTGACGCCTGGTCCGGGAAAGCTTTGGGCAGCAGCTACATCAACCTGCATAGCAAACAGTTGTGTAGCTCAGAGGTTCTAACAGCAGACTGCAAAGCACAGGGTTAAGGGTGCACAAGGATTGCAATCAACACACGTCTCCAACCACCGTACTTACGCAACAGCACGTTGCTTGGCCTCTTTCAGCGTGGCACGGGTGTGCGCCGCCACTCCCAAAAACGCCTTGTAGAACAGGGCGTAATAACGGAATGCTCTAACCTGCAGCGCCCTCAACTCTCCCGCCTCGCCCTTCTTCAAGGCACTAGAATCCGCAATGAGGATTGGCATTATTTGCATCATGGCACGATGTTCGAACGCCGCATAGTGGGCACCAGAAAGGAAGAATGATGATCCCCCAGGAATCCGCAGCAGCACACTTGGAGTATCGCTTTTGAACTCCTTCTTCCGCCTGCCACGCAATAGGGACCAACGAGCCAGTTACGCATCTCGGCCAAGCCATAAAACCCGTTCCAAGGAACTGACAAAGCCCTGTCCACCCCAAAACACCGCACTGATGATCTACACGGCTCACCTCTCCAGGATGCGGATCTCGACTTTCCCCAGGGGGGAAAGGTATTCTTCCATCATGTGTATGAAGACACCAGAGTCCAGCACGTGTAAAATGTCAGCCAAACATGCGAGGTAGACGTTCCCCCAGGTGGTGTTCCCAAAGTTCCACCGCGCCAGCACGCACTGCACACAGAAGGAAGCACGTCACAGCCCTATATGTACAGGCGACGAGTCGAACGAATGTTTCCACGGCACAATGGCAAACTGCAACATACCTCTATCGGATGGGTTGACCACTGGCTCATGTACTTCCGGGCGTCCTCCTTTTTGGCGAACGCAAAAAACTGTCGCACAATGTCCTTCTGCCGCTCAGGTGTGCGTGGATCTATTTTAGCAGTCAGCCGTTTCAGCTCTCCCACTTCTGCATAGCAGTTAGCGCAGGGGCGATGAGTGCCCGTCTGCAGCGTGGCTGAGGCCCTACTGTTCTCTGGATAGTCACCAGGGTACCCATAGAGGCAAGGTACCGCCTTGACCACATTGCCGGTGGCGTCTGTCACATTAAAGTGCCTCACAGGAGCACTGGATACAGAAAGGGATTTCGAATAGGTAACGGATCACAAATACGTCACAAGCAACGCGTATACCGCGTGAAGAACCAACACACATGCCGCCAAACGTACCTTGCGGTTTCCCGCATCAGGGGTCCTAGGATGATCTTCAGCGCCTCCTGGAAAACACGGGCCTTCTCTGTCGGACTAGCCCATTCCGGACAGAATGGCAACACTGCCGCAAGAGTGTGGCCCGGCTCAAACCACCTCAATTCCTCCGGAATGTTAATAAGCGATATCAGAACAGGCCACGCATTCCGCCGCCCGTTGCGCGACGCCTGAGTGCTGTCGCTGTACACGATGACCCCGAGAATCAGAGCCTTGTCGTCCTTGATCTCTTTCTGCCACACGCACACACCAAGGTGGTTATTACAGTACCACGCCCCTGCATCGGACATGCACTGTTTCAGCCAGGCAACGCACCTGCGCCTCGTGCATCCACGTGCCTGTTTCTGGCCCCTCGAAAACGCGCTTCCCCTTCTCGTTGTACTTCTCCTGTGGCTTCCACACGAAACCCTTCCTCCGCGAAAAAATGCGGACTAGCTTCTTCACAAGCTGCACATCAGAGCATGGCCATAGCAAGCATGCGCGACAATACAAATATAGATAGGCACGTTACACGCCATCTGTCACAACACCTAAGCCGAATAAGGGCGGTACGCAGATGACGACAAGCTCACCAGCTCTGTGTCGCGGAAGTGCAAGAGAAGCTTTTGGGACATTCCTCTGGGCCCGTGCACGACGATATGCTCTGTTTTCCATGGAACCATATCTGGCGGCGCACGCTCTTTCCCCCATCGCTTCACGTCGGCGTAGCTGCGCCACTTGCGTAATTCCTTCAAACTGAACTGAGGGTTACGGAATATGTTAAGCAGTCTGTTGACTTCACGGCGTGATAAGTCCGCGTCACGGAAAAACAGGTACAGCTCCGTGAGCGTGTCGAAGAAGTCGGAGACGGCGCTGGCCTCCGAAGAAGTAGAGCTTTTTGAGTCGCCATCGTCCGCCTCATGATCTGCCTCCGTCGCCTGCGGCGGTGAGCCCTCTGGCGGCAAGTTCGTAGGTATAGGGTTGGTTTTGGCCCCAGACGTAGCAGGGCTGCGCTGGCGTTTTTGCCCAACACTGTTTAGCGCGTTCAGGTAAGCATCAAACATAAGCTGCTCGAGATTTCTCTTCAACGAGTCCCCGCATTTCGTTCTGTCTGAGAGATGAGACTGCAAGTCACGGTCGCTAGTAAATTCCTTCCCGCAACGACACTCCGCACTTGTTTCCCGTCATCTCGGACTTGCTACAAACCCTAATCCGACCACTAGCAATGGTTGAGGTAGTCGGTTTTCATATCGTCCACGGCCGTGCGCGGCAACATATGAGGCGTCAGTGCTTCGTACACACTACATGTACGTAAGAATACACTTGGTTGTTCATAAATAGCCATGTGAAGATAGACGATATGTGTATAAGACTACGTCGTTGAAGCAAACAAATAGTGTGCAACTCTATCCGTTTACTATTGATAATATTCACCTACGTAAATTTTGCCACGAAACAATAGCAGAAATTGTCAGCCCATTATAAGCGCTATTATATTACAAATCTTCAACGAGACTTTACATGCCGCGTATATGTGCACGTGCTCCCACGTACGCATCCCGTAAACAGGGGCTTTCCCATCCGGCACTGTTTGATCACTGCTACACTGGCCAGGTGGCCCCGTGTCTACACCTTGCCCACAGCGGTGTACTAGCAATTCGTGCGAGGAAGTGCCAATTTCGTACCTTACGTCACGAGCCAGATGTACGCGTTTGTGCATTGTCGTATCACTTTATATCATCATAAGTCGAAACAAATGGGAGTTGGCCCTATCAACTGGACCACTACTTTATCCACGCTACACTCCATTTCGAATTGAAAATGCCTGATATAAAACAAGTCATACACGCACCCCCGTTATTAGGAGCCTCTCGATGTCGTGCTGGCTACGGAGCAATGACATGCACTCATCCAACTATTCCAGACCATTCTGCGGTGCCCAGCTGTCATCATCTCGGTGACCTGTGCATGATGCGACGAACCTCGAGTAACCCTAACTGGAGATCTGTCATCCATCGGGGGATGTGACCACTTTTGCTGCCTTCTTGCCACGGGCTATTGCGCTTTCCCAAATTCGTTCGCAGGAGAACCCTAACGGTTTTAGTTTACCGTGGGAACCGTGGCCGGGCCCTAGTACACCTGATTCTGAAATCGCATCCTTCCCCTCATCCCGCGCCAACCATGCCTCCGAAAAACGCGCACACCGGCAGCCAAGAATCGAGCGGCTGCTCCGAGTCCGAGATAAGAGAAGTGCGTGCGACAAGGTCGCGTAAGGGAAAGGCCGCCGGCTCAAACAAAAAAAAGGCAACGACGGGCGGTGGAGGATGACAAGGGAAAGACCATGGAAGTCGCTGACGGTGCAGCCAGCACGCCTGCTGAACTCCCTCAGCCCGACGATTTGGTGGCGGCGTTGGAGAAGAATTATTACAAAGTCGAATATCGCAACGTGGAGCTCAAGAACCATCGCGACGTGGTCAGCACAGTCGACAAGAAGGATCTCGCCTCCATCGCGGACAACACATGGGTGTCTGACGGGGTGATAGACTTCCACAACGTGTGAGTAACGGTTTCGCCCGGCTACGTGCACGTTTTTTTTTTTTTTTTTTTTTTTTTTTTAACATGATAAATCGCAGTAGGAGGATCCGATGCCCTCCCTTTATGCCGACTTTCCAACATGTCCAGCGTGTGTTTCCAGGCTACTAAGCATCCGAGTGCCGAAACTGTCAAACGGGAAGACATGGGCGGCTGTCGATTGCAACAACTTCGCGAACACCACTGTGCACAATACTCCCGTCAATGCTGGAAACGGCCTGCCTCTCCTTGAGCACGACTACCTGGCGGTCCCTGTCTACAGGGGGTAATCATCGAGCTGTTTGAGTAGTTCAGCAACACCCGTGAGTTGCATGCATTCTTCATCGGCCGTACTAAACACTGCCGTTTACTGCCGCTTGCCTCCCTGCAGAGAGCACTACTCATTGGTGATAGTCGTATCACCCCACCGTCTGGTGGATAAGATGGCAAGGAAGGATAGCCCTCCGCTGGAAATGGTGTTGTTCGACAGCTCCAAGGCCCCCATGAGTACACAGAAGGTTTTCAGTGGCGTGAAGCTGTAAGTGTTTGTAGCATAAGCCGTAATATGGTGGTTGTTAACAACGGCGTGGATGTAACCGGGTTCCTCATATGAGACGTGATGCAGGTTGCTGACAACTCTCGCCAAGCAGACGCACCCACATGTGGACATGTCGAATTTTGAACTGCTGCTGAAGGACGTTCCCTGTCATGTCCTCACGGTAAGGGCGGCTGTTCTGGTGTTTTTGGTGTTAGGCAGTTGAGGTTTATAAGGTGAAAAGCGGCTACCCGGTGTGCGGATTCTTTGTGTGCAGGCGAACCACATCCCTAAGCAAGAGAATGGTTTTGACTGCGGAGTCTTCATCTGCCACTACTTGAAAGTTTTGGTCTACTCCGACTTCGCCAACTTGAAGAGTGGCCTGTGGTTCAAAGGGGTCAGCGCGCTGCAGTACCGCCGCAACATGCGCGCTGATATATGCGCACACGCTATGGGGGAGTTGCTCCGGAGGCTAGAGGAAGATGGCGTGGATGTTCCTTCTCAGGAAAGCGGCACCACCACCAACACGACTTTGAAGGAGGGTGCAGAGGACGGACAACACACAGAGCAAAGACGTGTGGACCGGCTCGAGGCGGAGGTGTGCTCCTTGAAGCGCGAGGTCGGTGCGATGACTGCAGGATTCGCCGCAATTGGGCAGGTGCTTGGGATGTCGAGGGAGGAGCTGATCTCTGCCGGCGAAAACATGCTGCAGAAGCCTGCCTGCGCTGTGCAGGGAGCGGGAGGTAATGATCCGCGCAAGCACGGCCCAACCACTCCTGTACGGCCTTCAGGATACACGA
Source organism: Closterium sp. Yama58-4 (assembly GCA_947470075.1). Classification (NCBI taxonomy): domain Eukaryota; kingdom Viridiplantae; phylum Streptophyta; class Zygnematophyceae; order Desmidiales; family Closteriaceae; genus Closterium; species Closterium sp. Yama58-4. Next base: position 130,599 of record CANIUD010000282.1, on the reverse strand, counting down.
AGCAGCTGAACGACAGCCCTGACGAGGATCTGGTGGGCTCCAACACGAGAGTGTCGCTCGACAGCAAGTTCGCGTCAGCCGTTGGAGCGTACCCCTGCTTCCCGGCACATCTGCCGATCCCCGGGACGGTTCCACACTGGCTGTTGTCGCGCCAGCAGGGAGCTGCGGTTTCACTAGTCCAGCCATCCTATCCTGTTTACGGCATCGCGCAGAGCGGTGCGGGCGCACACCCCGGCTTCACAGCTGTGCCTAAGCAGGAGCCCTTGGCCGGAGGAGAGGATTCTGACGAGGACGGAGAGGGGGAGACCGAGCCAGGAACAAAGCCGACCAAGTACACCGGGGTGTATGTGGAGGCCGATACAGGCAAGTTTGGGGTGAAGGTTGTCGCCAAGGACAAGGACGGAAAGAAGGTAACGAAGAGAGTCGGCGCTTACACCACGATAGAGGAGGCAGCGTATTGCTACGCGGCAGCAGCCCACGTGCTGAGGCCAGGCATGGGCACCAGGAACTCTGTGGCTTTAACACCGGCGGATAGGGCAGCTTTGAAGGGGTGCACTCCTGAAGTCCTAAAAGTCCTGGTGGATGCCCGCATGTGGTGGCGCTGGAGGGTATGGAGGGAGGCGTACGAAGGTGTGATGCGGAAGGCAGCGCGGGCCAAGAAGAATGCAACGCCTGCTAAAAGGGGGAGACCGCGAAAGGAGAGTGGTGCGCAGGGTGGTGGCACGGCAGGAGAGGGTGAAGGAGAGAAGGCTGGAAGTGAGGACACTGAGATCGTTGCCATCGAACCAACCAACAGCAGGGCGCTTGGGAGGCTCCGCAGTGCCGATGCAAAGTCCACGGATGACAAGACAGATGAAGCTGGTCGTGGGAGGCAGAAGGATGGTGCTTGGGATATCAGTGGGAAATGAGAGTGTACCGTGGGATAGAAAAAGGCATCCGTACCCGACTGATGTTTGCATGTGTGTGGAAAGTATGTGAAATCTATCGTGTCTGTACTATTTTGCTAGTAAATGATATCTGGAGTTGAATGTGGAGGTGTTACGAATTTGCATGATAGCAAGTGTACCGAAGACGGAGTATGCGTAACTGATAGCGAGAGGACGGGTTTTCGGACAAAAGATGACGGGGATCGGTGGCCGAGCCGTATTCGCTTACAAAGATGACAGAAATCGTGGAGGTTGTTTCCAAGTGGTTGTGAGAGATTGCCTTTAATTTGATTGGAGGGAACGGTTTTCACAATGGGTGTTTCCGTTGTTGAGCAATGTTCACTGGGTACCGTATACTTTGCTATATCAATCCGAGCACTAAGGAATGCGTACGGTGCACTCAAACACTGTCAACTGGGCACAATGGAGACTTCCCTTGCTTCCGAAGATACTGGCAACTTGGGGCGTGCACGGCGAGTGTCCCAGCCTCCGGCGTACCTGCGCGCGGCATATCAGCTTGCAACTCCTCGTGGGCGCATGGCAAGGGGGACTCGGGGAACTGCTTTGCCTAAGCGTTTGACGTTTACCAGAGCGGGAGGTGGCGGAAAATCTGCTGGTGATGGTAATCACGGGTTTGTTGCGCATGTTGCTCGAATTGTTCCAAAGAACTGAGGCGTTTACAGTCTCGTATGCTTTTGAATCCGTTGGCATTCCCCTTCCTTCCGCAATGGAGCTTTTAAACCCTCGAACTTACATTCTCGTCCGTCTACATTCCCACCACTTCAGAGACTACGGGGGGGGAGACATCTGACGCTTCTCCCGGCAGAGTAGGCAAGCAAGCGGCGGAGAGTGACTCGCCAGATTCGCGTTCCAAGAGCGACGTTGATCCGCGTCTGGCTCTCCGGAATCGAGGCGAGGACGTTGACGGGGGCGACCAGGCACGCATCGAGAGCGACGTCAACGCTTTCGAAGAGGAGGATGACGAGGATGTGGGCGACGCGATGCGCGCGATGTTCGAAACCAACACGAACCGCGAGAACGCTGATGTCCCAACCAATGGAGAGGAGGTGCGCGTTTCCGCGGGAGTATTCAGGAGCCTGCTTAAGTCGCAAGACGAGAGCGCGAAGAAGGTTGCCCGCTTGGAAACCTTGCTTTTGGAGGCACTGGCGAAGTCCGATGGGGGATCTCGTCGCCGCAAAGCAGAGCGGCAGAGGGAGCCGGGACAGGGATGCATGAACCCAAAGCGCCAGCGTCGTGGCGAGGCTGTGGCTGAGGTTGAGGACGGGATGCCCTTTGCTTCTGCGGCGTTTGCGGCGTGCGCAAAGGCTGCCTTCATTCCGAAGAAGGCTGCACTGCCGCTCACTTTGAAGGTGTACCACCTTGCGTGGCTAGAGCACGTGGTGAGTGACAATGTTTAAATTTGGTGGTTACTCCTCGCCTGGGCTGTAGGCTTACAATGTGTGCGCGGTGTGAATCTCCTGTCAGGTGTCCGACAGCATCATGTACTGGGAGCAGAGGATGGGCCGTCTCTCCGTCTTTCTGCATGTGGGCTTGAGAGCATGAAGCCCAATGCAGGCACTAGCGGAGGAGACGCCGCCGGGAACGATGTGCAGTCGGTGTCTGTCGGGGGTGTGTAGAGCGGCGGGGAGGGGGAGGACGGGCTGTTGGTGGGCATAGACCTTGCCGTGGTGGGAGGTGATGTTGCTTTTGCGTGCGCTATTGAGATACGTGCGGCTGGTTTGGGGTTTGTAGGTGACTAGATTTCTGTTGCAGTTTACGGTATTTGTTGCGCGGTAGACGGTTTTGGTAATTGTTCTTGTATGCTTGTTTTGAGTGTCTGTAATGGACATGACGGGGTCAATATCCATCCAGACAGACATCGGCGGGCAATGCTGGTTGGCTAGGACCAATTGAACCAAATTTTCCGGGGCGCGCGTCATGTGCACCGCAAATGTCGCCGCGTTTGACGGAGTGCTCACGAGAGGGGCAATGGTTTGGGATCCGCCTACTTTGACAGCAACACGTGGATTGCCGTGGTTGGTTCGAACAGTTGACGAGGCCCCATTTGTCGGCACGGTGTTTGTGTGCTTGGCATGGTGGCGTTTGTGGAATGTGTGAAAGTGACGCGTGGCGGTGGAGGGGTGGATCGTTCCCGTCCTCCGTGGACGGCTAGTGTTTGGTGATGCGTGTTGTGCGACACTGGAAGTGTGGTGCAGGCGACCATGTTACGAGCGGTGCGAAACCTCAACGTGGCCCAACTGCCACGCTGGTGGTCGCGGGTGTCGTGCACCAACCCTGTGAGGTCTGAAGGTGGTGATGCGACGCGTAGGGGCTGTGCGAATTGCTGCCGCACGCATTTGCGATCGCCGGTGCGATCTCCCTAAACAGTGGCTGATACGTGGCAGCCTATGAGTTGTTGATGCTACGTAGGGTGTAGAACATGGTCGCGTGCAAGTGGTTGGGCTACGCATGCGAGGTCGCTACGAGAAGGGGTAACACATAGTACGATGGCGGGTGTTGAGGACACGTGGGACAAGCAGGTGGTGAGATGGCGCGTGGTAGTTCTGTATCAATGGACGTTGTGAGTTGCACGTGGCAGGGGGGTAGTGGTGCGAGGCATACAATGCATGGAGAATGGACGGGCTGGATGTGGTATGCACTACCCTAATCTATGGTACTCGTTTGGCTGGAGGTATTGTAACAGTATTGGCGACTCGCGGAGCTGTTTACACGTGAACGGTGCATAGTTGGTGTGGTGGTGCGTAATCGTGCGGCTGTGGTAGGTTCGGCATGTAGTGGGTGTGTACGCTTACGTGGCAGGTATGGTTGAAATTCAGGTACACGTGGGCACGTGTACGTCGCCGCATGTTTTGGTTACTGGGAGGTATGTGAGGTGGGTGGTTGCGGTGCAACGTTATGGTGACCATCCGAGTAACGTGTGTGGTTACTGTATTCCAGTTGTGAAGTTGCCTGTACACTTGCGTGGCGGATGCGGGAATCTGCACACGTTGTTGCCAGAAAGTGACGGGAAGGTGACGGTTGTAGTTACTGACGCTACCACTGTTGCTGAGTCAAACTTTTTTCTTGCGCGGAGAATGCAACTGCAAAGTTATGAAAGCGCCACTTTTAAGTTTTTTTTTGCACTTGCCTTTTCCGCGATGGCGGTCGCTTGCGCGCCCCGCGGGGAGCGTCGCTTTGGCAATTCTCCATCATGATGGTACCTTGGAGTGGTGACGGAGCAAGGTTTACTTTGATGTTTGGGAAACGAGGCCGGGATTCGTCGGAAAATGACACTTTCAAAAGGGCTGGGGTGTCAGCAAATTTCTATTACATCTTCTCGCGTGGCTGTGTTATTCTGGAAAGCTTGTCGTGAGCGCTGCCAAGCAAGCTTCCTGGGACGCTTTCCCCGCTTGGCTGGGAAGGTTGCTCATGAGCAAGCTGCCAAGCACGCCCTTTCTGGGTAAATCGCGACGACGATTACGTGTAAGGGGCGGATTTGTCTGGGCCCATCGTAGGGTGGAGCGTTCACCATCGTGACGCGTTCCTTCGCAGTACAATACAGTAAACGACGAAGACGAGGGCTTGGTGTGAAAAAGCAAGCAGACAAACGATCTGATGCGACTATCTCTATCGGATATCGTGCTCAAGAGTCGCGAAAACCAATGGGCTCCTAGGACGGGGGGGGCCGGGATGATGCGGTGCGGCACTTCCGCGACCCAGGAATTTCGGCCCTTCGGAGACCTCTCGGCCTACGTGAGAAATCTGAGAAAACTGTTGTGAAGTAACGAGAAGCAGAACTGGTTGTGTAGGGACAGCAAGCTGACGTGGACGGAGATAACGGCGCTGGCGTCGCCACGCCACCTGACCACCCATTTCAGCATCCACGAATGCTGAAGATCCCAGCGGAATTCGGTCGACGGAGCCGAATTGCCAGGGTCGACGAGGGGTGTCGAAACAAGTTAGGCAGAAGTTAGGAACAGAAAGAGGGTTTGAACTAGCAGGCAGTTGAGTACAAATAGCAAACCCTAGATTGGGCTGTACTCGCTATAGAGTACCCCACTGTAGGCTAGACAATATAACATTCTGACACACCCCCATAGCCAAAGTGGGGTGTAATCAGCACAACAAGCAGTCACAATAGCAATAGTTCATAAATTATGAGCAAAGGTAGAGGCAGTCACTGAGGGCAAGTGAGGAGGAGGAGGGCTGGCGAGAGGAGAGTAGATGGGAGGCGACGACTGAAGCTGCAGACACACGGGCAACAGACGGCTCTGGTGCAACGCTAGTGGCTACCGGGAGCAAGTGCCCCGGAATACAGGAGTAACTGGCTCTGCGTCTGATCAGCAGCGACAGGAGCAACGGACCCACGGGCGACAGGTGCAACCGGCTCTCTGAGCTACCGGTGGCTATCAGAACCCCGGAATACAGGCGCTGCGGACGACACGACGGCAACCTCCACTCAATCTCCCCCAACAGTCCCACACCCCTCGACACACACCCCCTGCTGCGCCCCTAGCTCCACTCCCCCTTCACCCCCCTAGCACCACTCCTTCGGCTCCCCACACAACCACCCCCCTGAGCGGCAGCTGCAGCAGCGGGAGACGGAGGAGGAGGAGAAGGAGGGGACGGGGCACACAACCGGCACCCCCACACCCGGCTCCCCACACTCCACATCCCCAAACCCTAAAACGGGTGGGATAGGGGCAGGAGCGCGGGGGACGGCGAGAGGGGGACGGACGAGGCGCGCGCAGGCTGCCCGCGCCGCGCGCTGGCCTGGCGCAGCCCGTACGGGCCGCGCGCGGGCCTGGCGCAGCCCGTACGGGCCGCGCGCGGGCCTGGCGCAGCCCGTACGGGCCGCGCGCGGGTCCCAGGGGCGCTTCGACGGGCGACGGGGGGCGCTCCGACGGGCGACGGGGGCGCTTCGACGGGCGACGGGGGGAGGGCGCTTCGACGGTGGGAAACCGCCGCGCGCCTCGGGGCGCACGGCGGGCAGAAAACCGCCGCGCGCCCCGAGCGCACGGCGGGATGAAAACCCTAAAAATTTTCGCCGCGCGCGGAGCAGGACAGCAGCGGAAGCATTAGGTGGCGGGCCCACCCACAGGATCGACCCAGGAGGGTCGACCTGCTCTGATAGCATGTCGAAACAAGTTAGGCAGAAGTTAGGAACAGAAAGAGGGTTTGAACTAGCAGGCAGTTGAGTACAAATAGCAAACCCTAGATTGGGCTGTACTCGCTATAGAGTACCCCACTGCAGGCTAGACAATATAACATTCTGACAAGGGGGGTCGACGGAAGGGGGCCCGACGAGGCGGGCGACTGACGCGCGTGCGGGCCCGCCAGCCTGGCCCAGGGCTGGGCCGAGTGCACGACCGCCGCCCCGCAAACCCCCCCCCCCCCCCGAAAGTGAACAGCGACCCACGTTACCGGGTGGGGGCGGCGAGCTGGCGAGACCTCGCGCGAGGGAAAGTAACTCTGGCGCGAAGGCAGCCCACCCGTCCCTCCTGCCCGCGAGGTCCTAGTAACCCATCGCGGCCTGCCCGTACGGGCAGGCGAGGCCCGTGCGAAATTCGGGGGCTCCCCTCGGGACGATCGGCGATTTCGCGACCCGTTGCGGTGACGCCACGTGCCCGCCCGTCGTTTCGCATCGTTTTTTCTATGCATGCGACATTTCGTACCCGCCGAAAATCGAGCGAAGTCCTGGGTCTCTCGCACCAAGGCGCACGGTTTTCGCGACCCGCTGCGAAATCGACACGTGGTGCCGAAACGTCGCACCGCGTGCATGCGAATTTGCGTCCCCTGGCCGACCGAGGCCAGGGGACGTGACGTCGACCTGCTGGCTCGGCGGCGAGGGTGCACTTGTGCCACGCCACCCGTGCACGAGCCCTGCCGAGCCAGGGACCACGGCCCCCTGGGCGACGCTCAACCGGGCCTGCGAGGCTCCGCCTGGCTTTTCTTCGTTGGAGGTGGGCTGTCCCTTCATTTTCGCGTTCTCGTTTCTCTTTCATGTTCTTTTCCCACCTCTGCGCCTTCCATTCTCCCACCGTTTCTTCCCTTAGCCCGTAGCATAGCATCCTCGCTCTCCCGCCATGGCGGCCGACCAGAAAGCCGACGAAGCGACGCCGACCTCGCGCGACTTCCCCCTGTATCTAAGCGTCGGTAGAGGACTCACATCCAAGTTCGAGGAACACGACTACGCCGTTCTGACAAACCCTATGCTAGAGTTTAACGCCCGTTGCTTGGGACTCGGCCTCAAGTGAGTGACGTATGGGGATGTCGGCGTCGTTATTTCATGCTGGTGATAGCCCTAGCGTGGTTTCATAATACCCGTCTTTTAGGTCGACGGACTCATGGGTTAGGGATTAGGGATGTCGATCACATCGGTGGCGCCGACGTAAGGTGTCTGGTCGGCGTAGGCGATGCGTTGTGCCATATTCATTCGGCTCTCGTCGAATCCCCGACCCGTCGTGTTATTGCCGCAACCGTAGTATCTGTCGGTGTCCCGACCACATCCTCACGCACTCCTCCTGATCATGCATGCGTGCAGGCACGCATGGTTGCGCGGAACGGAGGAGGACCAGCGGCTGTGGTCGATAGGAGTCGGCCGTCTTAGGGCGGCGATGGGTCAGAACGACCATACCGTCTTCGCGAAGGTTTTTGACGCCGACGTGGCGGTTATCCCACTGATATCGAGGTGAGGGTGTTCGGGGTCGTCGCGCGTGTGGTGCAACCTGCGTCGATTATGTGTTCTGATCTATGTCGACGTCCATTGTCTGTGCAGCATCGCACCGCTTCCGGGAACACATTGCAGCGTCATTATCATCCTGTGCCCCGGCGACTTGTTGAAGGCATCGGGCCAGTTGATCAGGACCTCGATCCGGCACGCCGACCCGCAGACTGTGAAGGAGTGGCACATCAAAGAGGCGAAACGCGTGCTGGAGTGAGCTCAATAGTGTAGTCGACGCCGCTTGCGTTGTCAATGCGGAGCGTGCACCGTGCTAACTGACCGTCTGTGCCATGCTTTGCAGGTTTTTCCGGGCGGCTGTAATGGCCGAGCTTCGGCGCGAAGGTAGGAAATGGGACTGGGCGAAGCCGTCCGAGGAGGAGGTGCATGCGAGGCTCGCCGACTGCGACGAACCCCTTCGAGATGTGAGTTTCGTACGTTTGGTGTCAATTCCTTGCGCGATGCAACTGCCGTTCGTCCTTGCGAGATGCGACTGCCGATCTCGGTGCTCATATCAGCGCTCTCCTGTGTTGTGTGCAGAAAGTGCCCGACACCGTCCGGGACGGGGACGCGGGCTCCGGCCTGCTAGCAATGAGCGCGTTGCTCTGGGCTGTGAGGCGGAAGGATCGGTTGGCCGGCGCCCTCCGTCGCAGTGCCACCAGCATGGACAAGGTCGCTGTTGCGGGGTTGAAGGGGCTGCGGACTGAGATGGTAGCCTTCATCAAGAAGCAGGTCGCGCTCATACGGTCGGGCCGAAACGTAGTTGCGGCCGACGTCTGTGACGACGACGGCGAGGAGGTTCAGTCGGCGCCCCAAGCTGGCGGTGTCGCCCCTGCCGTCGCTGATGCGCGTGGCACCTCGGTCGGGAAGCCGGGTAGCGGCGTCGACGAGGCCGATGCGGCAGCAGGACATGGGGTGGCCGGGACCGAGGAGAAGCACCGGGACGAGGTTGTTCATGGGGATGATGATGGGGTCCAGGGTCGTGAGGCGGATCGTGAGGATGAGGGGGGCTCGGAGGAGTCGGAGTCGGAGTCGGAGTCGGTGTCGGAGTCGGTGGAGGAGCAGGAGCAGCAGGAGCAGAAGAAGCAGGAGCACGAGAGGCAGCACCACGAGCAGCAAGAGGAGCAGCATGACGAAGAGGTGGACGTGGAAATGGCGGAGGGGAACGTTGCAGAAGGAGCGGCGGAAACGGGTGGGAGATCGGCGGAAATCGAAGGAGAGGGGAAGGGGGCGACAGCGGAACCCAGCAAGGAGGTCGGCGAGGAGGCGGCTCACGGGGGGAGTGGGATGGTCGTTGTCGGCGAAGGGAAGGAAGTTGTCGACCTCGAGGCCGACGAAGATGGGGATTTCGCCGCGGCGACGAAGCAGACGGGCGTGGAAATGCATACCGATGCTACCGCAGAGAAGGCCGGGGGGGAGCGGTCCAGGAAAAAGAAGGCGGTGAGCGGTCATCCAAGTTCCACCGCAGTTGGTCGGCAGGCGATGCCGGACGTCGTCGAGCAGCTGCGTGCGGAGAACCGACAATTGCGTGCCGACAATGCACGCTTGCAACGGCAGCTCGGTGATCAGGCGGGGCGGGTCGACTGCTTGGCGGCGGCGGTAGCTGGGATCCTCGACAAGCTCACGGCATTGACCGCCCAGGTTGCGGACACCGACCGGAAATCGGTGGAGCGCCTCAAAGAGGCCACGTCGACCATGGCGGCCACAATCACCGAGGACCTCACCAGCAACCTGGAGAACGCAGTTGAATCGGGCAAGAGGTTTGCCGAGCTAGCGAGGCAGATGCTGCTGGATATTGACGCCCCCAACGGACGAATGGCGGTCGCTCGAGCGACCGCGGTGGACCAATTGGCCGACCACGTGACGGGTGAGGTGGGTGAGGCGAGGAAGGCTTTGGAGGAGACGTTCATAAAATACATCGGCGCCGCGCAGACCAACATTGCAGCCGCCGTGTCTCCCCGCCTCGTCGTGCAGCCGCCGCCGCCGACCACCCCAGCGCAGGCCTTGCCGGAAGAGTTCCTGAATTCATTCAAGGAGGATCTGCTGAAGGCGGTGACGGAGGTCACGCAGCAGTCTTTCCTCGCCTCCGGTTTGAAGATAATGACCGAGATGGTCGGCACTGTGGCGACCCAAGCTCGGCGTGGGTCGTCGCCGTCGGCCAACGACGCCGGCCATGCGCAACCTATGGAGGCCACGAAGCAGGGTCTGAAGAGGGGGGCAGGCGGCGGGGGGGGCGACGGAGACGACGCGGGGAGCACGAAGCGGAGCAAGGGAGCGGGGGGTTCTCGCGTCGCCGGCGACGGTAGCAAGAAGGCCGGAGAAGGAGGGGGGGGGCGGACGGAGACGATTCGGCGAGCGCGAGGCAGACCAAGGGAGCGGTTGGTTCTCGCGTCGCCGGCGATGGGAGCAAGGGAGGCGGGGAAGGCAGTTCGGGGAAGCAGTCGGGGAAGAGCGTGCTCGACATGCTCAAGAAGCACTGGGCTGGGGTTCGAGCGGCCAGCACTGATCAGGGTGGTGGGGGTCCCGCCGACGAGCATGCCACTGATGACGCACTGCCAAGGGCTCCGCCTTCGGTCGCCGATAAGCCACCACGACAGGGTAGCGGTGAAGAAGGGCTGCGCGACAAGGAGAAGGCGGCCGCAAAAACGGCCCCAGCTGGCCAGGGCCCGAAGACAGGGGTCGCGGTGGCGTCAGCGGTTCCTCACCAGCCCCCAGCTGGTGCACGCCCTCCGACCGGACCGTCTGCCGGGCGACCTGCCGACGTCCCGCGCTCTGCCGACGTCCCGGCTGCCGACAAGGCTGGCCGCGCGGGGAAAGGGGCGGCAGTTGCGGACGCGCTCAAGGAGCAGCTCAGGCGCCTAGCCGGCCACAAGGCTGTTCAACAGCCCCCCGCTGCTGTCGACGCCCCATCTGCCAGTGTCCCAAAGTCGCCGGTCGTCGCCGCCCGTGCTCCTGCAGACCCAAAGTCCGCGTTGCTGCGCGCCCAGCTGGGCGCACTAGCGTCGACTGCGCCAACTCAGCAGGCTTCTGCCTCCGGCGCTAAGACGTCGTCGGCAAAAGTCGCACCACCCACCCCTGTGGCAGCTGAGGTTGAGAAGGCGGCGGAGAAGGGCGTTCGTGCCGCCCTTGCCACCGGCGGCGGCCCCGTCGAGCAGGCGCCCCCCGATGCTGATATCGCTGCCATACAGGCCCACCTGGATGCTGCCAATCCCCGACCGCTGGCCATCTCCGACACGGCACATGTGGAGCCTTCGGCGGGTCTCGTCGGCAGTCCAGCAGAGCCGACGCGGGCTCACAGAGGAAGACGCGGGAGAAGTCGGAGGCGAAGGCGGCGGATAGAGGGAAGGGGAAGGCGGCTGAGACGGCGGCTGACAAGGATGGAGGCGGCAATACGGGGGTGAAAGGGAAAGCGGGGGAGAATCAGAAGTCGCTCGGCGAGGGTACGTCGACGGGGAGGAAGGGGAAGGACAAGTCGGTAGGAGAAGGTGCGTCGACGGGGAGAAAGGGGAAGGAGAAGGCGGTCGGCGATGGTTCGTCGAAAGGGAGAAAGGGAAAGCGGAAGGCGGCGGAGGAGGATGTCGAGGAGGTGGAGGACGTCGAGCAGGAGGAAGAAGAAGAGGCGGAGGAGGAGGTGGAGGAGGCGGATGAGGACGATGAGGAGGAGGAGGAGGTGGAGGAGGAGGAGGAGGAGGGGGGAAGAGCAAGGAGAGGCGGGGTCATGGCATCCGACACGATACCTCGGGCGACAAGCTAGGATGGGTCGGCGAGATTAAGGTGCACGGCATCAATCGATACATCGGCAAGTCGCGTGAGAAGATGGAGCTCGCGTACGTGCACTCCATCGCGTTCGTCGTCTACGACGGTTTCGTGAGCAAGGTGCTCATGAACGAGCTCACCGTCCTGGACAGCGCCGAGTTGGAGAGGTGGAAGGAGGTGTGGGAGGAGGTCAGGATCTTGCCGACCGGGATGTGGACGGTGATGTGGGCCCGGGGAACGCTCCTTCCAAAGACACGGTAAGTCGGCAATCCTCCTACCCAAAGTCGATGTCGTTGTGGTGGTCACTAATGTTCGCCCTGTTTGTTGTGCTGGCGTGACAGGCTGAATGAGATCCTCGACAAGTATCGACATTACAAGACCACTGGCGATGCGCTGCACGCCGCGCTCCTGCCAGCGATATGGTACCCAGTCGATCCCGACACCGAGGAAGGCCGAGAGAAGTCGGCGTCCATGCTGTCCGCGTTGATTGGCCGCGTGTCAATGTGCGCTGCGTATGGGAAGACCGCTGCGACAGCGGCGAGAAAGGAGGGAGACAGCGACGAGAAGACGGATATGGCGGCATGGGCGTTAGGAGCATCCGCATGCGCTGTGTGGTGCTTCGTCGAGAACGGCGATGCCCAGGTGGAGGATGCTGTGGAAGAAGGGAAGGCGGCGGCGCTTGTGGGCGGAGCGAGCCAGGCGACCGCCGATGTATTCGGCAAAGTCATGGAGGCGGTGCTGAACGCCGAGATCAACAGGGACCGCCCCCTGGGAGAGGTTGCTTACAACGTCGCGCCAGCACTCAAGAGGACCGCCCTTGACATGGCCTATCCGGGGGTGGATGCCGGAGTCGATGCCGACGTGATCGCAAGAGCGACGGTCGAGACGATGGCGTTCTGGGGAATGTGCCCCGTCGCCGGGCCGAAACTCAAAGCGAGGGGCATCGCGGTGCCGATTGACGCGCAGATGAAGGCCGATATCGACAACAGGGGGAGAAAGGGTCAGAGGGGCAAGAAGGCGACGAAGGCCAAGGGCGGCACGGAGAAGAAGGGGACGAAGGGCCAGAAGGCGAAGGAGTCGGCGTAGTCGGGGAGGGGCATATGTAGCGCTATGCCTACTGCTAGCTTGGATTCATTGTTGCTTGGATTTGATGCTGCTATGGTCGATCTCGTTTTGTGTGTTTCGGCTGTCGGACCCCTTTGATGCTGGTTTTTTGCGTTTCCTTGTGTGAGTGCATGTCGACTTTATGTAGGATGTGTAATGAACATTTGAACCAGTATCTTGTCACATCACGAAGGATACCAGGCCGACACGTGACTAACTATGTTAGAACTACCACATGAGCATTGTGAGAAACTCAAAGTCGACAACTGTATAAGTACGAAACACATGCATGCTGTAACAACATCATCTACAACATGCAACAGCCCAGCATTCACGCGGTCTTCTTGCGCTTGGTCGACTTCTTGGTCGGAGGCAGCTTCCCGGCGTCGTTTTCGCGGGCCAGGTCGGCCAACGCCTTCTTCATCCCCTCCTCCCATGTGTCCGGGAAAAGGTCGGCGACAAACTTCTCCGGCTTGAACCCGCGCGCCACGAGCGCACTGGCGAGACGAAGCTTGGCAAATTCCGTCTTGCCGAGCCCCTTGACGCCCTTACCCTGCCCGGCATAGGTCGGTTTGTTGCCCGCGTTGAGCACCGTGAGGGCATCCGAGAAGGTCCCAATGCCAGGCGCCGCTATCGTGTTAAGCGCGTCGACGACGGCTTCGGTGTCGGCTTCGCCGTCGCTCTTGCGAAGCTGGCGCACGGCATCGATTACCTTCATCATGCGGCGCACCCTCGTCCCGTGTGCTCCCTGCGAGGCTCCGTCGAGGAGGGTGTGGCGGTCGACGAATCCCGGCTCGAAGAACCTGTCGCACAGACGACGGGTGTCGGCGCTGGTGCACGAGGTCCAGAGGCGCCACGCGTCCCTCACGGTCGTTGCATTCCGCCAAGGCTGAACCACGTTCAGCTCGTAGCTAGCCTCCTCGACCGTCTGTGGGGGTTTTTTGGGTTTCTTGGCTCCGTCACCCCTGCTTGCCGACTCCGCGGAGCCACCGTCGCTCGGCGATTGTTCGTTCGCAGCTGGCGGCGCCTCCGGCATCCTACGAGCTTCTGAAACGCGGAGAGCCTCGGTGAGGCGGGTTATCTCGTCCGTCATCGACGCGATGGTAGCGTCGCGCTGCTCGAGCTTCTCCTCGAGGTCGATCTTCTCGACCGCTGACCGCTCCCTCTCGAGCTTCAGCGTCGTTGTGAGGGAGACGACCGCGTACTGGGCGTCATGGCGGACCGATATCTCCTGCAATGTAGGCGAAAAACGGTGCAGGTGAGGTGTTGTCATCGGGCACAGTGCTCATGGCGATGTCGACATAAAGATGACTCACCTCTGGCTGGATGAGGGTTGGGTCTTGCCGCTTTTTGATGGTCTCGGTGTCGGTCTTCTCCACCCTCTTCGCCCAGTGCTGGAAGAGGGGAATCCGGCAGAGCTTGGAATACTGGACGTACGGGTGCCAAGGCGTGCGGACGAGTTTCACAGCGAGGTCCTCGGCGACAATGCGGCGGAACATCTGGAGGGTGCGCCAGAAATGCACGGCAGCAACGTCGGCGTCGGACCCCTTCTTCGCGAGTTCTTCCGCCTGCAATTAGACAACAGACGTGGGTAATTACCGTGGTTGAAAGTACAGTGCCATGCGATGCTTGGTCGGTACCGATCGACATACATTCTTAAGGAGCTCGTCGACGCCGGGGAAGATGTGCTCGGCGATGAGCTTGAGAAGCTCGTCCGACGGTTCCACCCTGCTGCGCCCCAAGAAGTAGTCCTGCGTGTAGCCCGAATAGCCGGCCTTCTTCATCACCACGCCGACGGGAATGGCTGTGATGTAGGCTCGAGTCATCTTGTCGAGAGCCCAGTGACCCAGCTCGGCTATCTCGGCGCGAGGCGTACCGTTGATGGCCAGCTCCTGCGCCCCGCCTGCCCGAGCGGCATGGACGTTCCGCTTGCAGTACACCCCGTTCGTCTTCCACATCTGCCTCGTCCATCGCTGGTGGCTGGCAGCGGAGAGTTCGCCCTGCTCGGGGTCGTTGCGGGCGAAGAACAGGTGCTTCTTGTACCAGCGCTCGCGTGTGCTGGTGTCGACCGGCGGAATGAGGTCGACGCCGTGAAACTGGCCGATCTGGTCGAGGATGAAGTGTAGCCACAGTCCGGTCTCGCCGACGGCGCACAATTCCGCTTCGAGGTGCCGCGCGGCGTAGCTCTGCTGAAGACGCGCATCCTTCGACGTCTTCGAGTTCCGCGCGGCGACCACCATGACGACCGGCTGGTTATCCGGGTTTACCGACGAGGTGCTCGCCAGTCGGTACAAGAAGATGTCGGGGAGCGTGATCTCGCGGATGCTTGCACCGCGCATGAGGCTGTGGTGGGAGAGCAGCGTGAGCACCTTGACGAGAAGGAACCTCCACAGCGTCTGCGAGGGAGTGGTGAAATGCGGGCTCCATGCCGACGCCGCCCAAGCCGGCAGCACCCTCGTCATGATCTGGCGGAACTGTTCGGCGGTGTATGTGTCGCCGATGGTGCCGCGTCGACGGTCGGCGCAATTACTGTCGACAGAACAATACGGCGGTAGGATTATTAGGGCGATGGGAACAAATCGTCACCGACTAGAAAACGGCGCTGGATGCCAACTTACTTGATGTCCCTCTGGTTTTTGGTGCGGACCATGACCCGCACCTCCGACCGGACAACCGAGATTTCTCGCATGATGCCCAACTCCTTCTCCTTGTACAGCGTCGCTTCCACCCTCGCCGCCATCTGGCATGCCTTGATGCGGCCGAGGATCATGTGCACCGTGTAGGACGGCACCGGCGCGTTCGTCTCGGCGTCGATCTTGAACTCCCGCCTCATGAACTTGACGTAGGCGCGCAGCCGCGTCGGAGTGACCTTGGGGCCGTGCAGCCAGATGTGCTTCCGTTTGACCACCTTCGGGTTGTCCCAATCCTTGCTCTTGTTGCAGTGGATCCAGTGCCCGATCTCGTCGACGTGCCTAGTTCGTTCCCCGATCGGCAGCTTGTCGCCTATCTCTTTGAGCATCTTCGCGGCCCACCTCTTGTAGTGGTAGATCCATGAGATGTAGGACTGGAGCGTGCTCTTAGCCTCGATGGTTTTCAGGTGGCGCAATGCCTCCATCACGAGCACGTCGACGCACGCGTACACCATATCTTCCTCTACGAAGTCGGCCGCCTTCCACTGTTCTCGAGGGACCGACGTGTTCATCAGATCCTCGAGCTCGTCCTCGTCCAGAAGTTCCTCGATGAACGCACGTTCCCCCCTGAGCTTTTCTTCCAACGTGCGCGGACCTGGGCCACGTCGGGGCCGCGCGTCGGCTTCGTCGTCCTCGTCGCTCGCCGAGGAGTACCCTAAACCCTGGTCGCCCGCTACGTCCGGCACCGACGACGGCCCGGCCTCCGCTGCATTCGTCGGTGCCGACGTGTCTTTGCTTGGTTTCGTGAACTCCCCTATGGGCGCGGGTGGAACGTCCTTGGTGAACTCTCCCTTCGGGATTTGGGCCAGGGCGTCGAGATCGTAAAGCAGGGGCAGCGTCGACGAGGGGTTACTGTTCGGTGTACGATCTACCGGGCGGACATCCTCACCCTGGCTAGCGGGGTTCGGAACGTCCGTCATGTCGACGTCGGCGGGTGGTGGCTGCGGTTGCGGCGGTGTCGAGCGAGGCTGTGCTCCGGCCATGATACCGCGACCTAGGGTCTCGTGAAGGGAAGTCGGTGTGGTGAGGTCGGTGAAATGAAACATGGCGATTCTAAGTCGGCGGTATCTGACAGGTCGGCATCGCAGACAACACTACGAGACGGCGGCCCCGACGTCTGACTATTCTGACGACGCCGACGTTCCACGTCTGCCGACAATCTCCCGATGGAAAAAAAACTAAGGGCGAGCCGTCAAGGGAACGGGGAAAAAATCTAAGTGCCAGCTAACGGATGAAAAGCACAGAGAACGGCAGGCAGAATGAGCGACCTGCAATTGGACCCCAGATTGGTATGGTCGTGAGCGACTCCGCTCCACTTGGCGCTCCACGCAAACCCCTGTGCAGGACGCAGCTATGCATGTACGCTCGTGCGGCGGCGCCGTGACCGACGTGCCACCGGGCGTGCATGGCTGCTTGCTTGAAGCGCTTCGCTCATAATGCGCCTTTCATGGGTGTTACACGCTGGCTCTGTGGTGCGGTACGTGGGGTGTCGAGATAGCTAGACAAGGTTGGTTCGATTGACGAGAGAGTTTGGTACAAGAAACACAACCCTAAAATGTTATCCCCTATAACATCTACCCCACTACAGCCTACCAATATATATCACACATATATATCATTTGACATGGGGTGGTCCCTGCGCGGTAGTTCGAGGGCGGGAGACACTGCCGCGTGGCACCACGATGAAGACCTTCTTGTTAGAATGAGAAGAGTATGTGTGATTAGGTGGAGGTTGGGGTACAAGACTAGAGTGTCGAGTGAGTTTCTGTACCCCTTAAGGCTAGCCCCAATATAGCCTAGATACTAACATGCATATGTTTTGACACACCCCCATAGGCGAAATGGGGGATAGCCAGAGCAAGCAATGGTCACAAGACCAGTCAAGAGAAGAAACAAAACACGGCTCAGGGTGGATCACAACGTCACCACACACACTGAGCACAAACAAACGGCCACAAGGCCAGTCCACATGTAGAGGTATATAAGCAGCAAGAACAGCACAGTGATCTCTACCTAGCAATGCAAACATGCACGTATATATATATATATATATATATATATATATATATATCACAGTACAAGCAAGGCCTACAGCAAGTGAGGAAATGTGGGCACAAGCCCTAGCAAAGTGCAGAAACGCTGATGATCACCAGACGGAAGCGCCTTAGTGAATATATCAGCAGTGTTGGCCCGAGTGGCCACGTGACGCAGACGAAGCTGACCACGCTGCTGCAGCTCTCGAGCCAGGAAGTAACGCAGAGCGATGTGCTTTGTTCTGTGCTCCAGTCTGTGCTCCTCACACAAGGCAATGGCGGCCTTGTTGTCGACGTACAGCACTGGAGGAGAACGAGGCTGCTCTCCCAAGTCAGTCAGCAGGTAGGTGAGCCAGCGCAACTCCTGTGCAGCCATGGCTGTGGCGTAGATCTCAGCCTCACAACTGGAGCTGAGAACTGAAGACGAGCGTGTAGAACGCCACGAAACTGAACCAGAGCCAAGGCTGAAGGTGTAACCCTGTGACGACCGCTGAGTAGCCTGGTCGTCAACCCAAGAAGCGTCTGAGTGCCCAGTGAGAACAACTGGGCTCGTCCCTCCAAGCACTAGCCCCATGCCTGATGTGCTGCACAAGTAGCGCAGTACCCTCTTAGCAGCAGCCATGTGCTCAGGTCGGTGCCGACCAGGAGCCACGTAGCGAGCCAGAAGACCAAGAGGGTACGCGAGGTCAGGACGAGTGCAAGTCATCAGGTACATGAGGCAGCCAACTAGCTCTGGGTAAGGACCACTCGGCTCTACGGACTCGTCCGAAGGTGGAGCTGAGAGCGAATGACCTGTAGCCAGAGGAGTGGCCTGTGCTGAGGACCAGGTGAAGCCGAAGCGCTGAAGGACCTGCTGCACCATGTGTGACTGAGTCAGGGTGATGGTGCGGCGTGCTCTGTCCCGGGTGATCTGCAAGCCAAGGTAGCTGCGCAGCTCACCCAAGTCTGTGCACGTGTGTCTCTTCTGCAGCTCCGACTTCACGTGGGCGAGAGCCTCAGTGTCCGCAGTGGCAAACACCAAGTCGTCGACGTACACGAGGATGTAGAACGGCGGCAGTGAAGTGTCGGTGCGCAGAAACAGCGACGGGTCAGCTGTGGAGGGAGCAAACCCAAGTGCCGCAAGTGTAGTCCTCAGTGTGTCGTGCCACTCACGAGGCGCCTGGCGGAGACCGTAGACTGGCCGCCGGAGGCTCCACTGGGTACCAGGAGGGAACGACCCAGTGAAGCCCAGGGGGCGGCGCAGCCAGATCTCCTCGTGCAGGCTGCCCTGCAAGAAAGCTGTGCTGAAGTCAAGAGAGTGAAGCTCGTAGTCACGGTGAGCGGCAACGTGCAGCAGCACCCGAAGAGTGGTCATCTTCGGGGTGGGGGAGAAGGTCTGGAAGAAGTCTACTCCCTCTCGCTGACTGAAGCCTCGAGCAACGTAACGAGCCTTGAAGACAGGCGGAGAACCTGGCGGCCGCTTCACCCTGAAAATCCACATGCCACTGACGATGTTCGCCCCAGGAGGGGGAACCTCGTCGACGTAAGTGCCAGTGGACTTCCAGGATGCCATCTCTGCGTCCATGGCTGTCTGCCACTGAGAGGAGTACTCACCCGCGATCGCCTCAGCGTAAGAGCGCGGGGTCGGGATGTCTGGTGCATCCGGGTCTCCCTCAGGTGCAATCAGCATGGACACGAGATGAGGTACAGCAGCGGCAAAGCACTCAAACTCCTCCTGCCTGTCCTCAAGGACGTCCGTGCCAAGAGCACACTCACCCCCGACGGACGGAGGACAGACAGACTCAGACTCAGCAACTAGACTCGCGGCGTAGTCTAGACGACAGTGAGCAGCAAAGTCGACAAGCTCAGCAACTAAGGCAGACGCAGCAGCAGACTCAAAGGAAGGGTCAGTGACAACAGTGGCCAGGAGACGCGTGACAGTAGGGTGAGCAGCACGTACACGGTCAGACTCAGGGTCTGGAACGTCAGGCAGAGAAGACGCAGGGGGGGACGGCAGTGGAACACGCAGTGGAGCAGTGGACGGACGAAGTGTCATCTGGTGCGTGCCAGGGACAGGAGGAGGACGCGGACGTGGGACACGAGGACTAGTGCGAGCAGTGCGAACGGGCGACGCAGGACGAGACGCAGGCTCACGACGCTCAGCAAGACCTCCTGTCTGCTCAGTGTAAGGAGAAGGGGCAGGCAGTGGTGAGCCAGGCTGTAACGGAAGACCAGTAGACGACGGGAGGGTAAGAACCTGACGAAGAGCAGCGTCAGGCGGTGGCAGAGACGATGGAGACGGCGGAGCAAAGAACAGTCGTGGCTGCGCAGTGCCCCCAGCACCAGCAGCTCCACCACCTCCAGCAGCTCCAGCACCTCCAGGACCAGCGTCACTAGCAGGAGCACCCCCAGAGCCGGCACCTGTAGTCCCAGGGTCTCCTGTCGAAGTGTCCCCAGCAGCAACACCCCCAGACTCAGCACCAGCTCTAGCAGCACCGTCAGCACCTGCACCTCCAGCTCCAGCAGCACTCGCTCCTCCAGTAGCTCCAGCAGCACCTCCAGGCCCAGCAGCTCCAGCACCTCCAGCGCCAACCCCAGGGTCGGCAGCCACACCAGCACCAGGAGCTCCAGCGCCCTCAGCTCCAGTGTCAACAGTACTCCCAGCTCCCACAGTACCACTGTGGCGGCGGCAGTACCGAGAGTACCACTCACGCAGCTCCAAGGAAGAAAGAGTGCCTCTAGGCGCAGCACCCCCAGGCTCAGTAACCCCAGGCACAGCACCCCCAGGCTCAGTACCCCCAGTGTCAGCACCCCCAGGCGCAGCACCCCCAGTGTCAGCACCCTCAGGCCCAGCACCCCCAGCGGCAGCACCCCCAGGCTCAGCACCCCCAGTCTCCACACCCCCAGGCTCAGCACCCCCAGTCTCGGTACCACCAGACCCAGCACCACCAGGCTCGGCACGCTCAGGCTCAGTACCTCGCGCAGGACCAGAGTCGACAGCTACCTCGACAGGCTCGACCGGGTCTACCTGGGAAACACCTGAGGTTGCAGGACCCTGGGGAGGCAGGGGGTCTACCACAGCAGCACCTGGAGTGAGGAAGAGCGGCGGAGGGGGGAGCGGGGCAGTGCGGTAGGGGAAGAGACGGTAGAAGGGGACCGACTCGTCAAACGTGACGTCCTGAGAAGGGAAGACACGGCGCGAGGCAGGGTGGTAAAACTGCCAGCCAGACGCGTCAGGGACAAAGCCAAGGAAGACACAGGGGAGGGTACGGGAGGAGAGCTTGTCCGCGGACGCATCGCGGACAAAGGCACGAGATCCCCAGACTCGAAACACCGACGCATCGCCAACCTCTCCCGTCCAACGCAGTGTCGGCGAGGTGTCCGGGTCAGAGACACGGGGCCAGAGGTTGAGCTGATGCGCGGCGTACCGTACCGCAAACGGCCACAGAAAGTGGGGGGCAGCCGCATGGACCAAGGAGGTACGAGCGACCTCCATGACCAGGCCAATGCGGCGCTCAGCAACCCCATTCTGCTGCGGAGAGGCCGGAAGCGTGAACGTCTGCTCAATGCCCTCCCCCTGACAGAAGGCTCTCAAGAGGTCGGAGGAAAACTCACCACCTCTATCAGAGTGCAGTCGCAGGACTGGAAGGTCCGAGCGAAAGCGCCTCTCCAGCTGGAGACGGGTAGTGCGGATCCAAGGGATCAAGACATCAGGGACCTCACCCTTGGTGCGCAAGGGGAAGACCGTGGTGTAACGCGTGTAGTCGTCAACTACCAGCAGAAAGTAGCGCTCCCCGCCCTGTCCACGGACGCGGGCGGGGCCCCACACGTCCATGTGGAGTGTCTGCAGAGGAGCCTCTGTCGGGGGAAACTCGGAGGAGTGAGGAGCGGCGCGCTGCCGCCCCTCGACACAGGGAAGACAGGGAGGCGCAGGCGAGGGTGGGAGGGGAGGGAGAACCCGGGGAAGACCAGAGACAAGGAGGCGACGGTGCATGCCGCGAAGGCGCTGCACTGACGGGTGACCAAGGCGGTGGTGCCAGAGGACAGTCTGGTGGGACAGGGAGCGACACAAGCAGGGGGCCGACAGCTGACCTGACGCAGACGCAGACGCAGCGACCTGAGGGGACTCAGTGGTTAGTGTGTACAAGTCCGACCCCGGCTCCCTAGTGAAGGTAGCAAGGTGGCGACCCGTCCGGGCACACGTACAGTGGGTCACACGCTCATAGGCAGGGGTGAACTGGTGAACACCCCCGTCCTGTAGAGCAGAGCCCGCCACCAAGTTCGTAGAGAACGAGGGGAGGTAAAGACCTGACAGGGTGCCAGACGGGACCGCAGGACACGGGAGGACAGTGGAGGAGGTCGCAAGAACCGGACCCCCGGAGGGGTCAGCCAGGGAGACAGCAACCGGTCTAGGAAGCTGCTCGAGGGCAGTGCGGTCGCGAAAGAAACAGCGGGAAGCACCTGAGTCCAGGGTGAAGGTGTGCAGTGCCGCAGTAGACGCTGTACCTGAAGGCGCAGTCTCACAAGCACCTGGGGCAGCAGACACACCTGCACCTAGAGCAGTTGTCTCACCAGGACCTGGGGCAGCGGACGCACTAGCACCTAGAGCGGCAGCCTCACTGGTCGCAATGCCTGGGTCTGGTGGCACACACAAGTAACAGTCACCCTCAACACTAATAGTCAATGCATACATGGCTCCAAGAATAACATCAAAGTCAAGTGCAAATACATCAATGTTCTTTTTAAGCAGATCAGCCCAGCGGGGCAGCTCAGAGGCCTCCGGGAACTGTGCACGCCAGGCATCGTCTAGACGAAAGAAGCAGCGGTGCGGCGTGTGGAAACGCCCACACGTCTGACCAGCGCGGTCACCGGTGCGGATGACATACGTGCAGGTGCCTCCACCCCCAGACCCCCCATGCTGAGAGTACCACTCACGAAGCTGCTGGGACGACGGGGTCTCTCCAAGACGCTGCTGCTGGCGCTGGGCACCACCCGAGCCTCCACGCTGCGCTGGTCCACCCCGACCACCACCCGAGCCGCCGCCACCACGCCCACTGCCGCCACCACCACCACCTCCATCCCGGCCTCCCCCACCACCACTGCCGCCACCACCCCCGCCGCTGCCACCCCCGCCGCTGCCACCTCCGCCGCTGCCACTGACCCCCCCAGCCCCGCCACCACCCCCACCACCGCCACCACCCCCACCGCCTCCACCTCCACCGCCACCCCCACCTCCCCCACTGGTACCGCCGCCACCCTTGCCCCCCTTGCCCTTGCCGCTCTTGCGCCTCCAGCTAGGAGCAGACGCAGCCCCGACGTCCTCAGCACCGAGGAAGTCGACAGCGGCAGCAGAGGCAACCGAGGGGAGAAGGGGGGAAGGGGAACACCCGTCGAAGAAGGGCGTGCGGGGGTCGCCACGAGAGGCACCTACAGCAACTATACTAGCCTCAGCTGCAAGCAGATGCTTCTCGAGCAGGTCAATGGTGAGCTCGGTAGGGCAGAGGGCGAGAAAGTGGTCCCTGACTGCGCGAAGAGAGTCAGGGAGACGGGTGACTAGGTGGTAGAGAACGAGGTACATCGGTGGGGGGTTCTTGGCGAGAAACTCAGCAGGGAGGGCGGCTCGGAAGCGAGTGTCACTGGTGCGGAGGTGTGTAATGAGGTCAGCGACTGTGGGAAAGGCGGCGAGATCGGGGAAAAGATAGGGCAGAGAGAGACGGCCTATCGTAGCGGAGGCAGGTGAGGAGTAGCGGGCGACTACTGCATCGTACAGCTCCTTAGCAGTCTTGTGCTGGCCAAAGTGCGCGCGCTCATCTAACGGCAGGTGGCTGCGAATGGCTAGGCGAGCGTGGGCGTCACGAGTCTGCCACTGGGAGCGAGCTGTACTGTCAGCAGTGTCAGCAGGTGCGAGAGCGGTTCCGGACGCGTGGTCATACAGCGAGACGTCATCCTTAGCGGTGATCTGGAGGAAAAGGTGGAGATCGTCAAGCCAAGCATCAAACTGGAGCGGACGGCCCTCAGCATCGAAAGAGAGAACTGTGGGTGTAGCCATAGTGGCAGTAGCGGCAGTAAGAGCAGTAGTAGGAACAACTGTAGTGAGAAGAACAGCTGTAACAGCAGGAACAGGGACAGTAGGTGCTGCAAAACCCTAAACCCTAAACAGTAGGCTCAGTCAGGGCGGCGCGGCTCGGGCAGGTAGGGCAGCGCAACGGCGGGCCTATGCACGGTGCGCGGCGGCGCCTAGGGTTGCAGTTGCGTGCAGGCCGCGGCTGGGGTCCTGCTGCAGCTAAGCACGAGCTGCAGCTAAGCGCGAGCTGCAGCTAAGCGCGAGCTGCAGCAGCCGACGCGCGATCGCCACTGCGCGCGGGCTGCGACCTGCGGGCGGGCGGCGGCGTTACGAGCGCCGTCCTAGGGGCGAGCGGTCGGGCGTGGGCTGCACTCGCGCGCAGGCAGCGGCTACGAAAGCAGGGGCGGCGGCCTACGGGCGACGCGAAGCCCTACGGGCGGGCCGACGGGCGGCTAGCGACCTGCTCGTGGGCGGATCGAGCCGCGCGAGCGGCCTATGGTCGTCGCGCACGCGATTCGGGCCGCGCGCAGGCTGCTAGCGGGCAAAAAACGAGGCCGCGCGCGGGCAAAAAGGGGGCCGCGCGCGGTCGTCTAGCGGGCTACGCGACCAGGAAACGAGGCGCGCGAGGGCGCACGAAAGGAAGAAGGCGCTCGAGGGCGCTAGCGGAAGGGCGGGCCCTTAGTACAAGGTGGTCCTAGGTTCCTAACCTAGGCTTCTGATGCCATGTTAGAATGAGAAGAGTATGTGTGATTAGGTGGAGGTTGGGGTACAAGACTAGAGTGTCGAGTGAGTTTCTGTACCCCTTAAGGCTAGCCCCAATATAGCCTAGATACTAACATGCATATGTTTTGACACTTCTGGTCGACGCCGACATTCCCGCCAGTATCCACTGCACCTAGGCAGAGGTAGTGGACGGTCGGATTTCGCCTTGGGCATGTGGGCAACCGTTGGATGATGGCCGTGTGGTACGCACCGACCTGGCAACGCTTGGGCGCGAAGTTTTCCCACGCGAAGCACCCCCACCTTCCGTTGGCCCGTCGTGGCCACCCTGGCTGTCCACGATGGCCCCGCCATCCAGGGGTCGATCTCGGACGTCTCTTTTTTGGCCGCGTGGCGATCATCGCGGCCCCGCGTGCCGAGCTGGGATGACGTCACGCGGCTGAGACGACCTTCTCGGGATTGTCTCAGCGGAACCCAAGGTCGACAGGTCGTCGACAATCCCGAGGGGTCACCAGCACTGGGCCCAGCCAGCTCGCCTGGGCTTTCCACGCGGTGGTCGTCGTGGGGTCGACAACCCCGAGGAGGGGGGTTGTCCGTTCTGGCCCGCGAAAATGGGCGGCATTTTTCGTCCGCTGAGCTCTATTATGCTGAAACGAAGGTTCGGAAGCTGCTTCACTAGGCAATGTTGCTAACCCCACGTGCGTAATCTATAACACCTAATCACGAGGCCCACTCGGTTAGTTCCCAGAGGACTAGTGGGGCGGCAGTGGTGAATGCGACGAGCAACTGCTTGTAAAATCCAAATGACGACGATTTAGCGAATTGCATCTGCTAGATTTGGGCGATAACGCTGGAAATGCACTGGTTCGAGCGAAGGCACGACCAGAAACACCCTTGTCGCCATGGTTGGGAAGGGAAGCACAGAAATGTACTCGCTGAGAGGTCGGGTCGCCCAGTCAGGGATGTCCCAAAAGGTTCATACGGTACATTAGGTTCAGTAAGGAGCTTGACGTTCTAATGCATAATGAAAATAGCCTAAATATGTTAACCAGGCTGTTCAGATGATGCACATTATACTGTACTCCGTCATACTTTCAGGCCACACTGGGCCTTACTCGAGCATCCCATTTTGATAATGTTAGTCTGCCTCGCCACAGGCAAAAAAGGGGCCCAAACATCGTCCTGCTGTCAGAACGTTTACATGCACCCATGGTTGCCCTCGATGCGATGATCAATATGTCAGTCCAGAAGGAGTAGCGGATACATGCAACCTACTATGAAGAAACAACAGCCACTACCGTACAATTGATCATTTAATAATTCACTAACAAAAAGGATTACCAACTCTCACCATCATAAAGCTCGTCTAAACTATAAAAAACACTCGATGACGGGCTCAAGGAGTGCAAAAGTTCTGCCAAGTCCTTGCACGAGTGCTGCCCTGAGCTTCCAATTGAATCTGTAGATCCAGAAGCCGCCAGAAAATCATTTGGACGATATTCACCTACACCCGCTGGCGGCTTGCAAAAATCTTGGAAGCCCGTTGACGGTTCGCAAAAAGGGCGTGCAGCAACTTGAATTGCCCCGCACGCATCTTCACAAATCACAAGCTGCTGCTGACTTGTACTGGTGCGCCTTTCTTCCACCGCATCAGCTCCAATCAACCTAAACCCGTCACCCTGCGGATCATCACAGGAATTCTGGCCTGGGAGCGAAAACGGCACTTCCCTGTGCGCCGCAGAGTTCGTGCACTGCTCCAAGGCGAGTAGTTGACTGGCATCAGGCCATGAATCGCTGGGCCACGTGACTGCATCCCCAAGCAGATCAGCTCCAGCGGAAACAGAGTCCTCCCAGTTCACCAGGTGCGACTCAGCAGCAGCAGCAGGAGCAGCAGCAGCAGCGGCGGCGGCGGCTTCAACACCAGGGCTCGTTTTCTGAAAGAAATCCGCGTCGTCTGGCTTTTCAGACGTCCCGAAACTCTGCTGAAGGCAGTTTGTAAGATTCTGCATGGCTGGCATCAGAAGAGCGGCTGGCAATGGGCAGTCTGTGTCTTCCGGGCCTGGTAGCCCCCCCTGCTGCTGCTGCTGCTGCTGCTGCTGCTGCAGCGGCAGCGGCGGCGGCGTCCCTTCAGCCACGGAAACAGGTTCTCCTTGCCCCGCAGACCCTCCTTCCGCCAGTGCTGACTGCAATAGCAGCGCCAGCGCTGCAACAAGCTCAGGTGTCACCGGGCGCGAGGGGGCCTCCAAGGGAGCAGCCTCGTCTGCAGGAAACTTTTTTTTCGGCGGCACAGGAGCAGGCTTATCCGGGGAAGCAGCAGCACGACGGGGAGCGGGAGCAGGAGGAGCAGCAGGAGCAGGAACAGGAGATCCAATCAGCAGTGCTGCTAGCGCTGCCCGCCAGTCTGCAACAGCCGAGGCCGGAGCGAGTTGGGATGAGGAGGACGCATTGGAGGCAGGGCAGGAGGGTTCGGGAACGGACGAAACCTCCCACTTGCCGCAGCTGACTGGGCTTGAAGCAAGAGCTGGCAGGCACGACGGCGAGCCGGCAGGGGAAGCAGCGCCATCGGCAGCAGCAGGAGCAACACCACCAGCAGCACCACGGCTCGCCCCAGCCAATGCAGCGAACGCAATCAGCAGCTCTTTGCTCCCTTGTGCCACCGTTGCTTCGTGCGAGACAGCCGCCGGTTTGCTCGCTGGGCTGCTGTCGACGCCATCCGCAGCAGCAGCAGCAGCAGCAGCAGAACCCCTCGATCGGACAGATTGGTCTTTGCTGGAACGGTCTTTTGGCAGGGGAGCAGGAGATGTAGAGGTAGCAGCAGCACCAGCGGCGTGGTAGTGAGGCGGGTGGTTGTGCGAGCAGTGGTAGTTGAGCATGAGCGGAGCGGTGGGATCCCAGCAGCTGAGGTCCACTGTGCGCCGTGCAGGGCAGGCGTGAGACGCGCGCAGGCCACACTGGAAGTAGAGCCTGCAGGCAGCATGGGTGGGAGGGAGGGAGCAGTGCAGGAAGAGCAGGGAAGGAATGGGTGAGTTTTCATTGAACTGTTGGCTTCTTTCTAGAAACAGACGCGTGCTGGATGAAGTGGAAGAAGAGTCAGGTGTCGAGAATCAGCAAAACAGGAAGGCGAATAAAGGCATCGTGACCTGTCCAGCAGTCAGCATGGCTGAGAAGGGAAGAGCGGTACAGTGCGGTTCAATCGACAGGCATGACATTCACAAAAAAGGGCCACATTCCGGACCAATTTCGGATCAGACCCCCACCTCATCATGTTTTCGCCCGTGGTAAGTTTCTTCTGCCCGTACTTGACCCAGCTGAAGCCATCGCGTGGCAACAGCGGCTTATACGGATACTGCACCATGCGCACTTTCTTGCCGTCAACGTAACGTTCCCGGTGCTTTCCCCTGCCGCCGCCGCTGCCACTCCGCTGCTGCTGCCGAGCTCCGCCACTCCCAGGTCGATTCTCAGGTGTCTTGAGCCGACTCTCAGGTGTCTCAGGCCGACTCTCGGGTGTCTCTGGGCGATTTTCAGGTGTCTCCGGCCTTCTCCTGAAAATCAGACGCTCATTTTCCCGAATTTCCGAACCATCGCTTCTCTGTTGGAGCGTAGAGCTGGGCCATGGGGTGTCCATGACTCTCTGGTTCGACTGCTCCTGGTAACCACCGCTTGATTGCAAGCTTCCAGAAGCATCATGCTGATAAAGGACTTGATCTTGCGTGTCCGAGTCGCCTTTGAAGCTCGGGATTCGCAGAATCTGCGGCTGAAGGCAAGGTGATCTGCACGGATCGAGTAATGTAGCGAGACACAGGAATGTTTGTGGGAATCAGAGGGTTGATTAATTGTTCGGACACAAGATGTGTTGAAAAAAATGCACGACGCCCGTTCTACGGCCTGTTACGAGCCCACTAGGTGGAAAATTCTTGACTAACGCAATCGTTTCTGCAGATCAACGCCCCTCTCGTCCGAGGAGTCCTCCCATGATCGCTCTCCCTTCCCTCTCCCCCAAACAATGCGCACTACCTCTCGGCAAAAGTCATCCTGGCGTGTCCTGCGCCGCGCTTCGCGGCGCTTGAAGGTTCCCCGAGTCGCAGCTCATCCTGATCTCGCGATCGCTTGCGCGAGGCGCGGAGAGGGACGTTTTGGCAGTGCTCCATGCTCCCTAAGTCGTGACGGAGCCACTACGATGTGAAAGAAGGACGGATTCGAGGATAGATCACCCAGCGATAGACGCTTGAGCGTATTTCTACATGACAATCTATCGCGGGCTGAGGTGATTCGACCAGAGGAGTTTTGGTCTGGAATGTTCATGAACAGGCCGCGAAGCAAGGCCTTTGCCTGGAACAGAAGGGAGCACCCAGCCTTGTATTGGAGCGGTGGATTTGTCCCGCCCATCGTAGGGTGGAGGGTTAATCACCGTGCCGCCTTTGATCATGTACAGTAAAACGACGAAAATGAGGCTTGTTCTCCAAGGAGACATGCGATCTAATAGTATCTGATCCGATGTCATATTCTCTAGTGCCATAACGTAGTGGTTGCTCCGACGCGGCTGCGCCTCCGCGTTATGAAAAGATTCAGTTCTTGTTTGTTGGCCTCATAACTTCAGCAGCAATCCAGCTTCCAAAGCTGCTGCGGGCGAACGAGCAGAACATGGTTTTGTGTGAAGGGAAAACAAGCTGACGTGGACATGGATAACTCCGTAGACGCCGCCACCTGGCCACTCGTTTTATGCACTCGTATCCACAGATTCTGCACCGAAGGTTCGCTTGCTCCTTCTACGGACAACAGCACAGTAAATGCTGCTAAGCTCACGTGCGAGGCATCTGCGACTCCTAATCACGAGGTCCGCGTTAACTCTGAAGGGACCTGTAGGGTGGCACACCTGGTAAATACGACGGGCAGTTGATGATACCGTCCAATCCGAACGTTTCATTGCAGCGAGTTGCAAAACCTGGATCCGAGCGAGGCATCCATGGAAACTTGGTTGAGAGAAAACACACGACAGGAAACGCGTTTGTCGCCATAGATCGGTGAGGAGAGTAACCAGTGAAAGTTCGGTTGGGCTGGTTAGCTAGGAACAAGCCCGTTCGGCTTGAAGACAAGCATCTGGTCCTAAAGTCATGATTATCACTAAATACCGCGTTGTACCGTACTTTGTAGCCCTTGTCAGCCTTTCGAACCGTTGCAGGCAGTTTCAATTGTGTACCATGTATTGACAACAATTTACGCAGGGCTGTATTGTACTGGGCCGTGAATTTCCTTGCACAGTACCGACCAGACTGCTTGTTTCCACTGGGAACTGAAACAGGAGGGACTATTTTAGGGTGGTTCGTTCCTATAAATCATACGGTCAGGCTAAAGACGTTGATACCATCTGAAAACTGGTCCATATGATTCTCATTCGCCATTTTCAGAACCATGTTGTTCCACTAGGACCGTGCTGCAAGTCTCATTTGGTCCATTTGATCCCAGTTCTTCGCTGGATATCAATAGTCTTGTATCCCCAAGCGCAGGGGAATCGGTGTCCGACCCAACTATTGTTGGCAACCCCCCAAGCCAACCATGAATCTCCTCCACACGTTGCCCAAACCCAAGACTCCGCAATAGCGTGTTTGCGGGATAGTAATGTAGTGTAACTCGCTACCAGCACCCATACCGAATCAGAGTACCTCGCAGCAACTTCTAGTCTATCAAAACATATTTTAAATCTTAGTCAAGTGGGCAACAAAACCCACATGGACATGCTCTTGCTTGGTAGGCGTGCAAAGGGAGCATAATATTCATTCATGCCTTTCAATGTCAGGGTAAGCTGGACTGAAATCGGCATTCAGAGAACACTGGGATGACGTGTCTCAGGATTAGTGCAGGGCCTTATTCAAAGAGGGGGGAGGAGGGCGAAGAGGGTGAACATCGGTAAATTATCGAAAAGGTGCCCCTTATGAAGTATCTTTTGGACAAGCCCGCAATGGGATATCTTTATAATGCTCGGAGACCAATGAGCAATACACCAAGCATAAAGCCCATAATGTCTTTCCAAGACCTCATCTAGTGTATCTAGGGCAGGTTTCACTGACATTAAGCACTGAAGAAGTGGAGCCAAATCACTACACGTCGCTGGGAGAGCGAGTGCACATGGCCACTTGTATAGCCATGGAACTATCCTCGCATATCACCATATACTGAGCCTCAAATGAACCTGTAGGGAGTGTGGCCCAGGCAAAGCCAGTGTCACATGTCGCTGGGAGAGCGAGGGCGCATGACCGATTGCACAGCTCCAAAGCTATCCTCTCAAATCACCATATGCTGCATCTCATCATCTGATCCTGTAGGAAGTGTAGGCCGTGCAAAGCCAGTGTCACATGTCACTGGGAGAGCGAGGGGGGTGGATGGCCGTGCTAGCCCAGGCAAAGCCAGTGTCACATGTCGCTGGGAGAGCGAGGGCGCATGGCCACTTGTATAGCCCCGGAGCTATCCTCGCATATCACCATATGCTGCGCCTCATCTGACCCTGTAGGGAGTGTAGCCCAGGTGAAACCAGTGTCACCAGCACCAGCAGAACCCACAGCACCGGTAGTATTACCCAGTGCAGCATCAGAAGTTTCCACTGCTGCCACTGCAGCCGCCGCTGTCGCAGCAGCAGCAGCAGCATCTCGCTTCCCAGCAGACCTAGCTCCAAAGCCATACTCTGCAAAACCATCCGCTGCAGCAGCAGCAGCGTCAGACGCGGAAGCAGAGGCAGCTGAGACAGCAGCAAATAGATCCAGGCCCACCTCTAACTGCTGGTCTGGTGAGAGAACTAGGTGTTGGGAGGAACCTTGCTGCGGGGTGTGACCAGGGGAGGTTGTATTTGCGCCCGGGGCGGATTCAGGCGCGGTTCTGCTTGTCGGAAAGACGGCGGCCTGGCCAGAATTCGGTACCCCCCCTGTTGCCCCCGCAAAGATATTATTCAGTGCATCGTCAGGAACCAGCACCACAGCTGCTGACGCGGACCGGCTCTTGCTGATGTGGCGGGCCGGCGAGCCAATCACAGGGCTCGACGACACATCTCCTGCTCTTCTCGGAAACACCGCAATGTATTGTCCCGGCGACGCACCGCCGACCACAAAAACGTCGCTGTGCGATTGATTATTATTCCGCCCTTGACTAATCAGCTGTGCCTGCGTTAGCAGAATCTCCTGCGCGAGTAGCGAGCCCTCTAGGTTCTCCCTCTGGAAAGACCCCTCAGTGCGGTCCTGATGGGGAACTGTGGAGTTATGCAAATTATGCTGCGTGCCCTGCGCGTGTGAGCCACGCTGGTCGCTCTGCTGATTCGAGCCTTGCAGGTTCAAGTGTTGCGAGTTGAAATCGAGGTCTGCAACAAGCTGCATGTCGTCTAGTGGAAACGAGTCTAGAGTGCTCCAAGGCAGTTCCACCCCTGCCTCCTGCCCATTCTCCCCGCCCTCCCCCTGCTCCTGCTGCTGCCCTGCTAACTCATCAAGTTGCTCTTGAACCAGGCCCCAGTCATCGGGAATGAGTGACTGCCATGGCTGTAGCTCGTGGCGCTGCTCTTCCGCTTCCTGTGCTCCCCCTCCCCCCTCCTCCCCTTCCTCTCCTAGTGCATTCCCACCCCCCTCTTGCTCTGATCTCTGCTCCTGCTTCAGCTGCTGCTGAGCCTGGGCTATCAACTCCTGTATATTGACCTCCTCCCCTTGCTGCTGCCGCTGCTGCCCGCCCTGCTGCTGTTGCTGCTGCTGCTGCTGCTGCTGCTGACGCTGCTGCTGCTGCCACTGCTGGGTCAGATCGTCATTCAAAAATGCCTGCGCCAATGCGTCATACCCCATACCCTCCATACCCTGCCCTCCGCCCGCGCTTATCAAGAAATCCCCGCTCGCAGCAGCAGCAGACGAGGCGAAGCGGGGGGAGAAGAGCGCAGGGCTGGCAGAGGCGGAGGCGGAGGAGTGGCTGTGCGCGGATCGGGGGGAGATGGGGGGAGGGGACGACGTCACATGCGACGTGTGCGAGGAGGACGTGAGGTTCCGCGTGAACAAGGTGTTGAGTGCGGTTCCAAGCTTGTGAGCCATTGTATCATCCTTCCCCAGGCCGCCCCCTCCCTGCCCCTGTGAATTATACAGTTGCGGTGCTATCCCAGGGTAATTCGGAGTGGCGAATCCAGAGTGCGGGGGGGAGATGAGGCCCGAGGGCGGGGGGGAGACGAGCCCGCCTGAGGGGCGCGGGGAAGCAGGGCGGGTGCTGCTCGGTGAAGTGCGGTTGGGGGAAAGAGACGCCATCTGCAGCATCGCTATTGCTTCTGCTAGCGACGGGGGCGGCGGCGCGGAGTGCATGAGCGGAGGAGAGGGGCTAGACGTGGGTTCTGTGACGCTCCGGGGGAGGGTTGGGCGGGATATGGGGAAGTCATGCGCGGATGCGGGGGGGGAGGGGAAGGCGGTGGGGGAGAGGGGGAACTCTTGGGAGGAGGCAGGAGGGGAGGCGAAGGAAGGGGAGTGGGACGTCGTGGCTTGGCAGTGGAGGTTCGAGAGGGCGGCGAGGGTGGCCGCATGGGAGGAGAAAATAGATAAATTGGCGTTTGCTGCCGTGGGGGAACCAGGAAGCGGAGAGAGGTAGGGGGACTTCGGGGAAGGGATTGGGGAGAGCGCGCGCGGGGGCGTGAAGTGCGGGGATGAGTAGGGGGTGAGCACAGGGGAAAGGGAGGTGGGGGAGGAGGAGAAGAGCGGGGAGGAGCACACGGGCTGATCGGAGGGGGTCCAGCGGGGAAGCACGGAGGAGGGGGGCGTTTCGTATTGGAACGAGTGTAGCAACTCTTCCTGCATCGAGAAATCGAAGCTTCCTGACGCCTTCGCCAGGGACCCCTTCTGCGGCGCTGCTGCGCCAATCTCTCTCATTCCGCCGCCCTCTCGGCCTCCGCCTCCCCCTCCGCCCCCACTCCCCCCTTCTCCACTTTCGCCTCCTGTTCCGCCTAGCCCCACCATCGCATCCGCGCCCGCAAGAATCCCGCCAATCCCGCCTACGCCTCCGCCGGCAAGCGCACCCGGCGCTTGCGCAGGAGGCGACGATAGCTGACTTGCGAATGCCATCAGCGAGTCCGCACCAAGCGCGGAACGCGGGGCGAGAGGCGCGACGTCCGCCATTAACGAAGTGGGCGGGTTATTGGCAGCAGAGCTCAGACCTGCTGCCGCTGCCGCCGCCATTGCCGCTCCTGCCTGTGCTCCAGCCGCCCGCCGCTGCCATAGGGACGGTTGAGCTGCGCTGCTGCTTCCGCCGGCAATACCGCCCTCGCCGCCCCCTCGACTGCTGCTGCCGCTAGCAATGCTAGGTAACTGTTGCCCCATCTCCTGCCGGCCCAGGCTCTGTAGTAGCTTGCTGACCTGGAGCGCGCTGACGTGGCCGCCGCCGCTGCTGCTGCCAGCCCTCTGCTGATGAACCCGACTCGCAGTTGCCTTGCGAATCGCTTCATCTAGGGTTTGTCGTAACGCGGCGTAATCATTACCATCGCCGGCCGTTAGCATGCGCAGCGCGTCTAACCCGCCGTCGTTCGCGCCCGCGCTAATTATTCCGTCCTTCAACAACGAATCCGCATCACCACTCTCCATAAGCGCCCCACCCATCGCGGCGCCTCGAATGTGCCCGTCGCTAATGCCGAGGGTAAACTGTCTCCCGGACGACACAGGCTGTAGCAAAATCTCCGCGCTGCTGCTGGCGCCGCGCTGCTGATGCGGAGCGGGGGAGCTGCTGGCGCTGCGGAGGTGCGGGCGGTGATTGTGGTCGTTGATGTACTCGATTTTGAGCGGCGCCTTGTTGTCCGCCTTGCTCATGTTGACGATGCGCTTAGCGGGACAGCGCGCGTCCGTGTTTCGGAGCATACAGTGGAAATAGTGCCTGACGAGTGGACGCGGGGAAAAAAAGGGAGAACGGGAGTACAAAATAAGGCAGGTTCCGGCATTGCGATATGAACATCTGTTGCTTCGAATTTGGCGGTTCGGAAGATTTTGACAAGAAACCGCTCTTTGCTTATCATTTCAACTGATCCAGCTTTTGCGGCGGCTGGGACAGCCAGAGTACCTCGTTTGCAACCCACCAAGAAGCTGGCTTACCGCATGTGTAGCCCGCCAGATAGCTGCTTTTGGCCGTATTTGACCCAGTTGTAGCCGTCGCGCGGCAGCAGGTGCTTGTACGGGAACGGCTGCTTCCGTCGCGGCCGTCTGAAGCAGACAGCGGTG
Source organism: Closterium sp. Yama58-4 (assembly GCA_947470075.1). Classification (NCBI taxonomy): domain Eukaryota; kingdom Viridiplantae; phylum Streptophyta; class Zygnematophyceae; order Desmidiales; family Closteriaceae; genus Closterium; species Closterium sp. Yama58-4. The sequence continues at coordinate 96,401 of CANIUD010000282.1, read as the reverse complement.
AAAGGATAGGGGATGGGCGAGAGAGGGGCGAGGAAGAGATGAGCAGACATGGCAAGGTTTCACAGGTAAGCCGAGAAAAGACACTGAGTGCGAGAAAAGCATTTACAATCAAGACTTCCGAAATGAGGAATAATCCGTCAGAATGAGCACCTTGGAGCATTCAGGGTGGCAATAGCAATAGCAATAGCCATTCTAAACAAAGCGCCGCATTTGGGATGAGGTGGAATTTTTAGGGCGAAACCGCCAGCTCCAGGATAGAAATTTGAGAATCTCGGACCGGAATCGGCGAAAATGAAGAACTTGAACGGAAACCCGAGAATCCACATCCGTATCGCATTAAAACGATATTACAACCTTATCCTTCCTTGAGAACCATTTCACCAAGACCATCATGAAGACCTACTTTGCGACTGTCCCGTCCTTTTCCTTCGACGATCCTCCGTTATCGTTCGTCGGGCTTGTTGTCGTGGCGGCCTGTCGAAGAGCGGGAAATTCGTCTGGATCGTCATTATCACCCGTCGCGTCCCGATTTATGCCACTCTGATCCATGTCTTCCAGCCCTGAAGCGTCAATCGCTTCGGCCGCGTTGGAATGCGTGCGATCTTCTGTGCCATCAGCGGTAGATCCAGGGGACCGCATAGCTGAGGCCTGAAATTCAAAGCTTACCGAGGGGATAACTCCTTACTAAATACGTTTCAGTCGTACGAGGATTTGCCCTAACGATTGAACAAGCCAAAGACTAACGAGCGTCATGAACCGAGAAAATGAAGTTCGAGCAGCAAGAGCAGCGACGAGATGAAGCGGACGAGAATGAACTTTCAAGGGACCTTGAGGTTGGCAGCTTGGGCTCTCGCTCTCGTCAAGTTTGAAGTATGCACGTGACGCGCCAGCCTTTCCGAACCAGCCACTTGTTTTCCCGCCATAATTTGAGGCTGTGCCTGACTGGTTCGGACGACGCTGAGAATTCCCCTTCGAAATGGTCCCTAGAATTCTTCCTCCTCGGCCTGGAATCATCCCAATTTGCTGCCCCCCAACCGCAAGAAGCACGGTTTGACCAATTCTTCCTGAACTGACCAGTTTTTTGTCACAGCCGATAATCAGTTGAATTCGACGCTTCTTGCTTGCTTTGGGGTTGCGAAACCATGCCAGTTGCTTGACATAAGCTGCAGCGCTGCCCTGACTGTGCTGCTGTGGTCCCAGCTTTGGCTGGCTTTGGCCTGACGTCACCGTGCGGGACGCGGTTTCAGATTTGGTTTCCTTGGGACCAAGCCTTGGTCGGTACAGTGCATGATTTGACACCTAGGAGTGACACATATTCAATGTTCATTACTAAAAATGTGAGGCTAGGAGCTCGTCTCCTAACCAAACACCGTTCAGAGCCTCCATTTCAGCAACAGCTCAAGCAAGAAACACCTGTTTATGTACGTTCGATAACATTTAGTACTCCCCACCAGGGCTATTGCTAGGATTTTTGCTAGCTCGGACGATCCGGGCCCCTGTGAAAAAGACCCTGTAAAATCCGAGCCAGCGGGAAAAAAACCTTGACGAATCCGGGTTCGAGCCAGAAAAGGCCTGAAAACATGCATTACCAGAATTTCGCGGGAAACTCACAGTGGGTTGCGCGAGGGCTGGGGAGATTGGAGATGGAGTGGCTCTGGAGGGGTGAGCGAGATACTTTTTGTAGACTTAGAAAAAAATACGATGAGGAAGAGTACATCGGGAGAACAGGGCAATCAGACACTCTCTCCTTATTGGCCTTCTAAGCCATGTCGACGTAGAACGGGGCAATCAGACACATGGAGGCCAACAAGGAGAGAGTGGTTAGGAAATTCACTAAAATTGGCCCAACGTGTGTTTAGAGGGAGACCGAGAGGAATGCAAGGCAGGTCGGGGAGAACATGTCTGCTAAAATTATACGGGTCCCCTTGAGAACTCCCCGGAGAGATCCGAGCTGACTCAAAAATCACCCTTCAGTTTTACGGGCTGGTCCGGTAAAAACCTTGTGAAAATCAAAGCTCCTAGAAAAAACACCCTATAATTTCAGTCAAAACAGGGTAATTGCCCTGATAACTTAGGCCCTGCTCCCCACTCTTTAGGGTGGCCTTGAAACGAACTATCCACCTTGACCTGACATAGGCTGTCGTGGCAACAAGGTTTTAATATCGATGTGATAAACACGACGTGCAAATCATAACCGATGATGTTGCCCCCAATAGACCTCTGTTCGCACGCGTACGTAGACCAGTAGAATCTTTACAGTATATTTCCGTTCTGTTCACTGTAAACAGTTGGCTAGACCCTACACCACCACAGCACCAGTGGGTGGTGCGTCGATGCCACATTGGCTCCTCGTGTCACGTACTGTACGTGCTAAAGACCATTGAACCGCCTCGAGCGGTATTAAACCCCTAGTTAAGTGTCCGAGTCTCGGTGAACTGGATGTGAATTTTACTAGTTGGGTCGGGAAGGGTTCGCATATGGGAGGAGATCGATGAGAACGGCATGGGATCGTGAAATGATGTGGATGGAAACTACTGGATGAAGCTAAGGGCAAAGGTAGAGGAGGGGGGAATGGCCCCCTTTGGGTTACCCCCCACTGTCGATCGTAAGGGCGCGCTGCAGTTGTAATTTGTAATTCGAAAATTCCGCATAAGATCGAGTTTCTTCCAAGTTTTTTGTGAAGTTCGGATTACTGTGCGTTTGGCGTTTAGTCAATAGTATTTTGTCGCGACGAAACAGTGTTACTGTTTCGGAAGTGCACCGCGCTCGTGTTTTGCATGCAAACTTGAGCGCCATGTCGAAAACAGACAAAGGCAAACAAGACTGCGGAACTCACCTCACAAAGCTCGAACTTGAGTGGGAAGTGCACCATGTAAAAAAGGTGAACTCCATTTGCGAAGAAAACGAAATGTTAGCGACAATATCGAAATGTTCAAGACCCCTAAACGAAATGAGACGATGACCGATACGACGTCTACATGGTACGTTCGACCCCAAATTCGGTCGCATGGTTAGGAGGAGTTCGGTTTCCCCAAAAAACCACTCTTGGTGCACTTGACAAAGGGTGCTGATACTCTGAATTTTTGCAAGTTCAAGCTCGACATAACCCAAACGCGATCAAGTTCGCCCGAAACCGCTCCAAAGAATTTTCGAATAAAAAATCAGAACTGCAGCGCGCCCTAACGAGAGAAGGTCAGGCAAGAACGGACAAACTCAAACCTCCCAGGGCGAAATAATCACGCGACGCGACGATTTTCAACTTTCGCTCAATCCTGTGGACTAGCCTCGCGCCGCCCTCTACGTTTTTGAATATCTATCAATCCCATGGCCTGCCACCTGTTGCTACACCCGCCAACACAGAGCTGTTGTCCTGCGTTTTTGTTATTCTCCAGTTTAGGGTCCCTAGCAGGCCGCGCTTTTGCGAGAAATCGTATCTGACGCAATCCCGCTGCAATGATCCCAAACCCAGCGTGGTTGTCTTTTTTGCGCGTCTGCATCCATGATCCATGGACAGTGGCATTCTGACCGCGGGCAAAAAAACAAACAAACCCAATGGCTTACGGCATGCCATTCGGGAGCCTCAACCCTAAAATTTTAGGGTTGAGGCTCTCTCGGATGGCATGCCATCCGAGTGGGTTTTAGTTTTTTTCTTGCCCGCGGTCAGCTTGCTGACTCGATTACACTGCCTGCTCACGCAGGCAGTGGAATATATATTATAAAAAATAAAACAGAAACAAGGAAGGTTGGGGTAAACCATGCCAGTTTGATAATGTAACTTCCAACCAAACAGTCTCAACACTCTTTCCAGAGTAAGTGTAAACATACCGCGAAAGCGCATTTAGCAGTCCATGGGATTGATAGATATTAAAAAACGTGGAGGGCGGCGCGAGGCTAGTCCACAGGATTGAGCGAAAGTTGAAAATCGTCGCGTCGCGTGATTATTTCGATCAGGGCTGTTGAAGTAAAAGCATTTGCCCTTAATGCCCTGAACATACCGGGCTACACTTGGAGCAGCTCGACCGTTTCAAGTGTTGGATTCGCATGGCGCCCGTGACAGTTAAGAGCCTCGTTTGGGCCTTCCCCTGAACACAAGTTTTGCTTTCTGTTTCGAAGGACCCCCATCCCCCACAAACCCCCCCTCTCCCCCCAATGTTTTTGCCCCGTGACCCCCCGATGTTTCAGCCTAGGACCCCCCCATGTTCATACTGCTCTGTTTTCGCCTACGATGTGGAGGTTGTAGTTGGGTTACTGCTCCTCAGTGTGGATGAGTAGTAAGTATGCACCTTGTCGCTGCGAAGTATTGGTGAACAATCGATCTTTGCTATGTTAGGGATAAGTACGCTTCCCTAAGAAGCCCGGATTTCAAGTTCTCAAACTGGCCTGCGCTCGTGAAAATCAGAGCCAAAATTGAAGCAGCTCAGGACTCAAAATTTTGGCCCCAGGGACCTCGACAGGCCTGGATGGGATGATGGGAAGCAGAAGTGGTGAGAAGATCGCGGGATTCGTCTGTTTGCTGTGTCGGTATGACGCATGAAATACAGTCTGCTTCCACGCTATAACGGTTTCAATCTTAGGACATCAGTTTTCTATGTCAGTAATGGAACACACTTTAGAAAACATTTATTGTGAGAACTTGTAATATATACATGCACCACTAGTTGTAACTGTTTCACCAAGAAGAGATAACGGCAACCTGCTCTTCTCCCATCTCACCCATGGTGCTTTGATAATACTCCCCCCCCCACCAAAACCGCCCTCCCGTTGGGCTTTCTGTATGTATCACATGCCAAACAGATGCGTACTATGCCATAATCTCCCGGATGCAAGATCCTTACAAGGGCCATGATTTTGGCCTGCCCCCGTAAGCACCCGCCTTGTTTCAAGAACTACGATACTCACGGTAATTTCATCGCCTGAGGCGCTTTGGAACATACGACCTCAGCTCAAAAGCTTGCAAGCCAACAGCTGCATCAAAAGAGCCCGCTATGACTACCTCCCTCTGTGAAACTGCACCAAGCGAACCTGCTACAGCCATCTCCCTCTGTAATGCACTACTTATATCGCCTGAGGCGCTTTGGAACATACGGCCTCAGCTCAAAAGCTTGCAAGCCAGCAGCTGGATCACTAGAGCCCGCTACAACCACCTCCCCTTGTGAAGCAACAGGCCCTGAATAAGGTCCATGATGGCTCTCAGAGGGCTGTGATGGCAAGGAGTGATCAGCACGCGGCAGTAGCCGGGCCACCGCTATTCCAGTCGTCGCAGGCTGCTCAGCCAAGTGCTTACCCTCCTTTGCTTCACCCTCCTCCTCCCCCCCTCGCCTTGCTCCCTTGTGCCGATGCTGTTCCCGTTCCCTGAGGTACGTCTCTTGCCCTTGTTTCTGCCGCTTCACCTCCCCTCCCTTGTACTGCCTCTCCTGCCCGTGTGTGCCCCTCTGCGCTCGCCTCTCTGCCTCAAACTCCCTCCTGCTGGCCTGTCGAGGGCCGCTCTGCCACACCCGCCCAAAGCTTGGAAGCCACATGGAGCCCCCCCATTGGTCAATCTCACTGTGTTGCCCGCCCACACTAACGGCAGGAGGGGCATCAACACCAGCAGCAGTAGCAGTGGGAGCAGAAGCAGCTTCAGGTGAACCAGTTGAAGATCTACCGAGAACATCAGCACTCCCTCCTCTAGTCGGAGGACCAGCAGGAACAAACTGTAGAGAAGCAGAAGCAGCAGCGGCGGCATATCGGGCCGCTTCCGCCGCTTTTATTTCTGCCCGGCGCTTCTCTGCCCAGGCTGCCCCAACGCGTTGTGCTCGAAACTTCCAGATTTTGGTGTTGGTGATTGGCGGGCAGAGGATGGGGCAGAAGGAGTCTGGGACCAGGGAGAGGCCCTCTGGGGGTGTTAAGAGGTTTAGCAGCGGTGCAGTTGGGTTCGGCTGTCTGACGACGGGTTTGGTGGCGGTATTGGTAGGGGTGGGAGGGTAGGGGGTGCCGGTGTGTGGGAGAGGAGTGAGGGGCAGGCAAGGGGGTTGATGCGATGGGGTAACTGCGGGAAGTGGAGGGACAGGGAGGGATGGGGGAGACGCCAGAGCTGCTTCAGCGTCATCCAAAGCAGCAGCACCGGTGGTGGCGGCGGCGACAGCAGCGGCTGCGACGGCAGCGGCTGCTGCGGCGGCGGCGCCGGCGGCGGCAGCGGTGGCAGGGGGCAGCACGAATGCGCGCCAGATCTCTTTAATCTCCTTGATCTCTAAGCCCCCATGGTTGCTCCCTCTTTGCTTTTTGGCTCGTCGCTTGGCGGAAGCACCCCCTGCACCATCCCTTGCAGGCACAGCCGCGTCATTGCTATTAACAGCATGAGCAGCACAAGCAGAAGCAGACGGAGCAGTGGCAGCAGCAAGGCGGGCGGTCAGGGCGGCAGCGACACGAGCAGTATCAGCCGCCACGACGCCCCTGCCACTGCAGTTTGCCGCCCAAAACGCCCTCACTGACGTCATGTGGTCCGCGCTGCTGACGTGGCGCACCCACTGCTTCCTACCACGCGTACCACGCACGGGCGGGGGAGAGAGAGAGTGAGAACCCGCATACGCGTTATAGCGAGAACACAATACTTCCTACTAGCAAGTGAGAGGCGGAAGAGCCACGTTAGAGCTGGGGAATGACTGACATCCCTTGATGGGAACAACTGATGCTCTTGGATGGGAATTTTGGACGACAATTGCTGGGGAACGCGACGGAGGAGGTCGCTGGGACGGGACTCGGGAGTGAAAGCGGGGGAAGGAAGGCGAAGCTTCCGAGAAGTTGCTCACCAGCCGCCAATTTCGCTATCCTCTGCCACGTCAGCGTCGCAAAACCGACACCATCGGCTCCGTTTCCTGCTCTCCGCACACGGAACCCACGCTCCGCCATCACTAGCGCCATTAGTCGCCGCTCTATCGATTCCATCGTCGTCGCGCGTTCCCGTCAGAGACCGCCAATCGCGGCGCTCCTCGTGGCTGTGGGCACCATTCTGCCTCTCGTCCGCGCCGCCATGCGCTGCTATCCCCGCCGCAATCGGCGCGCTTTGCTCTTGCGCGGAGGCTAGCGACCGACTGTGCGACTCCAGCCATGTCGCCAGGGTGCCCATGCGACGAAGCTCCTTGTCGAGAAGCGTCGCAAGCGCCGTCGTGTGTCGCTTGGTGTAGATGTGCGGCCGGCCCTGATCGTGCGACAGGCGACACACGCCGCACAAGGCGAATTCCTTCATTGGCGGAACATGTCCAGAGCGGATGTGTAAGCAGGAATTCCGCAACACAAAATTTGGAAGGGGCCACATGGGATGGGATTCCTAGGAGCAATTCCGCAGGGTAGATGGAAACTGAAGGCGGTCAGCAAAATTATTTAAATTTTATAGACTTCCAACCAGCTTGTGACGGTTTGGCCGAGTGGTCTAAGGCGTTGGATTTAGGCTCCAATCTCGAAAGAGGCGTGGGTTCAAATCCCACAGCCGTCACTTTCTTTGCCGCTCTCCTTCCAATGTTCCCTTTCTCTCTCATGATCTGATCGCCTTTCATTTTTGTCCTTTGCGGCCTGCTACCATGCGTGCCGATTTGTCGTGTTCACCCGCGTCCCGGCCGCCTCGCCTCCGCGCGTGCCAACCGATTTACTCTCAACCTTAATCTCGCGTCTCTACTCGGCGCATCGCTACCTTGTGCTCACTCTCCTTTCCGCGCCCTCGCACACCCTCGCGCACCGCTCCCTCGCACAGCAGCACACCCTCGCGCGCTCTCCCTTTTCCTCGCCCTACCCTCGACGATGGCGTGGCGGGCCGAGCCGTGCATTATGGGGATCGACGAGGCGGGCCGAGGCCCCGTACTCGGTAATACCTCGCCCCGTTATCCGTCGTAGTACGCTCCATTATTAACCTATGCTAGCGGGAATGCCATGGTATGGTCCACTTGCGGAAATGCGTTGCCCCGTCCGCGAGACGAATTTCCCCATTGACGGAAAATCAGCGCCTAGTCGCACATTTGTAACGCACGAGGCGCTGTGTCGGTCGCACCCAATGGCCGCCCGCACCACTCAGTGTCATACAGAGCACCCACTGCCGTCTCTAGAATCCACTGCTTTCCGCTACCGCTTCCTTCATCCCCTCCCCTTCCCACTCCCTCCCACTGTGTTGGTGCTGTGGTCACAGGTCCCATGGTGTATGCAGTTGCGTACTGTGCTGCCAGCAGCAGCTCGATTTAAAGGGCCCCCTTCTCACCCCCCCCTCCCTCTCCTCCCTCTCTTCTCCCCACTCACTTCCCCTCTGCTGTGGTCACAGGTCTCATGGTGTATGCAGTTGCATATCGTGCTGCCAGCAGGTGACATGTGAATCGACTCAAAGGGCCTCCCTCTCTTCTCCCCACTCACTTCCCCTGTGCTGTGGTCACAGGTCCCATGGTGTATGTGGTTGCGTACTGTGCGGCCAGCAGGGTGGCGCATGAGTCGACTCAAAGGGCCCACCTCTCCCCCTCTCCCCCATCACCTCGCTCCCCCGTCACTTCCCCTCTGCTGTGGTCACAGGTCCTATGGTGTATGCAGTTGCATACTGTGCTGCCATCAGCAAGGAGCGAGTGGCACGGATGGGCTTTGCTGGTGGGTGTTGGGTGCTGCTGGGTGCTGCTGGGTGCTGCTGGGTGCTGCTGGGTGCTGCTGGGTGCTGCTGGGTGCTGCTGGGTGCTGCCGTTTCCCATCCCCCATCCCCGATCTCCGTTTCCCATCCCCCATCCCCGATCTCCGTTTCCCATCCCCCACTAATCGTCCCCACTTAGCGCCCCCACTTCCTCAGTTCCCTCCTCAATCCCCTCCTCAGTCCCATCCTGAGTCCCCCCATGCTCCAGACTTTGAGACCCTCGTCCCCCCTCCCCCCATGCTCCAGACTCCAAGACCCTCACAGAGGCCAGGCAGGAGCAGCTGTTTCAATTTGAGCCATGGGGGGGGTGCAGAGCAGCGCTCACTGCAGCTGCTGCTGAGCCTCTTTCTCTCCTCTGCCTCTTCCTATTCCGCCTCTGTCCTCCTCTTCTCCCCCCCTTCCTCGCCACATGATGCAGACTCCAAGACCCTCACAGAGGCCAGGCGGGAGCAGCTGTTTCGAGTTATGGGGGGACCTGCACCTGCTGCACCGAGTGGGGGAGACAATAGTGGTGATGGGAACAGTGTGATTGCAGATGGTGGGAATGGGAATGGGAAGGGTGGGAATGGGAAGGGTGGGAATAGCAGCAAAGCAGAAGGTGTCAGTGGGGACAGCAGGGACGGTGGAGCACAGACAGAGCAGGGGGAGCAGGCAGGCAGTGCAGCAGAGGCAGGGATAGCGGGAGCAGTAGCGGCAGCAGAGGAGGCGAGTGTGATTGGCTGGGAGGTTGACGTCATCAGTGCTGCTGCCCTCTCCGCTCAGATGCTCTCCAGGTATGTTCAGGCGTTTTTCCAGGTGTTTGCACCAATGTCCTTCAGGCGAGTTTCTGTAGATTTCCGAATCAGCTGTTCACATGTGTTTGGGCTTTACTTTTGCTGCTACCAAGCATTCGATGCGATTTTTGAGAGTCCGCTAACATATGCGGGAGCGGCTGGGGCAGTGCTGTCTCCTCCCCATGGCTTGCGACAGCACTCTCATTGCACCAATGTCATTCTCCGTTTCACCACTTGCCCCACCACGCCATCCCCTATATTCTCATGGCATGGCATGGCATGGCATGGCATGGCATGGCATGGCAGGGAGCGCACGAGCCTGAACGCGATCGCCTTTGAGTCGACAGCAAAGCTCATTCAGCGAGTGCTGGATCAAGGAGTCAACATTGTGGAGGTAAGTCAAACCGAGTCAAACCGAGTCGAACCGAGTGAAACCAGGTCAAACCAAGTCAAACAAACTTGATGACAAAGCACAAGGATACTCATTAATCCTTACCGCACCCAATTTCCACCCCTCCCACTCCCCTCCCTCATCCCACGCAGGCCTTTGTGGACACGCTAGCGCTTCCCCACCGCTTCCCTTCTCACATGCCCCGCTTCCCCACCGCTTACCTTCTCACATGCCCCGCTTCCCCACCGCTTCCCTTCTCACATGCCCCGCTTCCCCACCGCTTCCCTTCTCACATGCCCCGCTTCCCCACCGCTTCCCTTCTCACATGCCCCGCTTCCCCACCGCTTCCCTTCTCACATGCCCCGCTTCCCCACCGCTTCCCTTCTCACATGCCCCGCTTCCCCACCGCTTCCCTTCTCACATGCCCCGCTTCCCCACCGCTTACCTTCTCACATGCCCCGCTTCCCCACCGCTTACCTTCTCACATGCCCCGCTTCCCCACCGCTTCCCTTCTCACATGCCCCGCTTCCCCACCGCTTCCCGTCCCTCTGCCACCGTCGCAGGCCTTTGTGGACACGCTAGGGCACCCCCAGAAGCACCAGGAGCACCTGGAGCACCGCTTCCCTTCTCACACCTAACCCCCCAGCCGCCTAAGCACCACCCCCCATCCTGATCCACAACACACAGGCCTTTGTGGACAAGCTAGGGCACCCCCACAAGCACCAGCAGCGCCTGGAGCAGCGCTTCCCTCTGGTACAGTTCACCGTGGCAAAGAAGGCTCACAGCGCCTGCTGCAGCACTCCCCCATTGATCCGCACCCTATTCACTGTCCACCCCTCCCAACTTTCATTCCCCCACAACAGGCCTTCGTTGACACGCTAGGCGACCCCCAGAAGCACCAGGAGCGCCTGCAGCAGCGCTTCCCCGTCTCCTCCCTACTCATAAAGTCTCATTATCCATCCCCACTCCGCCCTGCCTCCCCCCACCCCTCTTCCCGCACAGGCCTTCGTGGACACCCTAGGCGACCCCCAGAAGCACCAGGAGCGCCTGGAGCAGCGCTTCCCCCGCGTGCGGTTCACCGTGGCAAAGAAGGCAGATAGCCTGTTCCCCATCGTCAGTGCTGCCAGTATTGCTGCCAAGGTGTGTGTAAAGGCAGATGGGGTGCCTGCATCCCTCCTCCAACCCATCACCTCATAGGGCCGATAGCCGCTTTCCCCGGGGTGCGCTGCCCCCGCGTGCGATTCACCGTGGCTAAGAAGGCCAACAGCCTGTTCCCCATCGCCAGCGCCGCTAGCATTGCTGCTAAGGTGTGTGAGGGCAGATGGGGTGCTTGCATCCCTCCCCAATGTGGTGCCTACCTGCCCATGACTGCCTGTTCCCCATCGCCAGCGCCGCTAGCATTGCTGCTAAGGTGAGGGCATACAGGTGCTTGCATCTCGGTCAACGGAGTCAACCCAACTCAACCCCATCTCCCATACCCCGTGCCCATCCTGGTCAACGGAGTCAACCCAACTCACCCCCCTCTCCCATCCATCCTGCGCACCGCAATCGCTGCATTCAGCAGCGGGCCTTCTCTGAGGATGCACCGTGGGTCAACCCGACCCGGTTCCAAAGTCAACTGAGTCAATGCAGTCAACCGGCTCTGTGCTCGCCCCCCTTCCCCTCAACCCACCCTTTTCCACCTCTCACGTTCGCCCACCAGGTGACTCGTGATCGCTGCATTCAGCAGTGGGCCTTCTCTGAGGATGCACCGTCCCAGCACCAAAGTCAACCCAGTCAACCGAGTCAACTGAGTCAACGCAGTCGTCTGAGTCAAACAGAGAGGTTAACAGTGTCGACAGGAAGAGAAGCAACAGCACAAGTGGGAGGAGAAGCAGAAGCAGAAGTGGAAGCAGACGCGGAAGCAGAAGGAGAAGCAACAACAGCAGGAGAGTCGTTCAATCTAAATCTGGGTTCGGGATACCCTGGAGGTAAGAGGGGTGCTGTGGAAGTGAGATGGGTGCTGGTGTGGACTGCAGGATAAGGCACCTGGTGTCCCACACTTGTCTCTCCCTCTTCCTCCACTTCTCTCTTCCTCCACTTCTCTCTTCCTCCACTTCTCTCTTCCTCCACTTCTCTCTTCCTCCACTTCTCTCTTCCTCCACTTCTCTCTTCCTCCACTTCTCTCTTCCTCCACTTCTCTCTTCCTCCACTTCTCTCTTCCTCCACTTCTCTCTTCCTCCACTTCTCTCTTCCTCCACTTCTCTCTTCCTCCACTTCTCTCTTCCTCCACTTCTCTCTTCCTCCACTTCTCTCTTCCTCCACTTCTCTCTTCCTCCACTTCTCTCTTCCTCCACTTCTCTCTTCCTCCACTTCTCTCTTCCTCCACTTCTCTCTTCCTCCACTTCTCTCTTCCTCCACTTCTCTGCACGCCCACCCTTTGCCCTCTCCTTTTTCCATCCTTCCTCCCCGCTACCCCCCCGCTTCCCCTCCTTCTGCCTTCCATTTCTTCCCCTCCCCTCCCTCCGCTCCACCTCAACCCCCCCGTCTCCCCCTATTCCCCCCAGACCCCGCCACCAAGGCGTGGCTGGCGGGCAGTGTGGACGCGGTATTTGGCTTCCCCTCCCTCGTGCGCTTCAGCTGGGCCACTGCAAAGACCATCATGGACGCTTCTTGCGTTCCTGTGCACTGGTAAGCACTCAATCTAGCCTGATGTGATATACCTCAGACGAAACTACGATTTGCGCGTGTGACTAGAGGCCAGATCTTGCGCTGATGAATTCTGTGATTTTCTGGCCACAGGGAGGCAGATGAAGCTGAGGAGGAGGGGCAAGCGTTGGCGGTCAAGCAACCAAGCCCTGCAGCTTCCGTCCCTGGCTCCACTCCTTCCAAGCGCAAGCGGAAGAACGTGCGTTTCGAGTCTGTGGCACAGAAACGGCACTCGTTCTTCCGGGCTCGCAAACTGCAGCTTGTCACCACCAGCTTATAAATTTGCATGAAGATGTTACTGCTAGAATCATAGGTGATATATTGAAAGTATTTGGCAGAATTTCCTATTAATGTTTTTCATATTCCTGACAAACCGAGTCGTATCCTCGGCCACGTTTCTTGCTTCTGAGCCGCCGCCGCGAGGGGCTCGAGGCCATCAAGTGACAAGTCAGGTTGAAGTTCTGATGTACCAGCTCTCGCACGCCATTGGTTGAATGAAAAGGCAAGCCCCGAAGAAGAACCGCGCCCGGCCGCAACAATCCCAACGACTTGGCTTTCCGCCTGAGCCCCTTGTGCCCGTACAGCAGTTCCGCGCGAGGGGTTCCTTCCGGCAAACTGCGAACAGAGTTGCGCTGATCTATGCGCGACACCCTGATGCACCAGAGCGCCCCCGCCTCGCCCTGCGCCCCCCGATCCGCGCCCGAAACCCCATCAATCAGGGAACCTCGAGACCTTCGCTCGATTCGGCGCAAATAGGCTCAAGAAGTTTCCCATTCTTTTAAACACGGTTTGGCTCGGTTCTGCCCTTGAAAGGTTGGTGGTTTCTGCCCATTCAGTCGCGTTGATTGATTTGACCGTTGAGCGTCGCAGCTGGTTTACTTTCTTCAAGCTCAAGAATAGCCGCAATTCCCTGAGTAGTGCTCACTTCCCTACATTATGCTTATAGTGTGGCTGTCGCTCCTCTCGAGCCTTTCACCTCAGGAGATCGCGAGCCGTAGGTGGAAACCGTCCAGGCCTTTTTTCAGAAAGAAAGCGAGGACAGCGATAGAATTGAAAGCGCGGCCGTTCTGAAGCTGCAGATGGACACGCTAGCGGATGACATGGCAGTAGCTACAGTCTACCCGCTGCATGACGTGGACGAGGACAGTTTAGAGGACTTTGACACGTCAGTGTCGTCAAGCGACTCGGCCGAGTCATCTCCCCGGTCTTCCTGGGAGGTTGCAGCTGCCATCGATCCACGTCAGCTTGACTGGGTTCACCTCGGGAGCCGATTAAAGTCGTCGGCTCTTGGCGTGCTCCACCAGAGTAACACGTCAGCAGCGTTTTACCAGACGAACGCGCGAACCTCTCTGGAGAACGACGAGCGCGTCGCTGATGGGTGCTCAGGCGACGATAGTTCAGCGCGGTCCGGAAATTCGAGCGAAGGTCCAATTTCCCAAGGAGGATACGACGACGAGCGGAATGACATGGCTAATGAACAGGAGAGTGAGAGGAGCGAGGAACGGTGCGAGGCGGTGACGGCGAACGAGGAGCCTGTGAGGGAAGTGGTTACACGCGAGCAGACTACGAAGGACTGGCGATCGGAGCAATCGTGGGACCCGAGTAGCGTGGGGTTGTGGGACGAGCGAGGCGGCGGCGAGTCGGACGCGGCGGAGTCGGTAAGAAGCATCTTCAGCTGGCCAGGCGCTTCGAGCTCCGAAAGCGAGGCGGAGGGCACAGAGATGGTTGACATGGCGCGGACGGTGCGGGTGACGGAGATGGTGGGGAAGGCGGAGACGGCGAAAACGGCGGAGACGGCGGAGACTTCAGAGACAGCGGAGACTTCGGAGACGGCGAAGATGACGGAGACGGCAGAGGCGGCGGAGACGGCGGGGACGGTGGGGATTGTCAAGATTGACAGCGAGTTACAAGTGCGTGTAGTTAAGGGGCAAAGGCGGGACGAGGAGCGGTGCGGATTGGAGCTTCTGGGCGCCGTGGTTGCGCGGAGTAACTTAGAGCCGTTTCGGAATAAACTTTTAGGTGGCGTAGCGAGGAGGAGTAAGAGACGGAAGAGGCGCGCAGCGGCCAGCGCGGCACGCATAGCGGGAATCGGAGAGGACAGTAGCGAGTCGGAAGCGGAGGAAATTGAGGGGCGGGAGATGCAAGTGTTCCGCGTTATGGTCGTACCGGCGGAGGATGAGGGCGCGCGGGGCGGAACTGTGGGAAAAGTGAGTGCGGACGGGGCAGGCTCGAACCAGGGCAGCAGGCTTCAGGACGGAGTTAATGAAACGGTTGGGATGCTGGGTGGAGGCGAGGAGGGGGAAATGGCGATGCGCCGTGCACGAGCTACAGCACTCATCGCGGCGCCAGGAGCCGAGAAATCGGGTTCGACGGATGCGTGTCTTCCCGCCGATGGTGCCAGCAGCACCTGTCGCATCGCGGCCAAAGATCCTCCTCCTCCCACAGGGTCGCGCTGTGACGGTGGCCCCGACATCAGCACGAGCCGCGCAGTGCTGCCGTGCGCGGAAGGAGACTGCGACTCTGCGCGCAAAGAGGCTGGATCGCGCGGGCTCGCCGTTCGCGGAGCCCTGGCAGGCGCTTTCGCGGCGGTGCTGCCGGGTGTGCGCGCGGTCACCTCCGCTCTCCAATCCGCCGTGGTGAGTTCAGATTTAGGCGCTTCCGAGCGCCCTTCAATCGGCTGTGGTGAGTCCGTTACGTCCGTTAGTCCCGTTCGTCCGTTATTCCCACTCGTCACGCCCACCCATTTTTCGCGCCCGTCTCTTCGCCTTCACCGCGTTCCTTTCTGCATTCCGTTGCTAAGATTTGACATCTTATGGCCCCCGTTTGCCGTCCCCGTACCTCCCGCCGCAGTCCACGGTCGGGGAGATCTGCTACCACGAGCTTCAGAGCGCGTCCCCCGCGCAGGCGGACCACGCGCAGCTACTCGCGGCGCTGGCACGCGCGCAGACGCGCGCGCAGGCGCACGGGCTTGCGGAGGGGCAGCGGAGTCTGGCGCCGTGGGACCCGGACGCTGTGGTCGCGGTGCCCCTCGGGACTGCCGCGCAGGTGAAATCCGCGCTGCAGGCCTCGCGGGAGCTGCTGCGCGCGGAGGAAGTGGCGCTTCCGGGGGAGAAGGAAGAGGCGGGGGAAGACGCGGAGGCGGAAAGGCAGGCGGACGGGGAGGAGGCTCTTCGGGGGGAGCACAGGCAGGAGGACGTTTTCGAAGAATATAGCGGAAGTGGGGGCAGCGGAGGCGGGGAAAGCTACGAAAGCGGGGGAGGCGGGGGATTCGCGGAAAGCGGGGGAGGCAGCGGAAGCGGGGGAAGCGGCGCGCTGCCCATGGTGCTGGCGCGCACGCTGCAAGCCCTGGACGTGTTTGAGGACGTGCCCCTGCGGGACGACGACGAGGGCGCAGGGGGCGGAGGGGGGGGCGCGGGGGGCGCGCGGGTGTTCGTCCCTATGCGCCAGCTGGCGGCGGGGCTGGCGACTGTGGGGGGAAACCTAGGGGGAAGCATGGGGGGGAATCTGGGGGCGATGGGGAGAGTGGGGAGCAGAAATGGCCGGGGGAGTGGGAGGGGGAGTGATGGGGAAGGGGAGGCGGAGGAGGGGGAGGATGGGGGTTTGGGGGCGGGGCATGGGAGCGGGAATGCTGCAGATGGGTATGAGGCGATGGGGTATGGTGGGGGTGCGTTTTCGGACGACTTGCGATATGCTGGTGGGGGGGTGTATGGCGATGAAAGGGGGTTTGAGGATGGAGGGGCAGGGTGCATGGGCGGTGAGATGTGTCTTGATGTTATGGGTCGTTTTGACAGTGTGGGGTGCTTGGAAGAGTGCGGGTGTTTGGAGGAGTGTGGGTACGTGGAAGAGAGCGAGGCGAGCGGGCAGGAGGACTTGGGCATTGAGGGAAATGACTTCGCCAGGCGCCATGGGAGGAGCCAGAGCGTCAGGGCAGGCGCGGGCAGGGAGAGAAGGTTGCAGCTGCAGGGCGGCGGAATGGTGATGGAGAGGAAGGAGAGTGAGGAGGAAGAAAAAGAGGAGAGCGAGGAAGAGCAGGTGGGGAACGGGGGGGATGGGAAGGGCGAGCGCGAGGGCGAGAGCAAGAGCGAGGACGAGGGCGAGGATGAGCTGTGGAAGCTGCGTGCCTCCCTGCACCGGGCGTCAAAGCGAGCATTGCTCTCCCCACACGCCATGCTGTGCCACCGCCACCACACTCGCATGCTCTCTGCTCCCCACTTGCACTCCTCGTCCCCCCACTTGCACTCCTCGTCCCCCCACTTGCACTCCTCACCTCTCTTGCACCCGTCCCCCCGCTTGCACCCTTCCCCCCACTTGCACCTCTCTCCCCCTTGCATTGACTCCTCCCCCCATGTTGGCCTTTTCCGCTCACACACGGACTGGCCCTGCTACCGCGCCCCCTCCCCCCTCTCCGCGCCCTCCCCCACCCGCGAGGGGGGAGAGAGCGCTGCTGCCACGGCCACCGCTTCAGCAGCTGCGTGGTGGAGAGAGGAGTGGGAGGGGAGCGGGAGGCGGGAGGCAGGAGGGAGCGAGGAGTGGGAGGGGAGTGGAGGTCGGGAGGCAAGAGGGAGGGAGGAGTGGGAGGGGAGTGGAGGTCGGGAGGCAAGAGGGAGGGAGGAGTGGGAGGGGAGTGGAGGGCGGGAGGAAGGGGGAAAAGGCGAGTGGAGACGGAGTGGGGCAGGGGAGGCAGGAGAAAGCGGCGAGTGGGAGGGATGGGAGAGGAGTGCGAGTTTACCCCTGTCGAGCTGGGACCGGGAACAATGGAGGGACGATCCGTGGAAACAGCCTGTTATGGGCGCTGATTTGAGTGCTGACAGAGAAACCTGGCTGGGAAGAGCAGTGGTGTGCAGTGGTGATGGTGAAATGGGCGAGGGAGAGTGCAGAGTGGTGGGAAAGGGCCTGATTTGCAGTGGTGCTGGTGGTGAGATGAAGGATGTGCAGGGGCGAGGGGATGCAGTGCGGAAGAAGATGGGTAAGACGAGACGGAGAGTGGTGGAGAAGAGTGGAGGGGAGCGCGGGAGGGAGGAAGTGAAGGGGAGGGAAAGGAAGGAGAGGAGGGCAGTGGAGGGGCGGAAGGATGGGGAAGCGAGGGAGGTAACTGAGCTGAGTGTAGGAGATGCAGAGAAAGTACAGAGGGTGCAGAGGGTGCAGAGTAGAAAGGGGAAGAAGGCAGTGAAGGGGGTGGAGACGGGAGAGGCGAGCAAGAAAGGGGCTTCTTTGGAGAAGCAGAAGAAGATTGTGAGGAAGGCTGGTAGTGCAGGCAGTGGAGAGGTGGGGACGGAGATGGAAGGGTGTGGGCCAGTGGTTAAAACACTTGTGAAGGGCAAGACGAGGCGAATGGGGGCAGAAGGTGGGGGTGGATGTAACAGTGTCGCAGGGGTAAGTGGGGAGGTGGGTTGGGTAGGGATGGAAGGGTATGGGCCAGGGGCTAAGGCGGTTATGAAGGGCAAGGCGAGGCGAAGAGGGGCAGAAGGCGAGGGAGGAGCTGGCAGTGTGGCAGGTGCAAGTGATGCTGGGGGGAAAGGGTTGGTGCCCGGTGGAGTGAGGAGCAAAGGGAGTGGGCAGGGGAAGGTGAAGCGGTGTGGGGGCGTGGAGAGTGGTGTGGTGGAGGAGGGGTTAGAGAGGGTGTTGGATGGGAAGACGCTGACAGCAACAGGAGTGAGTTCTCCGAACAAGCCACGCCGAGCCCGCCTATCAGCTACGAGCGGCGCGGCGCGCACCACTGTGCGCACAAGCGGTGACGACCTCGGCTTGTACTCGCTCTCGTCCTCATCTGTATCGTCAGCAGCAGGCCAGCCGAATGAGTGCTGGCTGGGATCAGCAGCAGGGGGGCTTAAAAAGTGCTCGCAGGATCGAATGCCAGGGCAGCAGCCGAATCAGCATGTCATTCCACCATCTTCCATCGCACCGTCCCCCCCACGTGTTCTCCCCGCCTCCACCTTTGAGGCGTCTCAAAAGTCACGGCAGCAGGATCAGCTTGTTATTCCCCCATCTTCCCGTGCGCCGTCCCCCACACGCGTTCTCCCCACCACCACCTCCACCTCACTCCCTCACGCCTCTCCGTCCGTGGCAGTGCTCCGCTCTTTCTTTGAGTCCGCTCAAACCCCCCCGCTCGTTCGCCCCACCTCCACCTCCCTCTCACTCCACAAGGCCTCTCCCTCCCTCTCGGTACCCAACGCTGCCACTTGTGCTGCTGGGATGGCTGCTGCCTCTCGGGAACCCAAACCTGCTGCTGTCTGCGCCACCGCTGCACAAGCCACCTCCCCTCTTGTTTGGCCCACCTCCACCTCGCACTCACTCCCCAAGGCCTCTCCCTCCCTCTCGGTACTCAGCACTCCCACTTCGGCCGCTGGGATGGCTGTTGCCCCTCAGCAATCCAAGCCTGCTGCGCCCTTCGCCACCGCTGCACCGACTGCCCTCCGCGCAATCTCCCAACATGAGGAGCGAGGCGTGAGCGGGGGTGCAGTGGAGGTGGAGGGTGACAATGCTGCTGGGTCCTCGTGGCAGATGGGGCCTGACCGGGTTGATGGCACTGCTGCCAGGCACTGCTGCGGTGGCTGCAGCACTTTTGAGGCGCCTCAAAAGGAGGGTGACATTGCTGCTGGGCCTGACTGGGTTGATGGCACTCCCGCTGGGCCATGCAGTGCTTGCAGTTGCAGCGCCTGTGGATGTAGCTTTAATGGCTGTTGCAGCAGCAGCTGTGGCAGTAGCAGCATCAGCAGCACGAGCAGCAACACCAGCGGCAGCAGCAGCAGCAGCAGCAGCAGCAGCAGCAGCAGCACCAGCAGCGCTAACAGCGGTATTTTCCATGTACCAGGCTTTGGGCGCTTCTCTCTGCCATCGGTGCTTTCACATGCCTGGGCGGCCATGCATGCTGCCACTACGCATGTCTGTGCCCTGCTCGCCCTTCTGTCACGCCACGTGCCATGGGGCTAGCTGACCTGTGGATTGCACCCCATAGGACTGACGGTGACCACTGACAAATTGACATGACACTGTGAGACCAGCATCACTTGACTCACCACCATCAGCAGCTCTTGTTGCAGCTTTCGACACGTGCCACGCTTTGCACGCGTCTCTCTGCCAGCAGTGCTCTCACACGCCTTGGCGGCCATGCAGGCTGCCACTGCACATGTCTGTGCCTTGCTCGCCCAGCTCCCTCGCCACATGCCATGGGCCTTTTTGTGGATGGCATTGGCAGCCCATGGGACTGACCACTGACATGTGAGAGCAAGATCACTTGACATCACATGACATCACATGACATATAGCCGATTATGACCTGCTTGCTATTTGCGTTAAGCATTTATAACACTTTGAATGGTTTCTATGTAGTGTTTGTTCTAGGTAAACTGAGGTCTTTACTGATCAGCATCACTATACCAGCATGAAAGCCAACCGAAACTTATAACGAAGCACGGCTCTTGGGAATTCCGAAGGCGCTCTTTTCCTCTTCTCACACCTGCTTCCTCCCATCACTTTTCTGCATGGCAGCCTTTTCGCGTCGCATCTCTCTAGTTTGCCTCCACGACGTTGTTCGAGAATCTGCATTGTGCGCGAAGAGACGAGACGAGTTCTACACGCTCTCTCGGATTTGACGCTCGAAGTGCACATTCCTCCCAGCAAGAAGCCGACCGAAACTCGTACAATAGCGAAGCAACACTACTCGGGAATTCCGAAGGGCTCACCTCGCCTGTATCGCGCACCCTCGCTAACCGCACCTTGCATACCCATCCATCAACGCAACGCAACAACCCTACTCCCTGCATGGAGTTGCTGTCGCATGTCCCTAGTTTGCCTCCACGAGGTGTTTCGCGAACAGCTAGCGCCGCGGCGCGGTACTTACATGTGCGGCTGCCGCCATGCGCGCTCGCACGAGGCTGGAACCGCTGAATTCTCTGGCGGGCGATATGAACGATGCACGGAATGTTGAACCGCGACGCGCGCCACCCCAGATGCCTCCTCTTCGCGCCTCCTCTTCTCCCCTTCCTATCTTCTTCGACCGTCTATTTGCGTCGCCGCTCCTTCTCCCTTTGCCATTCCTCGTTGCTCCTCGCTCTCTCGTCTGTCGCCGTCTCTCTCTCGCGCTGTTCTGCTTCCCTCAGCCGTTGTTCGTCCGTCTCGTGCGTCTCGTGCATACCCTCCACTCTCCTTTACTCGCCTGTGACCGTATTAGTCGGCAGTCATGGCGTGGCGCGTGATCGCGTGCGTCGCCGTCGTGTGCGCGCTGCTGCAGCTCGGCGCGCACGCGGCGGTCGAGGCGGAGTTTCTGCCGCCCGCGCCGGAAGATGTGATTAAAACGGAGGGCGGCTCGCTGTCCGTGTGGAGCCGCGAGTTCGAGTTCTTCAAGGTGCGGCCCGCCGTGCTTTGCTTTTGAGGCGCCTCAAAAGTAGGCCCGCGGTGCTTTGCTTGTCAGAACTATCGACGTGTCGCTTAGTGGATTCGCTAATTCGTCAGTTCGTTGTCTCGCAATCCTGCTCAACGGGATGATCCACTGTCTCACTGTCCCGTTGTGCCCCCAACTCTCCCAACTCCAGGACGCAAGTATGAATGCAGCGCGCATGGAGGTAGCGGCCTACTCTCTAGCCCTGCCGGAATACAACGACGCCCCCCAGCTCTCCGTCATCACCCACGCCCCCTTCCCTGCACGCCCTTGCCTCACCCGCCTGCT
The DNA here is from genome assembly GCA_947470075.1 of Closterium sp. Yama58-4. Classification (NCBI taxonomy): domain Eukaryota; kingdom Viridiplantae; phylum Streptophyta; class Zygnematophyceae; order Desmidiales; family Closteriaceae; genus Closterium; species Closterium sp. Yama58-4. The sequence continues at coordinate 75,249 of CANIUD010000282.1, read as the reverse complement.
GCTCTCCCACCTTTCTCTCTCCTTTCTCTCCCTCCCAGGATGCCAACATCATGTTGAACGCAGCGCGCATGGAAGTGGCAGCGTATTCTCTCGCCCCGCCGGAATACAACAGACGCTCCTCAGCTCTCCTTCATCACTCAAAAACCCCTGCACGCCCTTGCTTGCCTCACGAGCCTCATGCTCCTCCCCCTTTCCCCCCCACCGCCCTCAGGTCGCGAATATGAATGCAGCGCGCATGGAGATATCAGCCTACTCGCTCGCCCTGCCGGAATACAACGACGCTCCCCAGCTCTCCTTCATCACGCACGGCTGTGCCTTCATGGGTCTGCTCTCGCCCATGGGGGTCCCTGCTCCAATCAGGTGCGCAAGGATAGTGTCTGAGTAGTGTGTGCGTGTGTGCTCACCATTTGTCATCTGCTGCTGCTGCTGCTGCTGCTGCTGCTGCCGCTGCCGTGAGGTCATGAGCCAGCAACGGCGCCCCGCAGCTCTCCTTCATCACGCACGGCTGTGCCTTCATGGGTCTGCTCTCGCCCATGGGGGTCCCTGCTCCAATCAGGTGCGCAAGGATAGTGTCTGAGTAGTGTGTGCGTGTGTGCTCACCATTTGTCATCTGCTGCTGCTGCTGCTGCTGCTGCTGCTGCTGCTGCCGCTGCCGTGAGGTCATGAGCCAGCAACGGCGCCCCGCAGCTCTCCTTCATCACGCACGGCTGTGCCTTGATGGGTCTGCTCTCGCCCATGGGGGTGCCCGTGCCCGCCGCGATGAGGTGCGGTGCATCCTTGTGCTCAGGATGTGCGCTCGGTGTGCGCGCCAACCGTTGTTCATCTGCTCTTGTTGCTGCTGCTGCTTGGCAATCACGTGACAGCAACGACGCCCCGCAGCTCATCACGCACGGCTGTGCCTTCACGGCTCCTCTCGCCCATTGGGGTGCCTGCTCCGATCAGGTGCGCCCTGATAGCTGTGCGCCCACTGTGTATTGTTGGGTGCCGCTGCTTGGCGGTCTTCCTAGGATGCCCCGCAGCTCTCCTTCATGCACGGTTGTGCCTTCATGGACCTTCTCTCGCCCATGGGGGCGCTTGCTGTGGGATGCACATAAGTCCAGGAGGGAGATGTGGCAAATTTAAGATGGTTGGCGAGTTAAGCAGCAGGGAGTTGGGTTGGAGCCGTTCAGGGCGCTGCTACTCTGCTGCTAGAGGCGCATTCAAATACCCCCTTCTCCCTCCTCTGTCCGATATTGTGGCAATCCCAAGAGGGTGGGCGAGCTGGGCGTGGAACAACGGCTCGTAGCCGCTCAGGGTGCTGTTGCTGTTGCTGTTTGTCCGACACGCCTTGAGTTCCCTTTCACCCCCCTCTCTCCTTCGCCGCTGCTGCCTGCCTGTGTGCCTGCAGATACGTACAGGAGGGTGATATTGTGGCCATTCCGCGCGGCTGGGCGAGTTGGGCGTGGAACAACGGTTGGAGCCGCTCAGAGCGCTGCTGCTGTCGTTCTGACTCGAGCTGACTTTCCCTGCTACACCCCTCTGCTTCCCCACTACTGCCTGCGTGCATGCCTGCAGATTCGTGCAGGAGGGGGACGTGGTGGCCATCCCGCGCAGCTGGGCGAGCTGGGCGTGGAACAACGGGTCGGAGCCGCTCAGAGCGCTGCTGCTGTCTTTCCGACACACGCGTTGACCTCCGCTGCTACACCCCTCTGCTTTCCCGCTGCTGCCTGCCTGCCTGCGTGCCTGCATGCAGATTCGTGCAGGAGGGCGATATTGTCGCCATCCCACGCGGCTGGGCGAGCTGGGCGTGGAACAACGGGTCGGAACCACTCAGGGCGCTGCTGCTGTCCGACACACGCTCTGCCAGCGAGCCGGGGGAGGTGCAGGCGTTCACTCTCATGGGCGGCCCGCATGAGACTCTAGGGGGCGTGCTGCATGGGTTCAGGTGGGCAGTGCAGCGGAGTGCACGGGTTCAGGTGGGCTCCACACAGTGCTGTCTGGCCGACACGCGCTCTGCTGCCCAGCCTGGGAAGGTGCACGCGTTTACTCTCATGGGCACACACGAGAACCTGTGCAGCACACCTGCTGCCCACTCATGAGAAAACGCGTGCCACACGAGACTTTGGCCGGTGTGCTGCACGGGTTCAGGTGAGCCCCTGAGGGCGCTGCTGCTGTCCCACACACGCTCTGCTAGCCAGGCTGGCTAAGCCATCCCGGGGAGGCGCACGCGTTCACGCTCATCTCATGGGCGGCTCACATGAGACACTAGGGGGGGTGCTTCACACGGCTAAGGTGGGCGGCACAGTGCATGTTTAATGTGCGGGAGTGCGGGTTGCCTTGGTGTTGAGTGTCGTTGTGCATGCACCTCTTGCCGTTCGTACCCCTCTTGCTCCTCGCCTCTCATCTCCTCCATTCTCCCGCTCCCGCACCTCTCTCTCCCTCTTTCCTACCCGCTCCTTCCCTTTACTCTCCTCTCCCTGGCCTCTCCTATCTCCCATGCAGCGCTGATATGCTAGCGAGGGCATGGGACATCGAGGAGGAGGAGGCAAAGCGACTGGTGGCGGGGCAGAAGCACGTGGGGTTCATTGCGATCGGGCATGTGAGTCACTCAATCTAAGTGCGCGTATCGCTGTTGGGTATTGAGGTGGGTTATGTGATGTGAGTATCCTGCTGATGGGCCGTTGAGGCAAAGCGACTGGTGGCGGGGCAGAAGCACGTGGGGTTCATTGCGATCGGCCATGTGAGTCACACAAGTGTGCTGTGGGCCATGTGCGGTGTGTGGCTGTTGGGTTATGTGGAGTGCGGTTGTGACCAATTATTCTGGATTTGTGCCCTATGTGCCATGTGCCATGTGCCATGTGCAGCATCAAGGAGGCTCCATGGCTCGCCCTCACACTCTCACTGGCTGTCATTTCTCCTTCTCTCCACCCTGCCCACAGTGGCACAATGCCCCGCGACTGACAGCGCAGCTGCAGGCGATGGCGGAAGAGAGCGAGGAGCAGGGGTGGAGGAGGAGACACTGAACCGTCACGAACAGGCGATCCTGACAGCATCAACCGCATCGAACCGTCTCACACTGCACGCCCTAGTGTCCTCTCTTCCCCCCCCGCTCCCTTCCTCTTCATGGCAGCACAACGCCCCACGCGTGATACCACAGGTGCAGGCGATGGTGGAGGAGAGTGAGCAAATGTACAGCTCTGCGGAAGCAGAGCTACTCGAGAGCACCAACAGCATGAAGCACATGCGCATGGGGATATCTCGCCCTTCACACGCTTCAAGTGCAGCCTGGCCTGGGCAGTGCGTCATGTGCCGTTTTGTCCTCTCTCTCCCCCTCCTCCCCCCCATATGGCAGCACAACGCCCCACGCCTGACGGCTCAGCTGCAGGTGATGGTGGAGGAGAGCGAGGAGCACAATGGCCCAGCTCACGCAACACCTCGAGATGTTGTCTTGTCCTCTCTTCCATCTCCCCTCCATTACAGCACAACGCCCCTCGCCTGACAGCACAGCTGCAGGCGATGGTGGAGGAGAGCGAGGAGGCGTACGGTGCAGAATGGGAAGCGCCTGACAGCATCAGCATGGAGGGCAGCAACGGCGTGAAGCACATGCGCATGGGGGACATCTCGCCCTTCACGCGCTTCAAGTACAGCCTGGTGCACGCAACGCCCGATGTGTCGGTCCCCAAGGGGGGTGATATCTTCGTGGTGGATCGCAGCAAGCTGCCCGTGCTGCACCACGTGGGGCTCTCTGCTTTCCTCTATCACCTGCAGGTGAGACAATCTGTCCCTTCCTAGGTGCGTCCCCTTCACGCGCTTCAAGTACAGCCTGGCGCACGCAACACCTGACGTGTCGGTGCCCAGGGGAGGAGACATCTTCATGGTGGATCGCAGCAAGCTGCCTGTGCTGCACCACGTGGGACTCTCCGCTTTCCTTTACCACCTCCAGGTGAGCTCTCTTCTTCCTCTGCTCCTCTGCTTGTCTGTCCCCTCTCTGTCCCTCTACCCCTCTTCTCTCTGTACCCAGTGTGTCGGTGCCCAAGGGGGGAGACATCCTCGTGGTGGATCGCAGCAAGCTGCCCGTGCTGCACCACGTGGGACTCTCTGCTTTCCTCTATCACCTTCAGGTATGCCCTTCTCTCACTCATCATTCTGCCTCTGCCCCTCCCTCCTGCTCCTGCTCCTCTGAGGGGGGGAGACATCTTTGTGGTGGATCGCAGCAAGCTGCCCGTGCTGCACCACGTGGGACTCTCCGCCTTCCTCTACCACCTCCAGGTGAGCTCCGTTCTTCCTCCGTGCTCCTGCTCCTCTGCTCCTGTCCTTCCTCTGCTCCGCTGCTCCTGTGTATGTACCCCATGTGTCGGTGCCCAAGGGAGGAGATATATTTGTGGTGGATCGATCTAAGCTGCCCGTGCTGCACCACTTCTACCCCTGCAGCTGAGGAGGTGTCTCATGCTTGCTTCTGCTCCGCGAGTGCCCTGATGTTTTGCTCCTGTTTTCTAATTCCACCCCATCCAGCCCAGCGCATGCCTAGCCCCCCACTGGTATCACAACGCGGCCATCCTGCACGTGGTGCTGGCGGGTAGTGGCCGCATTGAGGTGGTCTGTCCTGACGATTTACGATGGAAACTCTTGCTTGCTTCTTCTCCCCTACTCCCTTGCTGCCTCGCTCTCTTTCTCCCCTGCTCTCTGCCCCACCCACTCCACAGCCAAATGCACTCCTAGCCCCCCACTGGTATCCCAACGCTGCTATCCTGCACGTGGTGCTGGCGGGCAGTGGCCGCATTGAGGTGGTCTATCCTGACGGCCACACCGCTCTGCACCGTGATGTTCACACGGGGGATGTTATTGCCGTGCCCGCACTCTTCCCTTCGTCCATGGTACGTTTTTCCTTTCCTCCTCTCAGTTGCACCGCTCTGCACCCTGGCACTCTTCCCATCCTCCACGGTATATTTCTTTTCCCTCTTCCTCTGTATGGTATGTTGCTCTTCTTCCCCTCTCCCCTCCTTCTCCCCATCCATTGTCAGTCGGCCGCGTCTCCTTCCATTGTTCTCCAATGAACTCTTGTTATCTTCGTAACCTCGATCCTACACCCTTTTTCCTCCCTTCAAACTTCACCAGGAGGCGTCTGAGGAGGGAATGATGTGGATTGCTATCGCCAACCGTCCGCTCTCTCCCCCATCCTTCCTGGCGGGGGCCACATCGGTGTTCAAGGGTATCCCGAAGCGCGTGCTCATGGCTGCATTTAACGTTGAGAAGGAGCTTGAGGATAAGTTCTACAAGGCCCGCCGCGACCCGTCGGAGATTGCGATATTTCCGCCCACTCAGAAGAGCACTGCCACTGCATAGGGTGTGGATAAGTTTTACAAGGCCCCTCGTGACCCGTCGGAATTGCAATTTTCCCGCCGATTGAAAAGAGTGCTGCATAGGGTGTATGGGATCTTAATGTCACCGTCTGGTTTGGATGAAAGGAAAGATAGGGATGCTTTGAAGTCGGGCCATGAAGGTAGTTGTGTAATTGTACATAAATGGAAAAAAATAATGCTTTCATGAATACGGTAGCAAAACTGTTTACGTCGAGTTAGTTGATATAGCGGATAAGTTTTGATCACTCCCTCTCAATGTTTTCCTCCTGTCCGCCTCCATTCCCAGCGAACCACCATCCTCCCAAATGACTTGCGTCGCCCCTATGAGGGCTTGCGCGCTCCTCTCCCGCCTCTACTCGCCACCCGCCACGCGTCTGTCCGCCTTTCGTCGCCACGTGTGTAGCGCGCCAATGGGGTTCGTCGTCGCGTCGAGCCAATCAAAAGGCAAGCTGTGGCCGTTATTTCTTTCTCTGCCAGCTGATTCTCTAACGGTCGTCTGTTTTAAGGCCGTTTGTCTGACCGGCATGCGATTACCAGGCAGCCCATGAAACCGGCTCGAACGGGTTCGGTGATATGCTCAGTCAACGAGGGGGATCACTGCACTTCCCCCCTCTCTCCGCCCTCCGCCTCTCCGCCTCTCCGCCGCGTCATTTCCTTCTCTCCGCATCACCCTCTTTCCCCATCCCCCCACCCTTCCCCACTTTTGATTCTCCCTTTTCCACCCTTCTCCGCCACTTTCCTTGCGGATTCACCGCCTTCTCCTCGTCCCCTTCTCTCCTCACACCCCTTCTTCTTCCCCTTCCCCCCACGCGTTCCCTTCCCCCACTTCTCCCCTCGCAGTGCAGTTTTTCGAACTGCAGGGGGGCTGGCGCAGGCGCTTTCCGCTCATCCTTCTTCCCCTTCCCCACACGCGTTCTCTTTCCCCCTTCCCCCACCCTCTGCCCCCCCCCCCAGTGCAGCTGGCAGGGCAGGGCAGGGCCGACACAGCAGTTTGAGACGCTCTCTGCAGAACCTCCCCCACACACTCCCCCCCAACCTCCTTCCCCCTTCCCCCTTTCTCCCCGCACCTGAACCCTTCCCCAACCCCCCGCAGGGCAGTTCGTGGAGCTGCAGGGGCAGGGCCTGGCGGAGAGACTTGAGGCACTCCCCGTTCACAACCCAAACTGTCCCCCCCACCTCCGCCCGTCCCCCTTCCCCTCCCTCCCGCAGTGCAGTTCGTGGAGCTACAGGGGCAGGGCCAGGCGCAACGAGTCTGTCTGACGCGCTCTCCGCCCCAACCCCCATTTTCCCCCCTCTCTTCTCCCCTCCCCCCCCCCCCCCTTCCCCCTCCCCCCCGCAGTGCAGTTCGTGGAGCTGCAGGGGCAGGGCCTGGCGGAGCGGAAAGCCGCCATTCATGATGTGCGTTGGGGAAAGGGGGAGGGGAGGTGGGGGGGGAGTAAAGGGGGAAGGGTGGGGGAGGAGGGGGAAGAGACAGAGGGCAAGGTGCAGGGGCAGGGGCTGGCGGATCGCAAGGCAGCCATCCATGATGTGTGTTGGGGGGGAAAGGGGGAAGTTGAAGGGTGGGGGGGTAAAGGGGGAAGGGTGGGGGAGGAGGGGGAAGAGACAGAGGGCAAGGAGCTGCAGGGGCAGGGACTGGCGGAGCGGAAAGCCGCCATCCATGATGTGCGTGGGGGGGGGGGGAGGAGGGGAGGGGGGGCAAGGAATGGGGAGAGGGCACGGGAATGTGAAGGACTAGGGTGGGGAGGTTGGGGGATGGAAATGGGCGTTGAGCGTGGAAGGAGGGGGGTGGGCGTTGAGCGTTGACGGAGGAAAAACTGCTCATCCAATCACCTCTTTCAGCCTCCCTGCTCCGTCCACTCCGCCTTTTCCCCGTCCTTCTCTCTTCTCCCTTTTCCCCGTCCTTCTCTCTTCTCCCTTTTCGCCGTTCCGACACCCCTCCTTCCCGGACTGTACCAGTCAAAAGTGGTGCCTTTGAAAGGTCCCTCACGCTACATCAGACCACCTCACTCCGCCTTCCCCTTCCCCCCCCCCCCCTCCTCCCCTCCGCCTTCCCCCACTCCGCCTTCCCCCACTCCGCCTTCCCCCACTCCGCCTCCCCACCCCCCTATCAGCTACGAGTCGTACCTCTGGAGGGACCCTCACGCTACATCAGACCACGGAGTATTCGCTACAAGCAGCACGGCAAGGTGCGCTGATGCACATATATCTCATTAGACCTAGCCTTACAAGCACTCTACATCCGACCACGGAGCGTTCGATACAAGCAGCACGGCAAGGTGCACATGTAGCTCATTGACGCTTCACGTTGCAGTCAGATACAATCTAATAGCAATGCCCAATCCACAGGACTTGCAGTCAGTCTGTCCCAGTGACAAGTGTGTTTTGAGGCGCCTTAAAATTCCGTCCCAGTGAGAAATGTGGGCTCAACTCAAGGTGCTGGGAAGAGAGAGCTCAGTCCCTTTGTTATTACGCTTTTCCCCTTGCTGCTTGCATCAGGACCGTCGATGGGACATGGTGCAATCGCATCCGTCGGTTGCGGTGCTGCTCTTCCACACAGGTACGTATGTGTGTGAGTGGGTGCATTCAGCTCGAGCTCGCCAGGGAATGCTGAGCTGCAGGCTTGCATAAGTCTAAATACTGACTTTTGCAAGCACGAGAATGCTGCTGCCTTACTGATTGCACCCTCCTCTGTTGCTGCACTCTCCATCTCCTCACCCACTTAACCCCCCGTGCGTCATCCCGCCTGCTGCTGCCCCCCCCCCCCTGTCCCCATGCCCCTGTCCCCATCCCCCTATCCCCATGCCCTCGGCTCGCAACGCTCACCTCCTGCCTTGCACGCTCGTGGAACTTACTTCTTGCCATGGACGCCCCTGCACGTGCCTGCTGCTGCCATGGGTGCCCCTGCCCCTGCATGTGAATGCGGTCACGCACAGAACTCCAGATGCTCCTCATGGTAGGTGCCCTGCTCCTGCTCGAAACCCACCCCTCCTGCCATGGAATCTACTGCACGTGTCTGTTGCCATGGATGCCTGCCCTGGTGTTAATGCCCCTGCATGTGAATGCGGTCACGCACAGAACTCAAGATGCTCCTCATGGTGTGTCCCTGCCTGCTCAGCCATATGGTTTTATTGAACATCCCCCATGCTCATCTCGTCCCTCTCTCTCTCTGTTCATCCCTCACTCCTTTCATCGCTCACTCCCCTTCATCCCTATGCTATGGCAGGTGCGGCAGTTCCGCCCCACAGTACTTGCAGCAGCAGCAGCGGCGGCGGCAGAGGGGGAGGAAGAGGGGAACGAGGAGGGCGTCAACCTGACAGGGGACCTTCATTCTGCCTTCACATACGAGCTGTGTGCGGGTGAGAGCGGTGTGCGGGTGAGAGCGGTTTAAAAGCAGTTGAAAGCGTGTGAGTTCAAAGCATCTGCCTGTTGATGGTGATCCTTCTTTGTGCTGCCTACATTGCAAGTTCTCCCACCATCGTCACCTGCTCTCTCCTCCCCCCGCCACTTCCCCTGCTGCTCCCCCCACTGCATCCTCCCACTGCTTCCCCCAGTGCTCCCTCCACTGCTCCCCCTGCTGTACTCCCCTTGTCCCCCTCCTCCCCTCTTCCCCACTGCTCCCTCTGTGCAGGGCTGGTGGCCAAGGTGGGCAAGGACCTGAGGCAGATCGCCAAGGTGGGGGGAGGAGAGGAGAGGGGGCAGCAGTGCCCTCCCCCCCAACCACTCACTACTGCCCTTGCTGCTCCCGCCACTCCACCCCGTGCAGGCCTGGTGGACAAGGCAGGCAAGGACCTTAGACAGATTGCCAAGGTGAGGGAGGGGGATGGGCGAAGGGGTGCAATGGGTAATTGTGGTAGGACGGGGCTGTGAAGGTGAGGGAAAGGGTGACGGGGTATGACATGCCACTGGATGCACTGCAGCTGCTGACTTGTTACACCACACCCTGTTGCACCCCCACTCCACCCCACTCCACCCAATTCCATGCCACTCTACCCCACTCCACCGCACCCAACCCCACCAGGAGGAGGTGTTGGAGGAGACGGGGTACGACGTGCCACTGGAGTCACTACAGCTGGTGACGGCTGCTCTCACGTCCGTGGGGATATCCGGGGCCCGACAGACAATGTTTTATGCTGAGGTGAGCAACTTAAAGCCCAGATAAAGCTACATTGAGCCACAGAGGCCCTGCTGGTGACGGCTGCCCTCACGTCCGTGGGCATATCCGGGGCCCGACAGACAATGTTCTACGCTGAGGTGAGCTTCTAAAAGCTTGACTTAAAGACCGTGTTATGATACATTGAGCTGCAGAGGCACTGCAGCTGGTGACGGCTGCCCTCACGAGTGTGAGCATCTCAGGGGCACGGCAAACCATGTTCTACGCGGAGGTGAGCTGCTTAAAGCCCTGCTTAAACTCCACTGAGTTGATTGAGCCTTGTTCAACCTGCATTGAGCTGGTGACGGCTGCTCCCACGTCCTTGGGCATATCAGGGGCCTGGCTGGCAAACAATGTTCTACATCGTGTGCCATGTGCCATGCTGTATGCTGTGCTGTGTGCGGTGCCATGTGCGGTGTTCCGTGTTGTGTGCTGTGCTGTGTGCCATGGTTGGCAGGTGAACGAAGCTCAAAGAACTCATGCTGGGGGAGGCAAGGAGGACGAGGGCGAGGTGAGGAGGATTTGGGAAAGCGAGTTAGGTACACGTATTCAGTGGGGGGAAGGCAATGGTAGGTTGGTGAGGGAGGAGCAACAGAGGGGAAACATGGGGTTGGGGGGGAGGGAAGCGGGGGATATGCGAGTGGGGTAAGTGACAGAGAGAGGAGGGATGAGCGTTATTTGGTAAGCACTCACTGTTGGTTGGGGCAAGGCGGTTACGGCAAGGACTGAGCGTGGAGAAAGGAAGAGCAGACTTTTGATAGCACCTCAGAGTAGAGTCAGCGTGGGGCCAGTAAGTGCGGAGTGAGGGTAGGAGTGGAGTGCAACCCACCTCACCCCACTCCCCACTCTTCCCCCCCCCTCCTCCCCCTTCTCCCCCTCTCCCCACCAGGCCATAGACGTGGTGGGGCTGCCTCTGGCCCACCTGGACGCCTTCATTGCTGACGTTGTCGCCCAGGTTCCTCCTTCCCCCACTCTCCACCTTTTCCGCCCTTTACCCCTCCCTCCCTCCCTCCTCCCCCTTCCCCCCCTCTCCCACCAGGCCATAGACGTGGTGGGGCTGCCTCTGGCTCAGCTGGACGCCTTCATTGCAGCGTAGACCTGCCCAAAAGCCCTGGAGGGGCCGTTGATGTCCCCCCTTTTTGACGCACCCCTCCCCCCCCTTTGATGTCCCCATTCCCCCCCATCTCCAACCAAACCCCTCAACCCCCCCAGGCCATAGACGTGGTGGTTTACCCCTGGCCCAGCTGGACGCCTTCCCTCCCTCCTCCCTCAACCCCCAAGCCGTCGGCTCAGTCCTCCCTTTTCAACCCCTTCGCCCCCTCCCCCTTCCCCCCCCCCTCCACCCCACCAGGCCATAGACGTGGTGGGTTTACCCCTCGCCCAGCTGGACGCCTTCATTGCTGACGTGGACCTGCCCAAGAGCCCTGGGGGGCTGTTCGGGGTCGCATGGTTCAAAGCTACAGTGCTGCCCACTTTGCAAGGCTCAAGCTGACCTCGCATGCTTCGATATGCATTCTTGAGATGGTAGCTATACCTGATATGGAATCACTGTATATGGAGTCACTGTAATTAGGGTGCATTCCGCTGTGGACAGCGTCCCAATCGATGTGTCCCAATCGATTCTACCGCACTGCATCTTATTACACCGAATTACACCCTAGTTTCAAAATTTTCGCTTCTCTGGTTTAGTGCGGTTCGGAGCGGTACACCCGATTGGGACATGTACGATTGGGACATGTCCATGGCGGAATGTACCCTTAGGGCGTATTCCTACGGCCTCCTATCAAGAAACCTCCTATCAAGATTGTACCTTTTGCCTGGTAAAAGTAGCGAGAGGTTTTGGGTTTAGGGGATTTTTCAGTGTGATCTTGATAATAGGTTTTCTTGATAAGAGGATAGGAATACGCCCTTAGCTAGCATGGAATCTTGCAGATGTGTTAGGGTACATTCCTGCCTTGACACTTGTGTCTCAATCCCCTGTTTTCCCGAGCCGCGCCGAAACATTTTGGGGATCTCGCGTCACAAAAAATCAATGTATCGCGAAACTAGGCGACCATGCGAAATGCACAGTTGGGCGCAATTGATTGGGTGAAAAAAATTATGTCAGAACATAATGCTTGTCTAGTCTGTAGTGGGGTACTCAATAGTGAGTATAACCCTTTTGGGCTTGCTATTTGTACTCCGCTTCTTTCTAGTTCAACCACCTTTCCTCTTCTACTGCTTGTACTTCTCTTTCGTGTACCCTAAACCTAGCTATGGCTTCTTAGTCTTAGCTACTATTCTGAGATGGAATCAGAGCGGTTACGCTCTTGGCCTGTGGGCCCCACGTGCTTCCGCTGCTTTCCTGTCTGTCGCGCGCCCCGTGGCGCGCGACGCCTTATTTTTCTTCCCGCCGCGCGTTCGGGTCGCGCGGCGGTTCGCTGCTCCGTCGAAGCGCCCCCCCCACCCCCCCCCGTCGCCTGCAGCAGACCCGCCCGTCACCCCCGCTGCCCCGTCGCGGCGCCCTGGGGAGCCGCGCGCGACCCCGCAGCCACGTCGCGGCGCCCTGGGGAGCCGCGCGCGACCCCGCAGCTGTCAAACTATATGTGCTGCATATTGTCTAGGCTGTAGTGGGGTAGCCCATATGGGGTACAACCCAATTAGGGTTTACTACTTGTACTCCTGCATCCTGTTAGTTCAGTCATTCCTGCTGCTAGATTCTAACATGGTTTCAGAGCACTAAGGTCCGTAGGACCGTTTTTTTTTCGGGCCCACCTACCGCTGCGGTTACCGCGCTACCCCACGTACCTGCCTGCCTTGCCTTGCCTTGTGACGTGCTGCACAAGCGCTGCCTCCTGCTGCCCTAGGCCAGCGCGCTGCCCCTAGAGGCCCGTAAAGCCCGCGCGCCGCCTCTACACGCCTGTCAGGCCCGCAACCACGCTGCTACCGCGCGCTGCCCGCACCGAAACCGCGCAGCCCGCACCGAGTCGCGCGCAGCCCGCTGCAGCCACGCGCAGCCCGCACCGAGCCGCGCGCAGCCCGCTGCAGCCGCGCGCAGCCTGCACCGAGCCGCGCACAGCCCGCTGCAGCCACGCGCAGCCCGCACCGAGCCGCGCGCAGCTCGCAGCTGCCGCGCGCAGCCCGCGCCGAGCCCACGCAGCCCGCGTCGAGCCGCGCGCGGCCTGCTACGGCCTCGCGAGGCCCGCGCGCGGCCCGCAGCAGCCCGCGCCGAGCCGCGCGCGGCCTGCTACTGCCTCGCACGGCCCGCGCGCGGCCCGCAACAGCCCGCGCCGAGCCGCGCGCGGCCCGCTACTACCTAGCGCGGCCGCGCGCGGCCTGCAGCAGATCCGCGCGCTGTCCGCGCAGCCCGCGCCGAGCCGCGCGCGGCCCTCTGCCTCGGCCCCGACCTGCCGCTGATGCGGCCCCGCCCCGCAGCTGCCACGGCCCCGACCTGCCGCTGATGCGGCCCCGCCCTGCAGCTACCACGGCCCCGACCTGCCGCTGACGCGGCCCCACCCTGCTCCTGCCGCTGAAGCGGCCCCGCCCTGCAGCTGCTTCGGCCCTGCTCTTCAGCCGGTGTTGCGGCCCCGACGTCGCCGCTGTCGAGCGCCGGCCATGCTCGCCCGGTGAGCGCCTGCTCTCCCAGCCTTTGGTGAGCGACTGCCTGCCTGCCTGCCGGCCTGCCTGCCTGCCTGCGCGCCTGCCTGCCTGCCTGCCGGCCTGCCTGCCTGCCTGCCGGCCTGCCTGTCTGTCTGCCTGCCTGCCTGCCTGCCTGCCTGTCTGCTTGCCTGCCTGCCTGCCTGCCTGCCTGGCTGCCTGCCTGCCTGCCGGCCTGCCTGCCTGCCTGCCTTCCTGCCTGCCTGCCTGCTTGCCTGCCTGCCTGCCACGCCTACCCTGACCGCGCTAATGATACTGGCAGGTGGTCAGATGCAGCTCCAGCGACGTTCACGCGAGCCTCTCACGCCCCAGCAGCTTAGTGAGTGGTATACTAGCTGGGGTTGTCGCGGTAGCCGTCGTAGCTGTCGCCCTGGGGCTGGTCAGTTGGGAGCGTCTAGCAGTGGCCAGCTGCAGCTGCAGGGGCGTCCACGCGAGACACTTACGCCTCGGCAGCTCCAGGAGTGGTACGCTCAGTGTAGCAGGTCTACACGTACAGTTCGCTGCCCGTACGTCATTCGCACAGGTGCTAGGACTGGTCAGCCTTGTGGGACGCTTGGTCACACACAGTCCCGCTGCTTCGCCCGTCTGAGCGACGACTGGCGCACAGTGTTTGGCGACGAGGCTGAGCTCCCCACCTGGCTAGAGCTGCATGGACAGGGGGTAGATATCTTTGCGCGTGACTATGATGCTATTCTCACTGCCATGTATGCATTGTCTACTAGTGCTGACCGTGCCTGTTGCCTGTGCGTACCGCCTGACCCTGGTGAGGCTGCTGCCCTAGGTGCTAGTGCGTCTCCTGCTCTAGGTGCTAGTGAGGCTGCTGCTCTCGGTGCTAGTACGTCTACTGCTCTAGGTACTGGTGAGGCCGTGGCTTCAGGTGCTGCTGTGTCTGCTCTCTCTGGTACTGCGCCCACTACGGTCTCGCACACCTTCACCCTTGACTCAGGAGCTTCCCGCTCCTTCTTTCGCGACTGCACCGCACTCACGCCGCTCCGTCGGCCAGTCCCGGTCTCCCTGGCGGACCCCTCTGGGGGTCCGGTCCTTGCCCACTATTCCACGGTTCTGCCGTGTCCGGCCGTCCCGTCTGGCTCGCTGTCAGGTCTCTACCTCCCCTCGTTCTCTACGAACTTGGTGAGTGGAGCTGACCTCCAGGATGGGGGGGTTCACCAGTTCACTCCTGCGAGTCAGCGAGTGACTCACTGTACGTGTGCTAGGACGGGCCGGCACTTGGCCACGTTCACCCGTGCACCTGGCTCGAGTCTGTACACACTGACCACTGAGTCCCCTCAGGTAGCTGCGTCTGCGTCTGCGTCTGGTCAGCTGGCGGCCCCCTGCGAGTGTCGCGCTTTGTCACACGACACTCTCCTGTGGCACCACCGCCTTGGTCACCCCTCCTTGCCTCGCCTGCGTAGCATGCACTCTCGCTCCCTGGTCTCTGGTCTCCCCAGGTCTCTGCCTGCCCTCCCTCCCTCGCCTGCGCCGCCCTGCATTCCTTGCGTCGAGGGGCGGCAACGCGCTGCTCCTCACTCCTCCTCGTTTCCTCCCACAGAGGCTCCACTGCAGACGCTCCACCTGGACGTGTGGGGCCCAGCCCGCGTCCAGGGACAGGGCCACGAGCGGTACTTCCTGCTGGTTGTCGACGACTACACGCGTTACACCACGGTCTTCCCCTTGCGGACCAAGGCGGATGTCCCTGCTGTTTTGATCCCCTGGATCCGCGCTGTTCGTCTCCAGCTCCGCGAGCGGTTCCGGTCGGACTTTCCTGTCCTGCGTCTGCACTCTGACAGAGGTGGTGAGTTCTCCTCCGACCTCTTGGCAGCCTACTGTGCGGAGCACGGCATCACCCAGTCGTTCACGCTTCCGGCCTCTCCGCAGCAGAATGGGGTTGCTGAGCGCCGCATTGGCTTAGTCATGGAGGTCGCTCGTACCTCCATGATCCATGCGGCTGCCCCCCATTTTCTGTGGCCGTTTGCGGTCCGGTACGCCGCGCATCAGCTCAACCTTTGGCCCCGTGTCTCCTTGCCGGAGACCTCGCCCACACTGCTGTGGACGGGGAAGGTTGGCGATGCGTCGCGTTTCCGAGTCTGGGGTGCTCGTGCCTTTGTCCGCGATACCACCGCGGACAAGCTCTCCGCCCGCGCTGTTCCCTGTGTCTTCCTTGGCTTTGTCCCTGACGCGCCTGGTTGGCAGTTTTACCACCCCGCCTCGCGCCGTGTCTTTGCGTCTCAGGACGTCACGTTCGACGAGTCGGTTCCCTTTTACCGTCTCTTCCCCTACCGCACTGCCTCGCTCCCCCCCCGCCGCTCTTCCTCGCTCCAGGTGCTCCCCAGGTAGACCCCCTCCCCGCTCCCGGTCCTACTCCTTCAGGTGTTTCTCAGGTAGACCCTCCTCCCTTGACTGCGCCGGTTGAGGTCACTGGTGACTCAGGTCCTACTGAGAGTGGTCCTGCTCGGGGTGCTACTTCTAGGGGTGCTGAGCCTGGGGGTGCGGAGCCTGGGGGTGCTGAGCCTGGGGGTACTGAGCCTGAGGGTGCGGAGCTTGAGGGTGTGGAGCCTGGTGGTGCTGAGCCTGAGTGTGAGGGGTCTGGGGGTGCTGAGCTTGGCGGTACTGACGCTGGAGGTTCTGGAGCTACTGAGGGTGGTGGCGCTGGAGGTTCGGGAGCTGCTGGAGGGCCTAGTACTGGTGGCGCTGGAGCTGGAGGTTCTGGAGCTGCTGAGGGTGCTCGCGCTGGAGGTTCTGGAGCCGCTGGAGGTACTGGTGCTGAGGGTACTGACACCGGAGGTCTTGGAGCCGTTGGGGGTGCGGGCGCTGAGGGTTCTGAGTCTGCTGTTGCGCGGTCTCCTTGGAGTGGCCGCCTTCGTCCACGTGTGCCTCTCACCCCACAGCAGCTGCAGGACTGGTACGGTCGCCGTCAGCGTCGCGCTGCTGGAGCTAGGAGTGGTGCTGGTCCTTTGTCTACTGGAGGTGCTGGAGTCGCTGGTTCTGGAGGTGCTCGTGCTGGAGACACTGAGGCTGGAGACCCTGGGACTGGAGGTGCTGGTTCTGGGGGTGCTGCTGCTGGAGACACTGAGGCTGGAGACCCTGGGACTGGAGCTTCTGGAGCTGCTGGAGGTACGGGAGCTGCTGGAGGTACGGGAGCTGCTGGAGGTACTGGAGCTGCTGGAGGTGCTGGAGCTGCTGGAGCTGCCGGTACTGGTGCAGCTGCGCCGACACGGCTGTTCTTCGCTCCGCCGTCTCCGTCGTCTCTGCCGCCGCCTGACTCTGCTCTTCGTCAGGTTGTTACTCTCCCGTCGTCTACTGGTCTTCCGTTACAGCCTGGCTCACCGCTGCCTGCTCCTTCTCCTTACACTGAGCAGACTGGTAGTCCTGCTGAGCGTCGTGAGCCTACGTCGCGTCCTGTCTCGCCTGCTCGTCCTGGTCATACCGGTCGTCGTGTTCCTCGTTCGCGTCAGCCGGCTGTCCCCAGCGCACGCCTCGTAGTCCGTCGTCCTTCCTCTGCTCCACAGCCTGTTCCTCTGCCGTCTCCCCCTGCGTCCTCTCTGCCTGCCGTTCCGGACCCTGAGTCTGACAGGTTTCGTACTGAGCACCCTACTGTCACGCGTCTCCTAGCCACTGTTGTCACTGACCCGTCGTTTGAGTCTACTGCTGCGTCTGCCTTGGTCGCTGAGCTTGTTGACTTTGCTGCTGCCTGTCGTCTAGACTACGCCGCTAGTCTTGTTGCTGAGTCTGAGTCTGTCTGTCCTCCGTCCGTCGGGGGTGAGTGTGCTCTTAGCACGGACGTCCTTGAGGACAGGCAGGAGGAGTTCCAGTGTCTTGCTGCTGCTTTACCTCATCTTGTGTCCTCGCTACTTGCCCCTGAGGGAGACCCGGATGCACCAGACATCCCGACTCCGCGCTCTTACGCAGAGGCGATAGAGGGTCCCTACTCCTCTCAGTGGCAGGCAGCCATGGACGCAGAGATGGCTTCGTGGAAGTCCACAGGCACCTACGTTGACGAGGTTCCCCCACCTGGGGCGAACATCGTCAGTGGCATGTGGATTTTCAGGGTGAAGCGGCCGCCGGGTTCTCCGCCTGTCTTCAAGGCGCGCTACGTGGCTCGAGGCTTCAGTCAGCGAGAGGGAGTTGACTTCTTCCAGACCTTCTCCCCCACCCCGAAGATGACCACTCTTCGGGTGCTGCTGCACGTTGCTGCTCACCGTGACTACGAGCTTCACTCTCTTGACTTCAGCACAGCTTTCTTGCAGGGTAGCCTGCACGAGGAGATCTGGCTGCGCCGCCCCCCGGGCTTCACTGGGTCGTTCCCTCCTGGTACCCAGTGGAGCCTCCGGCGGCCGGTCTACGGTCTCCGCCAGGCGCCACGTGAGTGGCACGACACACTGAGGACTACGCTTGCGGCTCTTGGGTTTGCGCCTTCTACTGCTGACCCGTCGCTGTTTCTGCGCACCGACACTTCCCTGCCGCCGTTCTACATCCTCGTGTACGTCGACGACTTGGTTTTTGCCACTGCTGACACTGAGGCTCTTGCCCACGTGAAGTCGGAGCTGCAGAAGAGACACACGTGCACAGACTTGGGTGAGCTGCGCAGCTACCTTGGCTTGCAGATCACCCGAGACAGAGCACGTCGCACCATCACCTTGACTCAGTCACACATGGTGCAGCAGGTCCTTCAGCGCTTCGGCTTCACCTGGTCTTCAGCACAGGCCACTCCTCTGGCTACAGGTCACACGCTCTCAGCTCCACCTTCGGACGAGTCCGTAGAGCCGAGTGGTCCTTACCCAGAGCTAGTCGGCTGCCTCATGTACCTGATGACTTGCACTCGACCTGACCTCGCGTACCCTCTTGGTCTCCTGGCTCGCTACGTGGCTCCTGGTCGGCACCGACCTGAGCACATGGCTGCTGCTAAGAGGGTACTGCGTTACTTGTGCAGCACATCAGGCATGGGGCTAGTGCTTGGAGGGACGAGCCCAGTTGTCCTCACTGGGCACTCAGACGCTTCTTGGGTTGACGACCTGGCTACTCAGCGGTCGTTGTCAGAATGTTATTATTGTCTAGCCTGTAGTGGGGTGCTCTATAGCGAGTACAACCCAGTTAGGGTTTGCTATATGTACCCCAACTGCTGCTAGTGAAACCCCTCTCTCCTTTCAATCATTCTTGCCTAGTTCTATTAACAGTCGTCACAGGGTTACACCTTCAGCCTTGGCTCTGGTTCAGTTTCGTGGCGTTCTACACGCTCGTCTTCAGTTCTCGGCTCCAGTTGTGAGGCTGAGATCTACGCCACCGCCATGGCTGCACAGGAGTTACGCTGGCTCACCTACCTGCTGACTGACTTGGGAGAGCAGCCTCGTTCTCCTCCAGTGCTGTACGTTGACAACAAGGCCGCCATTGCCTTGTGTGAGGAGCACAGACTGGAGCACAGAACGAAGCACATTGCTCTGCGGTACTTCCTTCCCATTGTGCATGTTGAACAGTATTGGTAGCTGTCTTTGTAGTACCAGTTACGTGCATATTATACTGTTTGTATTATATCTTTTATTGTTTGATATGTTGTGATAAATGTTGTGAATACTAGTAATGAATTACACGCCACGCATGCTTAAATGGATGTAATGATGAGACATGATATATAGATGCAGCAGCGAGGCCAGCTTCGTCTTCGCCACGTGGCCACTCGGGCCAACACTGCTGATATATTCACCAAGGCACTTCCGTCTGGTGATCATCAGCGCTTTTGTACTCTGTTAGGCCTTGTGCCTACGTTTCCACACTTGCTGTAGTCTCTGCTTGTACTGTGATCTGTACATATATATATATATGCATGCTGGCTCTTGCTAGGTAGCCATCACTGTACTGTTATTGCTGCATATATATCTCTGCATGTGAACTGGCCCTGTGGCCCTTTGCTTGTGCTCGAAATGCGTGGTGACGTTGTGATCCACCCTGAGCTTGTTTTGCTTCTCTTGACTGGTCGTGTGACCTCTTGTTCTCCCCCACTTTGCCTATGGGGGTGTGTCAAACTATATGTGCTGCATATTGTCTAGGCTGTAGTGGGGTAGCCCATATGGGGTACAACCCAATTAGGGTTTACTACTTGTACTCCTGCATCCTGTTAGTTCAGTCATTCCTGCTGCTAGATTCTAACAGCAGCCATGTCGCGGCGCCCTGGGGAGCCGCGCGCGACCCCCCGCTGCCCCGTCGCGGCGCCCTGGGGAGCCGCGCGCGCGACCCCCGCTGCCCCGTCGAGGCGCCCTGGGAGCCGCGCTCGCCCCCCTCCCGCTGCCCCGTCGTGGCGCCCTGGGGAGCCGCCCGCCGTCCCCCGAATCGCTTACGGATCGCCCCCCCACTCCCCCCTGCTGCTGCCTTTGTTAGGGTTTGGGGGTGGCGCGTGTGGGGGTGGCGCGTATGGGGGTGCTGGTTGTGTGCTCCGTCCCCTGCTCCTCCTCCTCCTTCGTCTCCCACTGCTGCAGCTGCCGCTGAGGGGGGTGGATGTGTGGGAGCCGAGGGTTAGGGTTTAAGTGGGGGTGGCGTGTGAGTGGGGCTAGGGATGCAGCAAAGGGGTGTGTGATAGGGGGGTGTGGGACTGTTAGGGGGGGGAGAGTGGAGGTCGCTGTCGTGTCGTCTGCAGCGCCTGTAGTCCGGAGCCGTCGTGCTCTCGGTAGCCCAGCGAGCCTGCTTCGCCAGTCGCCTGTGGGTCAGTTGCTCCTGTGTGTGCTCGTCGTAGCCGCGGAGCCAGATACTCCCGTAGTCCGGTGCCCTCGTGCGCTCGGTAGCCACTGTGCGCGCCGCTCCTGTTGCCCGTTGTGTCTGCAGCTTCGCCCATCGCCTGCAGCAGATCGCCCCCCACAGTTTCTCCTCCTCCTCACTTGCCCTCTGTGTTAGTCTCTAGCCTTTGCTTATCACTATGATCTACAGCTCTGAATGCTTGTTGTGCTGGCTGTACCCCACCTTGACTATGGGGGTGTGTCAGAACATAATGCTTGTCTAGTCTGTAGTGGGGTACTCAATAGTGAGTATAACCCTTTTGGGCTTGCTATTTGTACTCCGCTTCTTTCTAGTTCAACCACCTTTCCTCTTCTACTGCTTGTACTTCTCTTTCGTGTACCCTAAACCTAGCTATGGCTTCTTAGTCTTAGCTACTATTCTGAAAAATTACTGTACACCCGATTCTTCAATCGCGCGGCTGGGGTGTGGTTTCAACTCGCGGGAATCTTTCCCGCGTAAAATTGGCATTTCGGGAAGACCAGGTGCATTGACATTTCGAACCGCATGCGATTTTTTTGAAATGACGAGTCGGTTTCCAATTCGTCAGCGACGTCAGCGCTTTTCACGCTGACAAATGATAAATACAGTAATACCGTAAACGCCCGGATATAAGACAGTGTTGAATAGTAGACAGGGGTTGTCTACTATACGGGTGTCTCTTATAAACAGGCTAGCCTCATTATAAGACACCTATTTGTGTGTACGAGATAAAACACATATGTCTTATAATCGAAACTTCAATACATTATAGCGAAAGTTGAAATAACGCGTACATTTTTACCCTTGCGAAGCGCGAATTTCTCCACGCGCTGACCCAGGACCTACCAAATTTGCCTCTGCAGGTGTTCTCCATGACGTGGCGTCCCGGGCAGTGGTTGCCGAAGTGGCACCTTCGCAACATCCGCATTCATTATTGTCAGAACATAATGCTTGTCTAGTCTGTAGTGGGGTACTCAATAGTGAGTATAACCCTTTTGGGCTTGCTATTTGTACTCCGCTTCTTTCTAGTTCAACCACCTTTCCTCTTCTACTGCTTGTACTTCTCTTTCGTGTACCCTAAACCTAGCTATGGCTTCTTAGTCTTAGCTACTATTTTGTCATGGAATCAGAGCGGTTACGCTCTTGGCCTGTGGGCCCCACGTGCTTCCGCTGCTTTCCTGTCTGTCGCGCGCCCCGTGGCGCGCGACGCCTTATTTTTCTTCCCGCCGCGCGTTCGGGTCGCGCGGCGGTTCGCTGCTCCGTCGAAGCTCCCCCCCCACCCCCCGTCGCCTGCAGCAGACCCGCCCGTCACCCCCGCTGCCCCGTCGCGGCGCCCTGGGGAGCCGCGCGCGACCCCACAGCCACGTCGCGGCGCCCTGGGGAGTCGCGCGCGACCCCGCAGCCATGTCACGGCGCCCTGGGGAGCCGCGCGCGACCCCGCAGCCGCGTCGCGGCGCCCTGGGGAGCCGCGCGCGACCCCCCGCTGCCCCGTCGCGGCGCCCTGGGGAGCCGCGCGCGCGACCCCCGCTGCCCCGTCGAGGCGCCCTGGGAGCCGCGCTCGCCCCCCTCCCGCTGCCCCGTCGTGGCGCCCTGGGGAGCCGCCCGCCGTCCCCCGAATCGCTTACGGATCGCCCCCCCACTCCCCCCTGCTGCTGCCTTTGTTAGGGTTTGGGGGTGGCGCGTGTGGGGGTGGCGCGTATGGGGGTGCTGGTTGTGTGCTCCGTCCCCTGCTCCTCCTCCTCCTTCGTCTCCCACTGCTGCAGCTGCTGCTGAGGGGGGTGGATGTGTGGGAGCCGAGGGTTAGGGTTTAAGTGGAGGTGACGTGTGAGTGGGGCTAGGGATGCAGCAAAGGGGTGTGTGTTAGGGGGGTGTGGGACTGTTAGGGGGGGGAGAGTGGAGGTCGCTGTCGTGTCGTCTGCAGCGCCTGTAGTCCGGAGCCGTCGTGCTCTCGGTAGCCCAGCGAGCCTGCTTCGCCAGTCGCCTGTGGGTCAGTTGCTCCTGTGTGTGCTCGTCGTAGCCGCGGAGCCAGATACTCCCGTAGTCCGGTGCCCTCGTGCGCTCGGTAGCCACTGTGCGCGCCGCTCCTGTTGCCCGTTGTGTCTGCAGCTTCGCCCATCGCCTGCAGCAGATCGCCCCCCACAGTTTCTCCTCCTCCTCACTTGCCCTCTGTGTTAGTCTCTAGCCTTTGCTTATCACTATGATCTACAGCTCTGAATGCTTGTTGTGCTGGCTGTACCCCACCTTGACTATGGGGGTGTGTCAGAACATAATGCTTGTCTAGTCTGTAGTGGGGTACTCAATAGTGAGTATAACCCTTTTGGGCTTGCTATTTGTACTCCGCTTCTTTCTAGTTCAACCACCTTTCCTCTTCTACTGCTTGTACTTCTCTTTCGTGTACCCTAAACCTAGCTATGGCTTCTTAGTCTTAGCTACTATTTTGTCAATTATGAGGAACTCTTTTTCAAGAAGTACGGAAAATATTTCTAAGTAGTTTAAAAAGTTTCCATTTATAAGACTTATAAGGGCGTATTCCTATCCTCCTATCAAGAAAACCTCTTATCAAGCTCACACTGAAAAATTCCCTAAACCCAAAATCTCTCGCTACTTTCACCAGGCAAAATGTGCATTCTTGATAGGAGGTTTCTTGATAGGAGGCCGTAGGAATACGCCCTAAGACACCCTAAACCA
The DNA here is from genome assembly GCA_947470075.1 of Closterium sp. Yama58-4. Taxonomy (NCBI): domain Eukaryota; kingdom Viridiplantae; phylum Streptophyta; class Zygnematophyceae; order Desmidiales; family Closteriaceae; genus Closterium; species Closterium sp. Yama58-4. The sequence continues at coordinate 52,698 of CANIUD010000282.1, read as the reverse complement.
TCCCGTTTACAAGCAGGGCTTCAGATTCGTTTTGGGCCACCCTTAGTAATCAGGGTTCTAGGTATAGTCAACCCTGATGCGTAGGGTAAAATTTTTGTTTCCCTGGCAGAAGCAGGGTAAAAAGAAGTTAGTCTGTTTGGCCAGGGTAATTTTAAACATTATGTGATATGGGAAACGCAAAATTATTGCGGTTCAGTCCTTAATGGCTCAGTTAGTTGGATTACAGGTAAGATAGGAGAGATCGTAGGTTCAAGTCTCGCTGTCGGGAGAATTTTGCAGGGGCCCGTGTAGAGAATGTTTCGCTACAGAGCATTCGGTAGCAGTATAGCTAAGATTGTACACTGTACAGTCAGGGAAATAAGTTCCTTACGCTGTTTTTCAAAGGGTACAAAAAAACTTACACTTTCTGGCCTAGGGTAAAAAATCCACTACCCTGCCTGTGAAAGGGTAACTGAAAAAAAGCGGCCGCCAGTCAGTGCAAAAAGGGTATTTTACCCTGATAACGAGAGGCCTGTTTACAAGATAACTCAAGCATTTTTGCCCGTGTACGAGATAAGACATATATGTCTTATATCCGGGCGATGAAGGTAGTCGCTGAAAGGCGACTCGCATTTGGGACACACTACAGTTTATGTTGTTTTTGGGTCAGGCCCCAAATTTCAAGGGTAAAATACCCTTTTTGCCCTGATGGTAGGCCGCTTTTTCCCAGTTACCCTTGCAAAAACAGGGTATCAAATTTATTACCCTAGAGCAAACAGGCTAAGATTTGATTTACACTGATAACGATTTCTGTTACCCTGCCGATATCAGGGTGCACTGTATACTTCACAGATACCGAATCCTCTTAGCGAGAGTTTTCCTTGCGAAGCTGCGAAAATTTTTGTGCACCAGCCAGATTTGAACCTGCGACCTTCGGAATTCTAGCCTCACATCTGACTAACTGAGACATGTTCTGGTGGAGGCTTGCTCTAAGAAATAATAACCATTTTATGCTTTAAAAATCAGTGTACATTTTTTAGGCTGTTTTTGGCAGGGTACGAAATATTTTACCCTAACAGTCAGGGTACTGGGGGCCTGGAACCCTGATTTGAAAGAGTGGACCTAAACCTATTTTGGGCCCTGTTTTGGGTGTCACAAAGCGATTGAGACATTTGTGTCAATGCAGGAATGTACCCTTATTATCATGCATGCCAAACTATTGTTTGGCTAACTAGTGAGAAAAGCAAATTTGGTTGTAGCTAAGTGCTTGCACTAAATGTGACAATTACAAGCTAATTGAACTCAGGAAAAAGTGCCTAACGCGCTTACGGCTTGTGCTATCATGCCATGCCATGACATGCTATCATGGCATGACATGCAGTGATGCTGGTAGCCACACCATACCTGATGTTTAGTCATGGTAAGAAGCTGGCATGGCAGGTTGTGGTGTGAACTCAACAGCAGATGTGCTTTAGTCTACCGTAGGTATGCCAAACTACTGTTTGGCTAAGTAATGAACAAAGTATGAATGCCTACACTACATGTAAAGGCGAAATGAACTAGCAAAAGGTCAGAATTGATGCCTACAGAAGTGGTCACCCACTTACTGAAGAACCCCTAATGCAGCAGGAATAAGAAGCTGCAATGTGCAAGACACAGACTTCAGAAGCTCTGAAGCATGTCCCTTGCAAAAAAAACCGTAATTAAACCTATCGATGTGGAAAGTAGGTACCACCTCCCCTTCCCTGCTCCTGCACCAGTCATGGTATCACGGCATGCTGCACTAGCCCTCACTGCTCCTCTTGGGTGCCCTTGCATCACTCCTCATTAGTCTCACTGGCTCTTGTGTCGCTTCATCTTGCGGTGTTTCTCCGGGCAGTCAAACGACTTGTGCCCCTCATCCCCACACACAAAACACCCCTCCGCGCCCTTCTTCCTTCCCTTACCCTTCCTGCCCCCCGCCCCTCCATGCTCCTGCTCCATCGCATCCCCACCTCCCCCCATCTCCACTGCAAAACCCCCAGCCCCCGCACCCCCATGCCCGCTTCCCCCACCCCCTGCTCCACCTGCTCCCCCTGCTACCCCTCCCATCCTCCCTGGCCCCCCTGCTCCTCCGCTCCCCATACCCCCTCCGCCTACCACACCCCCCCTGCTAGCCACAGCATACGCCACCTTAACCGGCCTACCGCACGCCACCTGCTGATTCCTCCCAATCGCCCGCTCCAAGCTCTCCTCATCCGCAAAATCCACATGCCCGTACCCCTTGTGCCGCCCGGTCTCCGCATTCCTCGCCAGGCGCACGGCGGCGATGCTACAGCCGGGGAAGAAGGCCGCTACAGCCGCCTCGTCCATGCTCCACGCCAGATTGCCCACGTACGCGCGGAGACTGCCTGGTGCGCGCTGGGGAGGCGGCAGGTCGGAGGGAGCCTTGGGGTGGGGTGCGGCGGCGGTGGCGGTGGTGGGGATGGGGTGAGCAGCGGAGAGGGTAGGAGGAGTGGGGCCGGAGGAGGCGGAGGGGTTGACCCGGCAGGGCTTGATGCGAAGGAAACGGCCGTCCCTGAGGGAGAGAGAAGGGAGAAGAGAGATAGAAGCTCGACTTAGGTGGAGAGAAGGAAGGGAGAGAGGTGTAGGGAGGGGAGAGTGATACAGGTTGGGGTGGGTAAGGGAAGGCAAGGTGTGAATGGGGTGCTCATTTTGCCGGCAGGGGAGGTGGAGGAGCAGCGACAACACAGTGCGGGTCTGCAACATGAAAAGGGAAGGGGGGGGAGCGGAGGGGCGAGCGGGGCAGCAAAGGTGCGAGTGGGGCAGGGCAGCGGCGAGTGGGGCAGGTTAGAGGCAAGCGGTTCAGCAAGTGGAGCGGCTTACATGTCAACGCCGTCCAGCTCCAATGCCTTGCGTGCTCCGATGGCCGTCTGCTCGCCCACACGCACCACACCGCACACCACACCACACGGCACACCACACACGACAACCCACACGACACACGACACACACCACACACCACACCACACCACACCACATGACACACACCACGCAGGCACCCGCAAGAAGGTGCACAGGCAAGGAAGATGGGACGAGGGTGAATTGGGGCCAGCAGCGCAGCGGCTAGCGAGAGGAATGCTTGAGCTCCTAACCACGGTGGGACAGGGCAGAGAGGGGCAAAAGCAAAGAGGGAGCAAAGGGAGAGAGGGGGGAAGGGCAGAGAAGGGCAAGGGGAGCGAGGGGCCGCGGGGGAAAGGGCTAGCGCGAGCGAACGCACCTTGAAAGTGACGAGTGCAATCCCTCGAAATCGGCCCGAGTCAGGGAAGTCCAGGCGGTGGATGAGCGCGATGCGGCCGCACCTTGAAAGTGCCGCGGGCAATTGGGGTAGCATGAGCGAACGCACCTTGAAAGTGACGAGTGCAATCCCTCGAAATCGGCCCGAGTCAGGGAAGTGCAGGCGGTGGATGAGCGCGATGCGGCCGCACCTTGAAAGTGCCGCGGGCAATTGGGGTAGCATGAGCGAACGCACCTTAAAAGTGACGAGTGCAATTCCTCGGAAGCGGCCCGAGTCGGGGAAGTGCAGGCGGTGGATGAGCGCGATGCGGCCGCACCCCTCGAAGCACTCGTGGATTGCATCGTCTGTCACGTAGTACGGCAGCCCGCCCACGTACACCCGCTTCTCCTCGTACTGCTCGCCCTCCCCTGCTGCTGCTGCTGCTGCTGCTCGCCCTGCTGCTGCTGCTGCTGCTGCTGCTGCTGCTGCTCTCGCTGTTGTGGCTGCTGCTGTTGGGGCTGCTGCTTCTCGCGCTGGTGCTGTTCTGGAAGCACCTGCTTCATCTCCTCCTCTTGACGCTCCTCTTCCTCGTCCTCTTCGACCGCCTCTCCCTCCTCTTCACCCTCCTCTCCCTCCTCCTCCTCTTCCTCCTCCTCACCCTCCTCCTCTTCATCACCCTCCTCCTCTTCGTCCTCCTCACTCTCCTCTCCTTCCTCCTCCTCCTCCCCCTCCTCGTCGTCATCCCCATCGCCACTACTCCCAGACGTACCGTCGCCGCCACTACCGCTCTCCTCCTCACTCTCCTCCCCACTTTCCCTATCCCCATCGCTATCACTCTCCCTCCCTCTCTTCTCCGCCCTGCGCTTTCCCCCTTTCATCCCCGCTCCACCACCCCCCATGCCCCCTGCCCCGCACGTCCGTACCCTCCACCTTACAACCCCCAACCCCCGCTCCCCGCCTTCGCCGCCCCCAATTCCGCGCTCCCCTGCGACGCCAACCAGCGCTCGTGCAGCGAATGCGACCTCCATGCCGTGCGACGCTTCTTGCGACGCAACGACGGGTGGACACGTGGCTGCGGGCGCAGGACAAGCGGCGGCGATGGAGCACGTGCGAGCGAACGCAGCAAGAAGGTCGCTCACACCGCCACAGGGGGAGATTCCGGCCCCCCTCTCCTCAATTCCCGCCTCCGGCCTGCCGGTAGTCGCAGCCTCGTCGCCCGTCGACTCTTGCTCGGCGAAGGACAGTCGCCGTCGCACCGGCGCCCATTCGTCGTGCGCGACCGTCGCACACCAGTCGCCGCCGTCGTCCGACTCCTCGCCGTCCGACGCCCAACCGGAGCTTCGCACGTTCCTAATGCGACTGCGACATGCGACGCGCGACAGGGTTCCGCCGAACGCAGAGCCTGTGGGTGCGGACGCCGCCCTCATCGTCGCAGCAAGCGGCATCTTCCACGCGTGCGACTCGTCGTCGTCGTCGTCATCGGTTCCCTCGTACGCCTCTTGACGCGGCTCCACGAGCGCTCGGGGCGCAACAACGTCAATCGGACGAGAATCGTCTTGTTGGATGGGCCAAGCGTTATCCGAACAAATTTGCCGCGCTTCGGCGCGGCCTCCTTGCGACAAGTCCATCTCGTCGCCTGATCGATCGCACGTGGTCGCCTCGTCGCGGACAGCAACGCACGCGGACGCTAATCGGCTGAGCGAAAGCCTATCATTTGTGTCGCAGTGTGCGGTGTTGACGGATCGAGCACCGAGAACACGTCGCTGATCCTTAACTATTGTCGGGCCGGTAGCACCGGCGTCTAGATTATGAGCCAGTGTGAGAGGCCGCGACTCGGAGGGCGTGCTGCAGGCACCCAGCGTCCAATCATCGTCCTCCAGTTCGATGTCTTCGCAGCTTCTCGCAAGAAGTAGCGGCGATCGCGGCGTGGTGGGTGGAGAAGTTCTGAACCGCTTACTTGTCAAGATACTAGCGGGATCTTGGCAAACGGTGTTGAGGAGAGAGATATTACTGCCGAGATAAGATGCCATTAGCTGGGAACTTACAGGAGGCGGCCATTGAATATCGGTCTCTGCCATCACGTTTTCCTTCCCGTCATATTGAGCAACATTCTGGAAGCCCAACCCTCGGGACTCGAAGTGCATCATACTCCCGATCTGCAAACGCGCAGTAAAGCTCCAGGCTCTGAGAGACTAAAATGCCCACTTGTCACAATGGCAAAACCCTTTCTGACCAAATCGGTGCGTGTGCAAATGGCTAGAAGCACAGAGGTATAACTGGGAGTTCTCGAGGAGAAAACGAGTTCTTGGGAAGTTGGAGCTCTCAAGCAGCTCGCTATGAGTTCCGAAGGAATTCTTGGAGATATTTCGAGGTGAGACCCAGAAATGCTCGCAAGGGGTTGCCAAGGAGATTGCGAAGAGGTGCTTTTGGGATAGGGCGACGCAAATTTTCGAGCAACGATTGTCCGAACCAATTTTTGCAGCCTCGTTCAGGAATTGCCGAACCTGCTCGGCAAATATTTTGATTTCGCGCAGCCAACGACAGTTCTCCCATCGCCCTTCGCAAAACCCTCCACACCACAGCGCTGTCGTCGTTCAGCCCGCCCTTCACGAACTGCGCTGACTAGAAATTCAGGTTTGCGAGACGCACATGGTGCCGATGAAGAAAATCTCACCGTCCGATCAAACGCGCAACAAGACCGAAGCAGTGAGGCAGGCATGAAAGGCGGGAGAACCTGCATTCAAATTTGCGCAGGCGCCCTAGCTAGCTGTGAGAGTATATACAGACACATTAGCTGTGTACAACATTAGCGGTGTTTTTATTAATATATGCTGCTACCTATATTCCTAAACACCTTGAAGGTGCCCTAGTCTTGTCAGCCTTCAATATTGAGCTCCCTTTTGTTCGTACATTACTAATCAGATTTCTATCAAACCATGAGAGCCACAGCCTCTTAAAAAAGACATGATAAATATACAGAAGACACCACAGTCTTTTTCTGCATACTTACTTGGCTTCAATGTAATTGATACGATTTCGGTAGGAGGAAATTCTGAAATTTGATACAGGGCATGCCAGGATCACTAATAGGTAGCCGACACATTTCAAAGGCTGATTCAACATCATGTGTATAGAGAATCAATGTGCTAGGGAAAGTGGATATACACTCTTGGCATTGCCTTATGTTCAAATGTGGTCATTGCCTTACTCTCATCCTTTCTCCTGACCTTTGGGAAAGGTGAGCGAACCAGGTTTTGCCCGGAGTCTTGTGACTCCGATGTGGCCGGGATGACGTGTAATGATGCCCTTCTTGTTCATTTTCTTCACGTCCAGAGTGGCCTCCTCGAAAGTCGTGTCAGCGCTTTCCCGCCACGTGCGACGGACGGCTACGCGATCTCAGGCTTGAACTGACTGATCAATTCACTGCGACCCTTCGTCATCCCCAAGATAGACTCCGTCAGCTTGGCTCGTGGAATCCGAGTCTTGTCCGCAACTGCAAAATACACAGCCACCCGAGCCTCGTGAGTGGTTCGGCATGACACCGCGGCTGTTTCCTCATGCGGCTGGTCATCCTTGCACGCTCAGTTGAGCCACCCACCTGGACGCCTCCATCCGCCTTATCCACATTCCGCAACCTCCCTCCTCGCGAGTTTCCAAGTTCCAGACCTACCATCCCAGGAACCCTATAAACTCACTCCAAACCAGCTCAACCCGTCTCAACCCATGCATGAATCGTGATCCCCAACACCAACCCATGGTTCAGGAAGTTCCTTCCAGATGCTCATCACCGCTCCCACCCCCAGAAGAGAGTTGCGGACGAGGTCTACTGCCCCTGAATTGACCACTTTTCACTAACGGCTTTATTCCTGCTAGATCGCTCGGTGTTGCTGTCAGTTTTCTGAAGCAGGAAATCGCCCCTCTGCGTGATCGAAGGAGAATTTGCCGCATTAAGCGCGATCATAACCATGCAGACCGCCACGTCACCGTCCCTTCTTCTCCCACATGCGGCGTCGGCCGTCGCCTCGCCATGGTCCGCGACCAGGCCAGCTGGCGTCTCTGCTGCTCAGCAATGGCCAGCTCTTAAGTGCCACGTGAACGGTCGAGATCGATCCGTGCGCGCGCAAGCGGATAAGGCGGCGCGAGGGCCGATAGGGGAGTTCGGGGAGCGCGTGATGGTGGGCGACGCGGGGGAGGAGGAGCAGGCGGGCGACGAGGAGATGGCGATCAAGCTGGAGTGCGACGAGAGCGGCTGCGTGCTCGTCGTCGGTCGCAACGTGCCGAACCTCGACGACGACTCGCAGGGCTACCTGCAATGTAACCTCACAGGTGTGTGAGGAGTAACGCGTCTCTCCCCTTCAGTGCAAAGTGTCGATATCGCAGCACTGAAGGAAACGGTGTCAAATTGCGTCAAGAATTGTGGAGGAGTCAATGCATCGGCATCCTTCAGTCTTACTGTCATTCATCTTGCAACGATTTCTCGCACATCAAGTAAGTGCTTCAGAGATGCTGCTTGCATGCTCCAACGTATCGCGGATAATTCCACGCGCAGCGGCTCGAATAAGTCATTGTCAAGTGTTAGGCACTATTCTTGCCTTTTCGAGGACTCCTGCGACTCCCGCGCTGCTCTCCTCGCGATCCACTCCTTTCTCAATCCCCTCTTCTCTCTCCCACCCTGTCTCTCTCCCCCCAATTGCGTTCTCGCGCAATTTGTTCTGATGGCTTGCGTGAAATCAACCATTAACGCCGGCCGCGCCACGGCAGGGTGTTTCTACGACAGCGCGGTGCCGGTGGCGGAGTTCCGCGTGCTGGAGGGCTCTCATCGCGATCCACCCTCTCTCAATCTCCTCTTCTCTCTCTCGCCCTGTCTCTTCGCCCTCAACCTGCTTCATCACGGCAGGGTGTTTCTACGACAGCGCGGTGCCGGTGGCGGAGTTCCGCGTGCTGGAGGGCGCGGGGTGGCGCCTGGGCTACGAGACGGCGCCCGCCAGCGAGGAGGCCTTCTGCGCCATGGTGAGCATTTGAGCCCTGAGCCTGCTCATCGCCCGCGCTGGTGGCTTGGCGCCACGCAGGGTGGCTTGGCGCGCTGCATGGCTTGGTTCGCTGGCATGCCTCGTTGAGTCCGCTCATCGCGCGCGCTGCTGGGCAGACTGATCGCCCGCGCTGGTGGCGTGGCGCCATGCTCGGTCGCTTGGCGCGCTGCATGAATTGGATTGGCGCGTGGGGTGGGCGTCTTGGCATGCCGGATTGCCCGCTCACGGGTCACAGGCGCGAGTTTCCTGTATAGTGCTGGAGTTTCCTGTTCTCCTGCGATCGCGCCTCGCTGCCCCCACCTCCTCAAACCAACCCCCTCCCCTTGGTCTCTCCCTCCTCTCTCCCTCCCTCCCTCCCTCCCGCAATTCCCACCCGTGCTGACTGGCAGGTGGGAGCGGGCGGGTGGAGCGTGGCGCTGACGGCGTCGGAGTTCAACGACTTCTGCAAGCTCGTGCAGGTACGCGCATGCAAGCTCGTGCAGGTACGCGCATGCAAGCTCGTGCAGGTACGCGCATGCAAGCTCGTGCAGGTACGCGCATGCAAGCTCGTGCAGGTACGCGCATGCAAGCTCGTGCAGGTACGCGCATGCAAGCTCGTGCAGGTACGCGCATGCAAGCTCGTGCAGGTACGCGCATGCAAGCTCGTGCAGGTACGCGCATGCAAGCTCGTGCAGGTACGCGCATGCAAGCTCGTGCAGGTACGCGCATGCAAGCTCGTGCAGGTACGCGCATGCAAGCTCGTGCAGGTACGCGCATGCAAGCTCGTGCAGGTACGCGCATGCAAGCTCGTGCAGGTACGCGCATGCAAGCTCGTGCAGGTACGCGCATGCAAGCTCGTGCAGGTACGCGCATGCAAGCTCGTGCAGGTACGCGCATGCAAGCTCGTGCAGGTACGCGCATGCAAGCTCGTGCAGGTACGCGCATGCAAGCTCGTGCAGGTACGCGCATGCAAGCTCGTGCAGGTACGCGCATGCAAGCTCGTGCAGGTACGCGCATGCAAGCTCGTGCAGGTACGCGATGTGCCTGAACCTTGCCATGTGTTCCACCCGCAGGTGCGGGCCACTGCAAGCTCGTGCAGGTACGCGATGTGCCTGAACCTTGCCATGTGTTCCACCCGCAGGTGCGGGCCACTGCAAGCTCGTGCAGGTACGCGATGTGCCTGAACCTTGCCATGTGTTCCACCCGCAGGTGCGGGCCACTGCAAGCTCGTGCAGGTACGCGATGTGCCTGAACCTTGCCATGTGTTCCACCCGCAGGTGCGGGCCACTGCAAGCTCGTGCAGGTGGGTACCGTGCCTAGAACCGCGTCTTGCGCTGTGTTCCAGCTGCAGTCATCCATGGGTTTCGCGCAATTGCGCACGTCAGCAGAGCGGCCAAGCTGCAACCACTTTAGGTGCGTTGTGTTGCCGTGGAGTTGGCCGACCTGCTTTCACACCGTAACGAGGCAATTCGGTAATTTGTGCCCCCCGGATCCACGTGCGCCCGTCTGGTGCTGTGCATGCGCGCAGATGTTGCGCAAGGGGCTGATCACCATGGACCAGGACGGCGTGCTCAACCGAGATGACATCGTGATGCAGGTGAGGTGGCATGCCATGGTTATGTGGTTGAGATGGCATGGCCATGTGGGTGAGATGACATCCTCAGGCATGTGAGGTGGCATGATGATATGGGTGTGATACATGGTCATGCACGTGAGGTGGCATGGTATGGCACGTGAGCTGATGGTGGGATGCATTGGCACAATGTCAAGCCAAATCATGGACAGTTAATAGCCTGTTTCTACTGAACGGGCAATTACATTGTTGTTCCATATCCTGGTTCCAACCCCCTCGCCCTCTCTCACTCTCTCCCTTGCTTTCTCTCTGGCGTGCTTCTTTCCCTGTTGTTCATACCTCATGCATGTTAATGTGCATGACTCATGATTGTGGTGCATTATGGATGGTGCATGGGGCGTGGGGCATGATGCATGGTGCATGGGGCGTGGGGCATGATGCATGATGCATGGTGCGTGGCATCAGGTGGAGCGTGGCAATCTATGGATGGAGTGTGTGGTGGCGCGCCAAACATTGCCCACACTGCAGCGGTTTCTCAAGGTACGTCACACCCCACTCTTTTAATTCAGCATCATGGTCCAAACTCTGCCTCCATTTCTGCTTCTAGCTCTGTATCGCTCTCATTCACAGTCATTCTAGCGCTGTGTCGCTCTCATTCACAGTCACTGCAAGAGCGCAATGCATAGCTTGGGTTGCAAGGCGCTTTGAATCGGGCAACCTTTCAAGCGCAGCGCTGTCATCATCCCACCTAACTGTCCTGCCAGCTCATCCCTAGCTTCACTGTCACCTGAACAGAGAAGCGTGAGAACATGGCATGGATGCCTTAGCATGCGGTGTTCAGTTGAGATGGCATGGCAGTGATATGCGAATTCTTTAAGTGCTGGGGTGTGTGGTGTGTGTGCAGATGGGAGGGAGGCCTAGTGGAGCAGCCTTTGCCATCCGCTTCATTCTCTCAGGCACCGATTCCAAACGCCAGGTAAGTTCCTTGGTCACTCCACTCATCTCTTCCCTTTTCCTGCCCCGGGAATCGATGCCAGCCACTCATTGCTCTGATGACCACATGTCATGCCACTACGTCTATGTGCCCGTCCACGACAAGCTTCTCTTGCCACTGCCCTAATCACTGCTCCCTGTGTGTGCTCCTCTCTGCCCGCATGTCTTGCCATGCAACACCCCACCCCACCATACCAGGCGGAGGGTTTCTGGCCAGCAGAGGCGGTGATGGACATGCTGGCCAAGATGGACGAGCTCTCATCACTGCTCCCTGTGTGTTGTACTCCCCTCCGTCTGCATGTCATCTCATGTGCCCCCACCATACCAGGCGGAGGGATTCTGGCCAGCGGAGGCAGTAATGGACATGCTGGCCAAGATGGACGAGCTCTCATCGCCTGCACAGCCCACTGTGCCTGCCATCACATGCCCTAATCAGTGCTTCCCATGTGTCGTCCTCCCCTCCCTGCCTTCATGCCATGTCATGTGGTCCCACCATACCAGGCGGAGGGATTCTGGCCAGCGGAGGCGGTGATGGACATGCTGGCCAAGATGGACGAGCTCTCATCACTGCTCCCTGTGTGTTGTGCTCCCCTCCCCTGCCTCCGTCTGCATACTATGTCATGTGGTCCCACCCCACCAGGCGGAGGGATTCTGGCCAGCGGAGGCGGTGATGGACATGCTGGCCAAGATGGACGAGCTCTCCTCGCCTGCACAGCCCAACTCCTCCAGCAAGCAAGCGGAAGCAGTCACTGCCTGAGCGGCTTATTTGTCGACATAAATTGATTATTGGCACTAGTTCTCTGAAAGCAATTATCATTTGTTTCGGAGATGTATGGATGTTTGTGTGCAGAATCCCACATCCAGCAGTGGGTGCTAGGTCTATTGCAATAGTGAGCATGCCATTGGCTCCTGCACGCTCCCATGTAAATGGGACCTATGCCAATAATGCCCGTGTTAGGAATTGAAAGATGTTTGCATTATGAGTCTCCATTGTGAAGTATTGTTGCCATTATGGCAAAGATTTTTTTTTTTGCAAAAGTGAAGATAACAATGTACAGTAATGCATTTCAATAAGGATCAAGGTTGGACCAAGGCTTGCGCTGCTGATTGTGTGGAGCACAACGGCGGCTATCAAACTGGTTGAGGTGGCGCCAAACGGTTGGTGTGACTCGAGTTCCAAGTGAACACGGGCAGCACTTTTCTTCCGAACGGCTTCCGTTACTCTCTCTTCACCCTCCGATACGAACTCGCCCATATCCTACGGCTGTTTCGACAGCCCTCACGGCCAGGAGTTTTCTAGGTTAATGCACATGACACACGTCAGGTTGGCGAAGCGAGGCTGGGCTGGATCTGGTTGGCGGGAGAGAGAACTTCGCGCCTCGTGAGCGCGGAAGGTTCCCCATCACCCCACTACAGTTCAGCACAGCTGGACTGCGCGGACCTGATCATCTGTGGCGCAGACCCAGAATTGCCTCTGGGGGAGGAGCGTCCGTTTGTGTCGCGCTGGGGTTTGCCCAGCCTTGGGGTTTGCTGGGCCTGAGGGTTGCCTGCCCAACATTGGGGTTTGCCGAGCGTTGGGGTTGCGCGGCGACAAATGGAACTTGGAAAGCAGGTTGATGAGCGCCAGTCAAGGTACAATTGCAGTCGGAAGAGGAACGCGATTGATGACGGTACACGTAGCACGACCAGCGCACAGGCAAGCAGGAAGAATTGCAGGTCTGGCCAGTCGGTGAGAGGAGGAACTGTTGGTTTGGGTTTGATTAATTTAGAATGGGTTGAGTTGGGTTCCTCGATCACTGACCTCCGTGATGGAAGTCCAGGTCAGACAGGCGGGGTTGGGGGAGGAGTCAGAGGAAGGACGCTTCCAGACGAGACGGCCGCTGGTGATCAGGGAGGTCCGAGAGTTTCATTCTTGAGGCACCTCCCAACCTAATCTTGTTCTTTTGTTTTTTCGTTCGACAAATAATAAGGCCAGCTGCCACACCTCTTATTTTTTGCCAGGGCAGCGTCCACTTATAATAACGTATCGCTCTATCAGGCCGTCGCAGCAGCTTCGCATGGCAGGTCCGACAAATGCTAGCGGGGAAGGGAACACGATTGCTCGAGGCGGGGAATTGTCGAGTCGTCGAGTGGTCGGCGTAGGTCCCACGTCGCAGCGAGAATCGCGAGGAATGGGAATGGATGGCGCTAGGGACAGTAGGGATGATCGCCGTGTGAGTGGGTGGAGGAGCAGTGAAGCGGGGCAAGCGGGGGAAGGGAGGGAGAAGAAGCGCGTGCCGCGGGTGGTGCGGACGGCGTGGGTCCAATGCGACGACGCTAAGTGCAAGAAATGGCGGCGAGTGCCGATGCAAATTGCACGAGCTATGAGCAGCAGCGATGCGAGATGGTTAGTGAATAGGAAAATTCAATGTGGGTCAGTCGGTCGATAGTACGCCCAAGCGGCGTGAGTCAGGTCATCGGAAGAAGGTCCTTTCGCCAATCCTTGCCGCTCTCGTGCCGCTCGCCGCATACTATCTTCCCATCCGTATCTCCCCGTGTTTCTGTGTTAGGGTTTCGTGTCAGGCTCCACGCTTCCACGTGCTCCGCCGCACCTCCTATCCTCAACCTGCCATTGTCTGACGCCAGTACTCATTTGTGATGAAACATTCAATCTTTATCTCAAGCATTCTCTCTACCATCCGTGACGTCATCGCTGCGATTGATGACGTATTATCGACAAACCCTAGAAACAGCCGCAGCGACCCTTGCGTTCACCTACCGTCCCGTTCGTTCCGCCACATACATTGCTCGTCCCCTCTTGTCGCCCCCATGCCCCACATTCCCCGTTGTCGCACCTCCCCGCCGGTCCCCGACATTGTCGCAGGTTTTGTCGCATGAATCCTGATCCCGCCTTCGCCAGCTGTCGCGTTCCGCAGGAAAGCGACGACGCGAACGACAACGACGACGCCGAGGACGACGACGAAGCGGAGCAGGATACGCGGGGGACAGACGGCGCAGGGGGGAGCAACAGCAGGGGCGAGAGGGAGGTGGGCGCGCGGAAAGAGCAGGGTGGGGGGGAGGGAAGGGGGCATGGGGGCGAAGCGGACGGCGGCGGGGGAGGGGCGGCGGAGTGGAGCAGCGCGAGCGAGTGCAGCAGCGAGTGCAGCGACGGCGACGGCAGCGTCGCAATCCAATTCTCCGACTCCGACGATGACCCCGACCCGGGCGACGACGACGCGCAGTGCGCGCCGTGGCGCGGCGCGGATAGCGCGCACGGCGGGCGCGGAGGGGAGGTGCCGTGGTGGCAGTGGGGGAGCAGCGGGAACGGCCGGCTTGGGGGAGGCGCGTCAGGGCGGGGGAAGGCGGGGCCTGGGAGGGGAGGGGGGAGAGGTGCTGGAGGGGTGGGCGGAAGCTGGGGCGCGGTCATGGGGGGACCGGGGAAGCCCACCGTGCCTCCGCCTCGCCTTGTGGGTGAGTCCGCCTGTCTTTGCGCTTGCGCGTGGCATCCCCCCCGCGCCTCGTCCTCTTCCCCTTCAACATTCCTTCCGCTTCCACCCGTTTTCCCCCACCTCTCGTGAGCGTTGAACAATCGCCTGCTTGCGCGCGCGTGTTTCGTTCCCCTTGGGCGGGGCGTGCGCAGGGTCGGGGAAGCGCGCGTGGATCCGCATCGTGGAGAACGAGTACCTGCACCGCCGGCCCAAGCTGCAGCGCACCGACGAGGTGAGCGTGGGGGGGGGATGGGGGAGGGGAGAGGATGGGAGGGGAGATGTCGGGTGGCGTGGAGAACGAGTACCTGCACCGCCGCCCCAAGCTGCAGCGCACCGACGAGGTGAACGGATGGGGGAAGGGCGGAGGGCGGAGGGCGGAGGGCGGAGGGCGGAGGGCGGAGGGCGGAGGGCGGAGGGCGGAGGGCAGAGGGCGGAGGGCGGAGGGCGGAGGGCGGAGGGGGAGAGGTAGGATGGCGTAAGGTAAAATGGGCGAAACGAACTGGGTGAAAGGACGAGGCAGATGGGAAATTCACAAGGGGGCAATGCAGGCACTTAGGAAGTCGAGGCAGCGTGAAGCGAACAAAAGAGACACAATCCCATGTCACGAGCACATGCCTTCCCCTTTCCCTCAACGCACAAGCTCTTCATTCCACAACCATTTTATTCATCCCCCGCTCCTCCCCTGTCCCCCCCTCCCCTGCAGGTGCTGGTGTGCCAGTGCGTGCCGCCACCGCCCGGGAGGCGAGAGAAGGGGTGCGGGGAGGCGTGTTTGAACCGCCTGGTCAGCATCGAGTGCCAGCCCAAGCTCTGCCCCTGCGGTGCTGCCTGCGCCAACCAGCAGGTGAGTACTCTCACGTGGTGCAATGCGGTGCAGTGCGGTGCAGCGTGGTGACTTTTGAGTCGACTCAAGAGCGGGGGTGCGGGGAGGCGTGTTTGAACCGCCTGGTTAGCATCGAGTGCAAGCCCAAGCTCTGCCCCTGCGGCGCTGCCTGCGCCAACCAGCAGGTCAGTGCTTTCATGTGGTGCACTCTGGTGCTCGCGCAACCACCCGCACACCAGTTCCGGTCCCACCCCATGTCCCTTGTCCCTGCCCCATGCCCCTTTTGTTGCCCCCTTCCCTTGTCTCCGTCCCCTCCCCATCACATTCCGCTCCCTCTCGCCCCCTTTCCCTCTATTTCCGCCACAACAGTTCCAGCAGCGGCGGTACGTGAAGGTGGAGATAGCGCGGTACGGCCGCAAGGGGTACGGCGTGCGGGCGCGGCAGGCAGTGGCAGCGGGGCAGTTCATAGTGGAGTACGTGGGGGAGGTGCTCAACCGCAAGGCGTTTGCTGTTCGGCTTGAGGAATACAGGCGCGCCAAGCAGCGCCATTACTACTTCATGACGCTCAACAACAGCGAGGTACGGTACGGTACAGTGCGGTACAGGGCGGTACAATGCAGTACAGTGCGGTACGGTACGGTCTGCGCCCCTGCAGTGTGCGGCAGGCGGTGGCAGCGGGGCAGTTCATAGTGGAGTACGTGGGGGAGGTGCTCAACCGCAAGGCGTTTGCCGTGCGCCTCGAGGAGTACAGGCGCGCCAAGCAGCGCCACTACTACTTCATGACGCTCAACAACAGCGAGGTACGGTACGGTGCGGTACGGTACGGTGCAGTGCGGTACGGGAAGGTACAGTGCGGTACGGTACGGTCCGCGCCCCTGCAGTCTGTATCAGGCAGTGGCGGCGGGGCAGTTCATAGTGGAGTACGTGGGCGAGGTGCTCAACCGCAAGGCGTTTGCCGTGCGCCTCGAGGAGTACAGGCGCGCCAAGCAGCGCCACTACTACTTCATGACGCTCAACAACAGCGAGGTACGGTACGGTACAGTGCGGTACAGTTCGGTACAATGCAGTACAGTGCGGTACGGAACGGTCCGCGCCCCTGCACCCTGTAGCAGGCGGTGGCAGCGGGACAGTTCATAGTGGAGTACGTGGGGGAGGTGCTCAACCGCAAGGCGTTTGCCGTGCGCCTGGAGGAGTACAGGCGCGCCAAGCAGCGCCGCTACTACTTCATGACCCTCAACAACAGCGAGGTACAGTGCGGTACAGTGCGGTACAGTTCGGTACAGTGCGGTACAATGCAGTACAGTGCGGTACGGTACGGTTTGCGCCCCTGCAGTGTGCGGCAGGCGGTGGCAACGGGGCAGTTCATAGTGGAGTACGTGGGGGAGGTGCTCAACCGCAAGGCGTTTGCCGTGCGCCTCGAGGAGTACAGGCGCGCCAAGCAGCGCCACTACTACTTCATGACGCTCAACAACAGCGAGGTACGGTACGGTACAGTTCGGTACGGTACGGTACAGCGAGGTATGGTACGGTCTGCACCCCGTCAAACCGTTGTAGGCGGTTTGTGAGAAGAACAGAAACAAAGCAGGGCCCCAATTCATGACGCCCACCATCAGCAATGTAGGTACTGCCGCCAGGCCTTGATGCACCACTCCCTGTCCCCATATGCCCGTCCACTGCCCATGCGCCCCCGCCGCCCATGCCCCTGTGGGCCCGCCCCCCATGCCCCTGTGCCCCCCGTCCCTTCCCTCTGTGCCCACCGTGCAGGTGATAGACGCGTGCCGCAAGGGCAACTTCTGAGACGTTCCAAAGCCGTCAACCCCTCTATCCCCTCTCCCCTCCCTCCCCTCCCCCTCTTCCTCCTCTCTTCGACCCCCTGCGCACACTGGCAGGTGATAGACGCGTGCCGCAAGGGCAACTTCTCGCGCTTCCTCAACCACAGCTGCGAGCCCAACTGCTGCCTTGAGAAGGTGCGCGCACATTGATAGCGTTAATTAAATTGACTGGGTTGGCATGTGGGTGGGCTGACACAGGGTTGAGGCCGTGCAGATGGACTGCTTGCCTGCCAGCCTGCCCTGCCTGCTGCATATCACATCTTGCCCGCGCTCTCATCTGCATGCCACACCATCTCCAATCTCATCACCCACGCCCTCTCACCACCTCTCCTGTCCTCTCAGCTCCCGTTCTCCCCACCACTCATGCCTGTCCCCATCGCCACCTCATCTTTAACCTGCATGCGGCGCTGCAGTGGATGGTGCGGGGCGAGCTGCGCATCTGTCTCTTCTCACCTCTCCTGTCCTCTCCTCTGCTGCTGTCTCCCCCACCATACGTGTCTGTCCCCCCCCCATCACCTCATCGTTCGTGTGGTGGTGCAGTGGATGGTGCGGGGCGAGCTGCGCATCGGTCTCTTCTCCCTGCGACCCATCAAAGCGGTGAGTCCCCTCCTCCTCCTCCCCTGCCCCTGTTCCTGCCGTTGCTCCTGCCCGTGTTGCCTTGTGAGCTGATTTCTTACTCGCCTCACTAAGTGTCCCTCCCGTGACTGCAGGGCGAGGGTCTATCGTTAGACTACAACTACGAGCGCCTTGTGGGTCAATTTTCATTTCCCTCACGTACTCCCCACCCCTCACCCCCTCCCGCCCACATCTCCCCCCTTCCCCACTCTCCCCCCTCTCTCTGCAGGGCGAGGAGCTATCTTTCGATTATAACTACGAGCGCTTTGTGGGTGCTCGCCCCACGCGCTGCTACTGCGGCAGCCAGTCCTGCCTCACTCCCCTCCCCCCCTCCCCGCCCGCTCTTCCCCCTTTCTTGTAGGGCGAAGAACTGTCATTCGACTACAACTACGAGCGCTTTGTCGGCGCGCGCCCCACGCGCTGCTACGGTGGCAGCTAGTCCTGCCTCACCCCCCTTTGCCCTCCCTCCCCCGGTCCCCCCTCCATCTTTTCCTGTGACTGCAGGGCGAGGAGCTATCATTCGACTACAACTACGAGCGCTTTGTGGGCGCTCGCCCCACGCGGTGCTACTGCGGCAGCCAATCCTCCCTCCCGCCCATCCCTCCCCTTCTCCTCCCCTTCCCTGCAGGGCGAGGAGCTATCATTCGACTACAACTACGAGCGCTTTGTGGGCGCGCGCCCCACGCGCTGCTACTGCGGCAGCCAGGGCTTTCGGCCCAAACCCTCCCCCTCCCCTCCCTCTTCCCCCCCCTCCCCCTCGCCTCCATGTCCTCCCCTCATGTCAGGGCGAGGAGCTATCATTCGATTATAACTACGAGCGCTTTGTGGGTGCGCGCCCCACGCGCTGCTACTGCGGCAGCCAGTCGTGCCGGGGCGTGCTGGGCGGAGCTGAGCTCAAGAAGCCTCGGGTGCGCCCTGCTGTGCAGCGAGCTGTGGCAGAGGAGGTGGAGGAGGAGGAGGAGGAAGATGAGGAGGAGGAAGCAGTGGGAGGGGGAGACGGGGAGGGGAGGGAGGGGCAGCAGATGGTGGTTAGTGAGAGGGGGATTGGGCTGGGCAGGGAGTGTGAGGCGGAGGAGGAGGAAGACTCAGAGAGTGAGAGTGACGACGGGAGTGACAGCGAGAGTGGGAGTGAGGGTGAGGGGGAGAGTGAGTCGGGGAGCGAGAGTGAGTGGGAGGAGGTGTACGGGTCAGGGGAGGGGAGTGAGGAGGAGTGCGGATACAGACATGAGATGGTGAGTGGGAGCGGGGGCATGACAGGTATGGGAGGGATCAGGCGAGATGGCGTGCATGTGGGTGGGGAGGGAAGGGATGGAGAGGCGGGGAGTGGGGGCGAGAGGGGAGCAGGTGCGCGCCTAGCCTGGGAGGGCAAGCGGGCGAGGTCCCGCCTGACCCTCCCCCACCCCAGGTCTCTCCGCCCTGCGCTGTCCCCCTGGCTCCTCTCGTCCCCGCGCTCCCCCCCCGCCCATGCGCGCCCCCTCCCATCCCCCTCTGCGCGCCCTGGATCTCTCCAGGGAGGGGCTGCTGCAGGGCGCGAGGGGAGGGGCGCGCAGGGGGGGGCGGGCGGGCTGGGGGCAACACATGGGTGGGGGACGCAGCAGGGGGAGAGGGAGGGGCGGGGCGGGGAGGATGAAGGGGAGGGGGAGCGGGCGTGGTTTGAAGGGGACGAAGAGGAGGGGGATGGGGATGGGGAACGGGAAGGGGAGGGGGAGGGGGAAGCATGTGTGGAGGATGGGGAGGGGGGCGTGCGGCATGGCAAGAGGCGGAGGCTGCGGAAGGTGGCAGGTCTGGGAGAGAGGGTGTGGCGACAGGCGGGAGAGAGGGGCGGGGAGAGGGAGGAGGGGAGCAGGGAGGCGTGGGGGGGCGAGGAGAGCGGGGCACACGGGCATGGGTTTGACCTGGTGGCGGATGCAGCAGGGGGGGGAGCGGGGGCGGGGGAGGTGCAGGCAGCGCCGGCGGAATATGTGGTGGCGGCATGTCAGGGGGTGCTCTTTCACTCCGATGGTGAGTTGTGCTGCTTGGTGCTGCTCCGCTGCACGTTGTGCATGACATGTGCTGCCCGTGTTGAGTGTGTGCGCCATGCATTGCCCGAGCCGAGCTGAGTATGTGGTGGCGGCGTGCCAAGGCAGGGGGTGCTCTTTCACTCCGATGCTGAGCTGCTCCTCTGCGTGCGCTGTGGTGCAGTGCAGTGGCATGTGTTGGCTCGTGCTGAGTGTTTGCACCGCCCATTGTGCAGTGATAATTGTGTTGCACGTCCAGCCTTGCATCACCCATGCACCTCCCCATGGACGTGCGTGTATGTGTGGTGCGTGTGTGCGTGTGGGTGTGGGTGTGCGTGTGGTGCATGTGCGTGCAGTGGAGGAGGCGTTGGAGTTGCTACTGGATGGCAATGACGCTCTCATCAAGGGCAAGGTGTGCTGTCTTTCTCACACCCGCTCCCTCACTCCCATTCCTCCATTTTTCCCTCCCCTCTCCTTAATCTCCCCCTTCCTTCCCTCTTTCAACACTCTGATCTTTCCTTGCCATACCCTTCCCTCCCTGTTTTTAAGTTTCAACCTCATTCTCCGTTTTCTTCCATCGCTGCTTTCCTCCCCAACGCTCCCTGTCCCACCCTTTACCCCCATGGCCGTCAGAGCACGGCACGATCCTTTGTGCGCCTGCTAATGCGCGCCACCTCCTGTGGCGACTTCTCCTCAGGTGTCCCCAACTTCAGGTGGGTGGGCCTTGAGCCGCAGGCAGGTGCAGGCTGTGGGGGGTGTGGTGGTGGGTGGGGTATGGTGGTGGGTGGGGTATGGTGGTGGGTGGGGTATGGTGGTGGGTGGGGTATGGTGGTGGGTGGGGTATAGTGGTGGATAGTGACGTCATGCTATGCCTTACTCCCAGCATCCAGGCATGTACCATACGTCTCGCATGTTCTGCACTTCGGCTCTTGACTTGTCACTCGCTGGCATGCCGGTTCTTCATATCACCGCTGCACACCACAATCCATGTGTTTGTGCGTGCATGCGTGTGCATGTGTGCATGACTGCGTTGTGTGCGCCCCATGCAGTGCCAAGGAGGTGTCGCTGCTACTGGAGGCGCTGCTGCGCACCTCATCAAGGACACTGCTGAAGCACATCATCGCCACCAATGGTGAGTCTGCTGGTTCTTCTGTTGAGGCACCTTATAACGAGGCACTGCTGCACAACCCGTCAAGGCACTCCTCAAAAACATCATCGCACCACCACCAACACTGCTGCACACGTCGTCCAGAACGATGTCAGCTTCTTCTCCCTTTCGACCCTCTTTGGACCCATCTTTCCCTCTCTCTCTTGTCTCTTTAACCATCTTCCCGCCATCTCCTCTCCCCCTTGCTCCTCCCCCCCTCTTCCACCCCAGGATTGAACGTTCTGCAAATCCTGGCGCGCAAGCTGCAGCACGAGAGGGAGCGAGTGGCCATTCTGAGGAAGCTGCTGCGCGTGGCACACCACCTGCACGCCACCGCTGCCCTCTCCCTGCAGGCCGCGCATGCCGTCCCGCCCACTGCCAATGAGAGGTATGCATGCTCTGTTACTTCCTTCCTAAGCTGCTGCGCGTCGCTCACCACCTGCACGCCACCGCTGCGCTCTCCCTGCAGGCTGCACACGCCGTCCCGCCCACCGCTAATGAGAGGTGCGCGTGCTGCCCCGCTCCTTCCTTAAGCTGCTGGTGCTTGACTCACGTCCATTCCCATGCCACATGCCACATGCGACCGGCTCTGCATCACTGCAGTCACTTCATGCTCTTCATTCTTTGCGCCCCTTCCGTGCTGCATGAACTAATCAGCGTCTCTGCATTCGCCCTCTCCCTCCCCCTCCCCCTCCCCTTTCCCCCTTCCCCCAGCTTCTCCGCACTGATTGGCCGGCTGCGCAGGCACAGGGACGCGGAGGTGCAGCGCCTGAGCGCCGCCCTCTCCGCCCTCTGGGGCCTTCCGCCCCTCCACCCCCGCCGCCGCGGCGCCCATCCCCCCTGCGACGGGCGCGGGGGGCCATGGCAGGGCAGGGGGGGACGGGAGGGGCGCGAGGGGCGGGTGCACAGGGCAGGGAAGGGCAGGCGCGGGCATGGCAGGGAGGCAGTGGCAGCAGAGGGTGCAGGAGCAGCAGAAGGAGAAGGGGGCAATGCTGCGGTTGCACGGGCTGCTGCGTCGGCTGCAGCAGCGGTGGCAGCAGCAGCAGCGGCGGCGGCAGCAGCTGTTGCGAGAAGCCCCACCGCCACAGCAGGAGCAGCAGCTGGTGCTGCTTCACAACTACCCCAGCGCCACACCTCCTCCCTGGCAGAAGCTGCTGCTGCTGGAACCTGTGCCTCCGCTCCCTCTCACACCTCTCCTGCTGCAGCAGCTGCCACCACCGCTTCAGTTGACCCCTCGGCGTCTGCCTCTGGCCCTGCCACTTCCCATCCCACTGCCCCCTCCCCTGCTGCTGCTGATTCCGCCGCTGCGGCGGCCGCAGCAGCGGCAGCAGCAGCCAGCATGCCTCTACTGGCGCACACCCTTCGCCACCTGCAATCGCTGCCACACCTGCAGACCCTGCCGCACCTGCAGTCGCTCTCACTGCCTCTCAGCATGAACCTCGCCCTGGGGGGGAACCTGGGCATGGGCATGGGCATGGGCATGGGAATGGGCATGGGTATGGGCATGGGCATGAACGTGCCTCCCCAGCTGTGTCACCTGCTGCCGCTGGCCTGCCACTTCCCCTTCCACTACGCTCTCCCTCTGCCGCTTCGCCTCGCGTTTCCGCCGGACCCTGCTTCCCTGCTGCTGCAGCAGCAGCATGGGCCAGCAGCAGCGGCAGCAATGGCAGCAGCTGCTGCAGCCGTGGGTGGGCCGAGTTGTCCGCCTCGGGGGGGTGCAGACGCAGGCGGC
The DNA here is from genome assembly GCA_947470075.1 of Closterium sp. Yama58-4. Taxonomy (NCBI): domain Eukaryota; kingdom Viridiplantae; phylum Streptophyta; class Zygnematophyceae; order Desmidiales; family Closteriaceae; genus Closterium; species Closterium sp. Yama58-4. The sequence goes on along the minus strand of CANIUD010000282.1, from coordinate 30,278 downwards.
GCACCTCATGGTGCACCTGCTGCCGCCGCCGCCGCCGCCGCTGCCGCTGCTGCTGCTACTCCACCCGCTGCTGCTCCTCCTGCAGCTGCTGCAGCTGCGACAGTTGCTGGTGATGCGGCAGCTGGTGATTCTGGTGGACGCGGGGAGGGTGGTATGGCTGCCACTGATAGCAGTGTTGCTGCCGATGATAAGACTACTGCTGCCGATGACAAGAGCACAGCTGCTGGTGATAAGAGCACTGGCAAGGCACCATCCACCACACCAACGGCATGTGGCCAACCCCATGCAGCAGCGTCTGACGCCACACCTGTCCCAGCAGCAGCGCACCCTTTGCCTGCTGCCGCCCACCCCCTGTCTGCGGCCGCACACCCATCACACTTCTCAGCGGCCACCACGGCAGCGGCAGCAGCAGCGGTGCAGCACATGATGCAGAGGCGCCTCTCCCTCGCCCTCTCCAACGCCGTCTCCCAAGCCAACGCCGTCTCCCAAGCCAGCGCCGCCGCCGCCGCCGCCGCTGCCGCCACGCCTGCTGCCAAGCCTTCCGCTCCTTCCCACCCGCATGCCCCCTCCGCTGCCCCCTCTGCCCCGGCTGCTGCTCCCCCTGTGCCCGCTTCCCCCCCTGCTGTGCCACATGCTGTTCCACCCCTTGCAACTCCTTCCTCCTCTCCCACCAAGCTCCCGGCCTCGCTGCCTACTGATTACCCACTCCCTGCTGCTTCTTCCTCGCCCACGCCGCCATCACCCTTTCCCAAGCTCTCGTCCCATCATGCCCCCCAGCACGCCCCTCAGCCCGTCTGCCAGCCGCACTCGGCGCCCTTCACCAGCCCTGCACGCTGCCCTGCACCTGCTGCCGCTTCTGCTGCCTCCAAGGGGGCGAAGAGGCGGCAGGCATGGAGGAACGTGGGAAGGGAGAATGGATTGGAGAAGGGGAGGGAGACGGGAGGGGAAAACGGAGTGGAGAAGGGAGGGCAGAAGGGAGGAGAGGGCCAAGCGAGTGTGGATGGAGTGGGCAAGAACGTCCCAGAGCCTGCATTGGCAGTTGCGGCTGCTGATGCTCCTCTTCCTGCCGACTCTGCTGCTGGTGATATTCTTGCAGCGGTTGACACAGAGAGTGGAGAAGAGATGGGAGGGTCGGCAGCAGTGGCAGCAGCGCCTGTGCCCGCACACCAACCACCTCCCTCGTGCCCTGCAGTTTTTGAGTCGTCTGAAAGGTCACCCTCGTCCCCTGCTGCCCTGCCCACAGCGCTTGTGGCGGGCAGTGCGGGCAGCACATGGCATGGTGCCGTGGTGCATGCAGCAGCATCAGGTGCAGCATGCAGTGTGCCACCCCATGACACGTGGCATGCTGCAGCATCAACTGCTGGTCATGCCTTGGATATTTTCCCTGGCGCCACCGCCCTCTCATTCGCCTCCGCTGCTCCTGCTGCTGCTGCTGCTGCTGCGGCTGCTGGGGCTTGTGTTAAGGTGGAAGGCAGTGCGACAGCAGCAGAGGCGGCGGGGGGGAAGCGGGGAGAGGAGGGCATGGCAGGGACGTGGAGGAGAGGTACGCAGGTGGCAGGGGATGAGGCTGCAGGGGACAGGGGGGCAGGGGACATGAGGACAGGTGCATGGGGTGCAGGGGCACATGGTGAAAGGGGTCTGGCGGCAGCCATGGTTGCAGGAGATGGTGATGCAGCGGCAGGGAGCAGGGCAGTGGCGGCACCAGCATGGGCAAGTGGTGCAGGTGGGTTGGCCGCGGTTCCTGAAGGTGAAGCAGCGGCTGCTCGTGCTGTGCCCGTGCCGCCCCGCCCTCTGTTCAAGTGGGTGGTGAAGGAAATCCCCGTGCCTGCTGATGTGCATGAAAATGTGCATGCAGACGGGCATGCGGGCACGCAGGGGGCCGTGCATGGGGGTGTGCGGGCAGGTGATGTGGCTGGTGCTCTCGCAAATGGGGGCGTGAGGGATAGTGGCATTGGCAGTGGGGGCATGGGTGGTGGGGCAATGGGTGGTGCAGGCATGGGCGATGGGGAGGGCACACGGGATGGACTGGGGAGTGTTGGAATGGCGTGGGGTGGGGGAACGGGGTGGGGGGGGAGATTGGGCGGAATTTGGAATTGGGGAGGAGCACACGGCCTGGCGGCATATGGCATGCCATATGACACGGCACATGGCATGGCGTCAGTGCAGCATTCGTCAATACAGCAGGCATTAATGCAGCAGCCTGCCGCGCACCAAGCACCGGGGCAGCAGGGAGCGGGACAGCAGGCAGGGCTGCAGCAGCAGGGAAGTGGGCAGCAGCAGTGGTATGATGCATGCATGCATGGGCATGCGGCAGCAGGGATGGCGGCAGGGCGAGCCATGGGGTACGCACAGGCAGCGATGCCATGGGCTGTGCAGCACGGTGGGTGGTGGCATGCTGCTAGAGCACACGCCATGCTGGCAGCAGGGGGGGCGCCAGAGGAGGAAAAGGCAGTTTCTCATGGTCTTGATCCTGTGCAGGTTGCCCCTGCTGCTAATGGGACAACTGACACTGCTCACACCGTTGACATGACTGACAAGCCCAAGGATTCAACTGGCGTGACATCAGGATGGATTGATGTGAAGGTAGAGTGCACGGACGTTACACCAAGCTTTACTGACATAGGACCACATTATACTGACATGACACCTGATTTGACTGACATGAAACCAGAGCTTATTGACATGGATCTGGTTTCAGATGAGTTGACTAACATAGCACTGACAGCTGCTGACGTGGAGCCTATAGCTGCTGACGTGAAATCGATAGCTGCTGAGATGAAACGAGCTGCTGATGTGACAACAGCAACTGCTGACGTAAAACAAGTGGCTGCTGACGTGAAACCGATAGCTGCTGACTTAAAACCGATGGCTGCTGACCTGGCTGTCCAGGAGTCAGTACCACCTGGAGCCTCTGACGTGGCTACGGGGCCATGCGGTGCGGATGCCAAGGCACAGCGAGAGCACAGCCTAATTGACACGACCCGCTCCTTGACCCAGCAGCACATGCCCGTTGAGGCGCCTCAAAAGTCCTTGCCCCAGCAGCACATGGCTGTTGAGGCACCTCGAAAGCCCTTGCCCCAGCAGCACATGCCCCCTGCCGTGGAGACTAAGGCGGAGGATGTGGCAGTGCGTGGGCAGAGCTGGCAGAGCTGGCAGAGCTGCTCGCCTGTGGACCCTCCTCTGAGCCGCGTGCTGCAGCAGGTGGGTGAGTTGGAGGAACAAGGGCGGCAGTGCCTGCAGGGCCAGCAGCAGCAGCAGGAGCAGCAGCAGCAGCAGTGGGTGGAGCAGCAGAAGCAGGAGCAGCAACAGAAGCAGAAGCTGGAGCAACAGCAGCGGGTGGAGAAGCAGGAGCGGCGGCAGGAGGGGCGTGTTAGAGGGGGACGTGCGGAGAGGGAGTGTGGGAGGGGGAGGGGATCAGGCGTGGATGGCGAGGGGAAGAGGTGGGCCGAGGCAAGGCGGCCTTCCAAAAACGGATTGCAAGGAGTTGCGGCTATGGCACACGGGGAGGTGAGGGCTGGGGCGGCGGAGGAGGGGAAGCGGGAGGTGGTGGAAGGGGGAAAGCGGGAGGTGGTGGAAGGGGGAAACACGGATGCATTGCAGGGGGAGGAGCAGGGTCCAGTGCAGGTGAAGGCTGGAGAGGGAGAGAAAGGGGTTGGGGATGTTGTGGGGCGCAGCGGGGCACAGGCAGGTGTGGTGGACGCGAAGGGAGGTTTGGCGAACGCGAATGGTGGTTTGGCAGACGCGAAGGGAGGTTCGGCAGACGCGAAGGGAGGTTCGGTGAGAGGTGCGGCGGACGCGAAGGGAGGTGCGGCGGACGCGAAGGGAGGTGCGGCGGACACGAAGGGAGGTGCCGCGGTTGCGAAGGGAGGTTTGGCAGATGCAAAGGGAAATTCAGCAGACGCGAAGGGAGGTGTGGCAGACACGAAGGGAGGTTTGGCAGGCGCGAAGGGAGGCTTGACAGATGAGAAGGGAGGTTCTGCGGATGTGAAGAAAGGTTTGGCAGATGCGAAGGGAGGCGTGGCGGACGCGCAAGGCAGGAAGGTGCGTGGGGGAGCAGGCAAGGCGCAGGAGAGGCTGAGGCGGTGGCAGCAGCAGCAGCAGCAGCAGCAGTTGCAGCAACAGCAGGAGCAGGGGCAGCAGCAGGCAGTGCAGGAGGGCAGGCAGGATGAGGTGGTGGGGCAGGGCAAGGTGGATGTGCAGAAGGCGGGTGAGAAGGCAAGTGGCGGAGACAAGGGCGTGAAGGCTGCGGAGGTGGCAGCAAAGTCAGAGTTGAGGGGGAGCGATGGGGTAAGGAAGGGAGCCAGTGCGAAGGGGGAAGAGGATGGCAAGAAGGGAGAGGACGCAAAGCAGGGAGAAGTTGGAAACAGGGGAGAGGACGCAAAACGGGAAGAAGTTGGAAACAGGGGAGAGAATGCAAGAAAAGAAGCCACAGGCAGGGGAGTAGAAGCAAAAACGGGAGAGGTTGCGAGAGGAGAAAGAGAGCAGGTGGAAAGGAAGCAGGAGGGGAGGGTGGGCATGGATGGTGGGGTTGAAAAGCAGTGGGGCCTCCACGCGGATTCTGGGTGCCATGCAGTCGAAGCCCTCTCCGCTGGTGTTCCACCACCCACTGCTGCAGCATCCCCTGCTGCTGCTGATGCTGGTGCAGGCAGTAGTAGCACCCATGGTGGTGCCGGCGGCAGTGCTAATGGGCCGCCAGCAGCACAGCTGCAAGCACTGTCAACTGCAGCCCCTCAAACACCCTCTGTCACTGCTCCTCAACCCCCGTCAGCCACTGCTGCTCAACTCGCGTCAGCCACTGCTCCTCAACCCCCGTCAGCCACTGCCCCTCAATCCCCCCCAACCACTGCTCCTCAATCCCACCCACACCCTGCCGCCTCCCCCCTCGTGTCAACCCCTTCTCACGTTCTCTCGCCATCACCTCACCTCTTGCCCTCATCCTCCCTCATGCCCCCCCACGCCTCCTCTCCCATCCCCCCTTCCCCGCATCCCTCCCTGCCACTCACCCAGTCCTCCTACCCATCACCCTCTCCCGCCCCACATGCCCCCTCCCCAGCCTCCCTCACGCCCTCCTCTTGGCCGTCCCCTGCTGCTCCTCTCCCGCCCTCGGCGCCCCCATCTCGCCCCACGTTCAAGCTCAAGTGGAACGTGCGTGTCATCCCTGCTGATGCGCCCCCTCCCGCTGCTGACGCCCCCTCGTTTCCCACTGCACATGCTGCTCCCTTTTCGCATGCTGCTTCTGCTCATACTGCTGCTGCTTATACTTCTCATGGTGCCAGCTCAGCTCATGCCACCGGCTCAGCGATGCCTCACAGCCTGCATGCAGGTGGTGCAGCAGGGGAAACAGCAAGAGTGTGTGTGTCACAGTGGCAGGGCGAGAGGCATGGGAGTCAAGGCGAGGGGCATGGGTGGCAGAGCGATGGGCATCGGTGGCAGAGCGAGGGGCGTGGGAGGCAGGGTGAGGAGCATGGAAGTCAGCAGCAGCACATGCAGGCACAGGGGTGGCAGCATCAGCATCATCAGCAGCAGGAGGAGCAGCAGCAGCACAGCGGGCCTCACCGACTCTCTTCCTCGTCATCATCCGCTGGCGTCTCTGCTGGTGCTGCTGCTCGATTCAGCTGCAACTGGCGTGTGGACACGCCTCTTCCACGCACCCATCACTCCTCCCCTGCCCCCTTCCACCCCCTCTCCTCCCCACCACCCCGTGCCTCGGCTGCTGACGGGCTGCCATACGGCCTGTCACACCCAGCTCCTCACGATGCACAGAAGCAGCAGCCTCACATGCAGCAGCAGCACACACAGGAGCAGCACATGCAGCAACATCACATGCAGCACGAGCAGCAGTATCATCACAGTGAGCATCATGACACGACCCAGCGTGCCAGCAACGGAACCCTTACCGCACCTCCCCATGCTGCTCCTCATGCTGCCCCTTCTCACTACCGTGCCCATTCATCCCTCTCCTCCTCCGCCACGCCTCCCGCCGCGCTGCCCCTGGCATGGCGCCGGGCAGGCCGGCCCGTGTGGAACGTCAGCACCGTTGCCGTACCCACAAACCCTTCCACTGAACCGCCCACTCACAACATGCCACGTGGCACCGCAGGTTTTTCCAGTGCTGCAGAAGCTTTTGTGCCTCCTGTGCCACATGCTGCTGCCTCTCCTCTCCCACCACCCTCCGTTGCGTTCTCTCACCCATCATCCCCTCTCCACTCCTCTCCTCCTCCCCCCCTTCCCCCGCTCTCCCCAGCATCAGTCCGACCTGCACCAGATGCCACCTGCCCCTCACTAACCACCACCCTCCCTTCCAATCCACAGGACAGCGCTCTACCCCAGCAGCACTTCCCATCTCCTTCCGCCTTTGCTTGCTCACACCCCCCTCCTCCCCCACTAGCCCCTCCTCCTCCTGCCTCTCCTCCACCATCTCCTCCCCCACCCCCGCCTCCCCCTTCCTCCTCACCCCCTCCCCCCCCGCTTTCTGCCCTTTCAGCCCCACTCCCTTCAAGCATCCCCCTCTGTGGGCCAGAGGCCGGCGGGGCAGTGGGGGAAGGGGAGGGGGAAGGGACATGGAGGGTGGGAGAGGGCGAGGGGGGTGCAGGAGTGCAGGTTGGGGTGGCTGGTGACATGGGCGTGCCCTCGTGTGGGGAGACTAGACGTGAAGACGTGGGGCATGGGGAGGCGGGGAACGGGGAGGTGGGGCATGGTGAGGTGGGGATTGGGGAGGTGGGGTATGAGGAGGACATGGAGGTGGATATGGAAACAGAGGACTTAGGTGCGGACATGGGCACATGCATGGATACGGGCATGGGTACGAGCGTGGGTGTGAGCACGGGTACAGACATGGGTGCGGGCACAGGCACGCGCATGGGCACATGCACTGGCACGGGCAGCGGTGAGGAGGAGGACATGGATGTGGACATGGACCTTAGTGACCTTAGCGACCTTGGCGACTGCTCTCATGCTCCGCCACCACCTCAAGCGGCAGCAGGTGGGGCGGCAGCAGGTGGGGCGGCAGCAGGTGGGGCGGCAGCAGGTGGGGCGGCAGCAGGTGGGGCGGCAGCAGGTGGGGCGGCAGCAGGTGGGGCGGCAGCAGGTGGGGCGGCAGCAGGTGGTGCGGCAGCAGGTGGGCCGGCAGCAGGTGGGGCGGCAGCAGGTGTTGCAGAAGGTGGGCATACATGGGGTGAGGAAGTGGAAGAGGGAGCAGGAGGTGTGGGCGGCAAGGACGGTGGGAAGCAGGGCACGACAGCAGGAGCAGCAGAGGAGGCAGCATCGGTTGGTGCAACAGCTGCGTGTGCAGCACAAGCCACGGATCATGTATTGGCCCCACCACTCGCACCAGCCTCGTCAACCGTGGTAGCCCCACCAGCCTCGACAGCCCCGCCAATGGCACCAGCAGCATTGGCGTCGTCAGCAGCGGCGGCATCTCCAGCAGCAGGGGCGGGCGCGCGGGTGGCATTGGGTGGGTGCATGGCAGGAGGAGCATCTGCAGCAGCGGCTGCAACTGGCACGCGGGTGGCGTCGGGTGGGTGCATGGCAGGGGGGCGGCGGTGGGCCACTCCGCTGTGCCGCGAGTTTGAAGTTGCGGTGAGATGATGGGCAGGACAGGGGGTAGAGGAAGGGAGATGAGGGTAAGAGGTTGTGGCAGGTGGGGCGTGGTTGCGGGAGGAGGGGTCGCAAGCGGTGTGCCTTATTCGTGCTTCTCTCTATCCCCCATGCATTCCAACAACGCCTTGAGATAATTGTGTGTGTGTGTGTGTGTGTGTGCGCGCGCGCGTGCATGTGTGTGCATGCATGTGCAGGTGACTGACATAGTGCAGCATGCCATGACTCCATTCCTCTCCAAGGTAACGCCTCCACTCAACCCCACTTGTCACCCTCTCTCAAGACTCTGCACTTGTCCACACTGCCATTGCTGCTCGTGCTGCCCTCTCATCACCCAACTGGCTCCCCACTTTCCCAATTCCCCCATTTTTCATTCCCCCATTTTCCATTCCCCCATTTTCCATTCCCCCATTTCCCATTCCCCCATTTCCCATTCCCCCATTTTCCATTCCCCCATGTTCCATTCCCCCATGTGTGAATCTGCCCCATCTGCCCCCATCGCACCCTCTCACCCACCTGGCTTGTGCCGCATCTCAAAGCCCTCCACACGCGCCTCACTCCTCTGCTTCCCCTCCTCACCTCCACTTCCATCTCCTCTCTTCCCATCCCGCACACCCCCTCCCCTTCTATTCTCTCCCCTTCCCCTGTCTGCAGCTGTCAGGGCGGGAGGTGGAGCGCATGCGGGGGCGGCTGGTGCGGGAGGTGGTGGGGAAGGAGGCGGTCAAGAGCCGGCAGCGCACCCACCAGGTGAGCCGGCAGCGCACCCACCAGGTGAGCCGCCAGCGCACCCACCAGGTGAGCCGCCAGCGCACCCACCAGGTGAGCCGCCAGCGCACCCACCAGGTGAGCCGCCAGCGCACCCACCAGGTGAGCCGCCAGCGCACCCACCAGGTGAGCCGCCAGCGCACCCACCAGGTGAGCCGCCAGCGCACCCACCAGGTGAGCCGCCAGCGCACCCACCAGGTGAGCCGCCAGCGCACCCACCAGGTGAGCCGCCAGCGCACCCACCAGGTGAGCCGCCAGCGCACCCACCAGGTGAGCCGCCAGCGCACCCACCAGGTGAGCCGCCAGCGCACCCACCAGGTGAGCCGCCAGCGCACCCACCAGGTGAGCCGCCAGCGCACCCACCAGGTGAGCTGGCAGCGAATGCCATGGGGCTCCACAATCATCATTGCTTGTGCTGCCCCCCCGTTCACTGTTGCAGTATTATGCCGCTTCCATGGTCGCACTGCATCCTGTGTTCCCACTGTCATACGCGCGTATGCCTCCTCCATGACCTGTGCTTGCGTCTCCCTTACAATGCCCCTCGCTACTCTTCTCTCTGAGCCCTGCTTGCATGGCCCCTGAGTGCATGTCCCACCCAACGCGTGTGCCTCACAATGCTCTATTTGTCTCCCTCTGGCTCGTGCTTGCTCATGTGCCATGCTGTTACACCATGCCATGGCAGGGAGCGATGCGGCCCATAGAGGAGCGCCCGTTGAGGGAGAAGGTGTCTGCCTTCGTGCGCCAGCACATCGCTGTTTACCTGCAGAATAGGCCATCGCTATGATTATTGGTATGGCAATATAGTGCAGAATGTACTGCTAATGTATAGATTGCAATGTATATAATATTAGCTAGCACTAGATAAGCTACTAACGTTATAGTAGAGCTTAGCTATAGCTCTATGATATATGTAAAATGTGATGTGCATCTGAAATACAATGCATTTGAGGTGTCGCATCTGTGACGCCCTAGTTATGCCTTGTCAGAACATTCCACCGTTACATAATCCGATTCAAACGTTCTGGATCGCGAAGCACCTTCCCGAATCGTCTGAAAGTGAACACATACTCACGAGCAGCTGGATCTGCGAACAGATCGAGCACCAGACCTAGCACGGCATTTCGTGAATTTAGTAGCTGGCTTCCACCAAAACGATCGCTGGGTCCCGCACGTTCCTCGCCACTCGCCTCGCCGCCTCTCCCGCCACAGATCGCGGCTTGACCCCTGCCTCCTCGCCTCCCCGCCACAGATCGCGGCTTGACCCCTGCCTCCTCGCCTCCCCGCCACAGATCGCGGCTTGACCCCTGCCTCCTCGCCTCCCCGCCACAGATCGCCGCACGTCTGCCGGCCCGGCAGCCGTCCGATTTACAGCTTGTTTAACCGTCCGCTCATCTGTTCGCACGCGCGCTGCGCTGCGCGTGCCGGCGGGAACGGCGGCGGGCGGCATGTCGGCGATGTCGGACAACGTGGGGCAGTACGGCCGCATCGGCACCGTGCCGGTAATGCCGCACCCGCACCTTTCTCCGCCGCCGCTCGTACTGCCGCTTGCGTCGCCACGCCCTTACCCATCACTGCACCACTGCGCGCTGTCGACTTGCCCCTCCCAATGAACCAACGCCCGTCACATTTTTCGCCCAGCGTCCGTTCCCTGCTCGCTGCTCTCTTCTCTCTGCGATCTCCTCTTTCCTCTGTGCGCCACTCACTTCATGGCATCTTCACCCGCACCTCATCTCCCATCTCCATGCACTGCCACGCCCCTTCCCCCAATCGCCCAAATCCCTCTCAGGTGGCCCAAGGAGCCGAAGTCCCTCTAACGCACCCAGGTATGTCCTTATAACGAGTATGTCCTGTCAGCGCGCCCATATGCCTGTTACCTTCTTATAACGAGTATGCCTTCTCAGCGCGCCCATATTCCTGTGTCCAGCACCACACGTGACTGCAGCAAGCTCCTTGTCCGCCTCACGCACTTCCCACTTTCTGCTCATCCCCATCCATCTGCTCCCCACCCGTCTGCTCTCCATCCCTCCTCTCCCCACCCATCTGCTCTCCATCCCTCTGCTCCTCTCCTCTGCTCCCCATCCTTCCGCTCCCCGAACCGCTCTTCCTTACCGCTGTGTGCTCTTCCCCCATCCGCCCACCTCCCCTCTCTCCTCCCCCATCGCCTCCCTGCGCTGGGGTGTGGCAGAGTTTCCCTACACGCCCGAGCCCGCAGCCAGCAGGGGATCAGGTGAGTGCAGGCGGCATGCCAATTCGTGCGCTGCTTGGGCTCACAGCAATTCCTTCTCTGCCTCATGCCATTCCCCTGCCTCTTCCTCCCCTTCCCCCTATCACCCCGCTTCCACTGCACCCTCCTCGGCCCAAACCCTCCTCCCCATCCCCTCCATCTCCCCCTCCCCTCCACCGACCCCTTCCCCAGCCCCCCACCTCCCCCCTCTCCCCCCCCCCCACCTCCCATGTGCCCCCCAGACACCTTCTCGTCGACCGCAGGTGGGGGTGGCTCGTCCCTGCCGCCGCCCCCGGTGGGCATCTGGGGCGTGTTCACTGTGGCCTTCTACCGCCCCTTCTTTGACGTGGACACCGCTGACGTGGCGGAGCGAGTGCGGGACGCGCTCATGCCCTTCCCGCGCTCCTCCTTCCTCGAAAAGACCGCTCTCAACCCGGACATGTGAGGGGAGGGGTGTGAAGGCGGAATGTGAGGGGAGGGGTGTGAAGGCGGAATGTGAGGGGAGGGGTGTGAAGGCGGAATGTGAGGGGAGGGGTGTGAAGGCGGAATGTGAGGGGAGGGGTGTGAAGGCGGAATGTGAGGGGAGGGGTGTGAAGGCGGAATGTGAGGGGATGGGTGTGAAGGCGGAATGTGAGGGGAGGGGTGTGAAGGCGGAATGTGAGGGGAGGGGTGTGAAGGCGGAATGTGAGGGGAGGGGTGTGAAGGCGGAATGTGACGGGAGGGGTGTGAAGGCGGAATGTGAGGGGATGGGTGTGAAGGCGGAATGTGAGGGGAGGGGTGTGAAGGCGGAATGTGAGGGGAGGGGTGTGAAGGCGGAATGTGAGGGGAGGGGTGTGAAGCCGGGCATGTGAGGGGAGGGTGTGAAGGCGGAATGTGAGGGGAGGGGTGTGAAGGCGGAATGTGAGGGGAGGGGTGTGAAGGCGGAATGTGAGGGGATGGGTGTGAAGGCGGAATGTGAGGGGAGGGGTGTGAAGGCGGAATGTGAGGGGAGGGGTGTGAAGGCGGAATGTGAGGGGATGGGTGTGAAGGCGGAATGTGAGGGGAGGGGTGTGAAGGCGGAATGTGGGGGGAGGGGTGTGAAGGCGGAATGTGAGGGGAGGGGTGTGAAATGTGAGGGGAGGGGTGTGAAGGCGGAATGTGAGGGGAGGGGTGTGAAGGCGGAATGTGAGGGGAGGGGTGTGAAGGCGGAATGTGAGGGGAGGGGTGTGAAGGCGGAATGTGAGGGGAGGGGTGTGAAGGCGGAATGTGAGGGGAGGGGTGTGAAGGCGGAATGTGAGGGGAGGTGTGAAGGCGGAATGTGAGGGGAGGGGTGTGAAGGCGGAATGTGAGGGGAGGGGTGTGAAGGCGGAATGTGAGGGGAGTGGTGTGAACGCGGAATGTGAGGGGAGTGGTGTCAACCCGGACGTGTAATAACACCACTCACCACACCACACCGCACCCGCTATCCCCCCACCCGTACTCACCCCTCAACAAAACTTCCCCTCTCACCACCCACCCCTCCCCACGCGCACGACAGCTACGGCCCGTTCTGGATCTGCACGACGCTCGTGTTCCTCTCCGCTTCGCTGGGCAACCTGGCGAGCTACCTGAGCTACGCGGCATCGCCCTCATCAGCGGCGGAGGAGCACTGGCACTACAACATCGACGCTGTCAGCTGGGCTGCTGCCATCTTCTACCCTTACCCGTGCTCACCCGTCACCAAATCTCCCCTTCCCACCGCCCAATCCCTCTCCACCCAACCCAACAGCTACGGCCCGTTCTGGATCTGCACGACTCTCGTGTTCCTCTCCGCCTCGCTGGGCAACCTGGCGAGCTACCTGAGCTACGCGGCATCGCCGTCGTCAGCGGCGGAGGAGCACTGGCACTACAACATCGATGCCGTCAGCTGGGCCGCTGCCATCTTCTACGGCTATGTGGCCGTCGTTCCGCTGCTGCTCTTCTTCCTCCTGCGCTACCTGCAGGTACTACTTGCACGGCTGCTCTGTGCTACCTGCAGGTACTACCCTGCTCTGAGCTACCTGCAGCTACTGTCCGCACTGCTGCTCTGTGCTACCTGCAGCAGGTATCGGCTCTGCTGCTCTCTGCTATCCGCAACACCTGGAGGTCGTTCCCTCTGACTTGGATGGAGTGCTGAAAGGAATCCCAGCCACTGCATGCAGAGTGCTTTTCTCCGCTGAACGCTGCTCATTTGGTTAGCAACAGCGTTTGATCAGTGCCCCTTTCTGCCTTCCCGTGCATGGTGTGTGCATGGCATGTGTGTGGAGTGCGTGTGGCGTGCATGTGGTGTGTGCATGGGATGTGCGTGGAGTGCGTGTGGCGTGCATGTGGTGTGTGCATGGCATGTGTGTGGAGTGCGTGTGGCGTGCGTGCGTGTGGTGTGTGCATGGCATGCGCGTGGAGTGCGTGTGGCGTGCGTGTGGTGTGTGCATGGCATGTGTGTGGAGTGCGTGTGGCGTGCATGTGGTGTGTGCATGGCATGTGTGTGGAGTGCGTGTGGCGTGCATGTGGTGTGTGCATGGCATGTGCCTGGCGTGCACCTGTCGTGTGTGTGCGTGCAGGTTTCCGCGGGGTTGGTTCAGCTGTGGTGTCTGTATGGCTACTCTCTGGCCGTCTACATCCCCATCTCGGTGCGTGCAAGGGGCGAGGGGCGAGGGGCGAGGTGCATAGTGCATGGTGCATGGTGAATGTTGCATGGTGCATGGTGCATGGTGCATGGAGCATGGTGCATGGAGCATGGTGCTGGCCTCCCCAACTCCCGCTGCTATTTCTCTATGCCATGCGCCAAGGGCATCAGGCAGGACCATGAATGCCAGCGCATCCATGCACCCACACACACGCTTGTGCGATGGCACATGAAACATCATCTGTTAGGCACCTCCCTTTCACGTACTTCCTCTCCGTGCCTCACACCCCCCTTCCCCTTTACACCCCCCCTCCCGGCAGTTCATAACGGTGTTGCCGCTGGACCTGCTGCGCTGGCTCATAGTGCTGGGCGCCACGGCCATCTCGTGCTTCTTCCTGGGCGTCAACCTGCGCGCGCAGATCACAGTGGGCCACGAGATGTGGTTCCCCATCGTCGTCGGCGCTGTGCTGCTGCAGGCTGGCCTGGGGGTTCTCCTCAAGCTCTACTTCTTCACCTACATTCAGCTCTAGGCCCGCTCTTGAGGTGCCTCAAAAGACTCAGCTCTAGGCCCCGCTTTTGAGGTGCCTAAAAATACTTTCAGCTCTAGGAATGGTCATGTTGGAAAGCTGTAACGAGCGTGTTTTGTTACACAGGTCCTCAGAATGCACTCATGGCAAAGCTGATGGATGGCACTCACACATGCCTATGCCCAGGCCTGGTCTCCCAGAATGTGAACAGCGAAACAAGGTTGGATTAGCAAGCATGAGAAACAATACAAACCCTAAAGAATTGTACTCACTAAAGTCTACTTCACTGTAGCCAATCACACATATAAACATAGTTTGACACACCCCCGCAAACGAAGGGAGGGGGGAAGACCACATGGCTGCGCTTGTATGCGCCTATTTCCAAGCCAGCAAGGGCGTGGGAGGGTTGCGAGCATCATCGGTCATCGGCGCTCCGCGAATGAAAAGTGGCCTCTGCACTTCCTGCACATGTGAGGATCTCTCCGCGTATTGCAGCTGAAAGCGCTCGTTCCGAGCGTTTTTCTTCCGCCGGGTCACGTGGCTGCGCTTGTCTGGGCCTATTGCCAAGCCAGCAAGGGTGTGGGAGGGTTGCGAGTGTTAGAATCTAGCAGCAGGAATGAGTGAACTAACAGGATGCAGGAGTACAAGTAGTAAACCCTAATTGGGTTGTACCCCATATGGGCTACCCCACTACAGCCTAAACAATATGCAACACATATAGTTTGACAGCGAGCATCATCGGTCATCAGCGCTCCTGAATGAAGAGCGCCCTCTGCACTTCCTGCACATGAGCGGATCTTTCCGCGTTTTAAGGCTGGAAAAGATCGTTCCGAGCGTTTTTCTTCCGCCGAGTCACGTGGCTGCGCTTGTCTGGGCCTATTGCCAAGCCAGCAAGGGCGTGGGATGGTTGCGAGCATCATCGGTCATCGGCACTCGCGAATGAAGAGCGCCCGCTGCACTTCCTGCACATGTGCGGATCTTTCCGCGTTTTGGGGCTGGAAGCGCTCGTTCCGAGCGTTTTTCTTCCGGCGGGTCACGTAGCTACGCTTGTCTGGACCTATTGCCAAGCCAACCCTCCCACGCCCTTGCTGACTTGGCAATAGGCCCAGACAAGCACAGCCACGTGACCCGGCGGAAGAAAAACGCTCGGAATGAGCGCTTCCAGCCCCAAAACGCGGAAGGATCCACACATGTGCAGGAAGTGCAGCAGGCGCTCTTCATTTGCGAGCGCCGATGACCGATGATGCTCGCAACCCTCCCACGCCCTTGCTGACTTGGTAATAGGACCAGATAAGCGCAGCCATGTGAGCCGGCTGAAGAGAAACGCTCGAAACGAGCGCTCCCACCCCCAAAACGCGGAAGGATCCACACATATGCAGGAAGTGCAGCGGACGCTCTTCATTCGCGAGCGCCAATGACCGATGATGCTCGCAACCCTCCCACGCCCTTGCTGGCTTGGCAAGAGGACTAGACAAGCGCAGCCACGTGACGCCGCAGAAGAAAAACGCTTGGAACGAGCGCCTCCTCCCCCAAAACGCTGAAGGATCCGCACATGTGCAGGAAGTGTAGCGGGCGCTCTTCATTTGCGAGCACCGATGACCAATGATGCTCGCAACCCTCCCACGCCCTTGTTGGCTTGGCAAGAGGACCAGAAAAGCGCAGCCACGTGATCTGCTAGAAAGAAAACGCTCGGAATGAGCACTACCACCCCCAAAACGCAGAAGGATCCGCACATGTGCAGGAAGTGCAGCGGACGCTCTTCATTCGCGAGCGCCGATAACCGATGATGCTCGCAACCCTCCCACGCCCTTGCTGGCTTGGCAAGAGGACCAGACAAGCGCAGCCACGTGATCTGTTGGAAGAAAAACGCTCGGAATGAGCGCTACCACCCCCAAAACGTGGAAGGATCCGCACATGTGCAGGAAGTGCAGCGGGCGCTCTTCATTCGCGAGCGCCGATGACCAATGATGCTCGTAACCCTCCCACGCCCTTGCTGGCTTGGCAAGAGGACCAGACAAGCGCAGACACGTGACCCGGTGGAAGAAAATCGCTCGAAACGAGCGCTACCACCCCCAAAACGTGGAAGGATCCGCACATGTACGTGAAGTGCAGCGGGCGCTCTTCATTCGCGAGCGCCGATGACCGATGATGCTCGCAACCCTCCCACGCCCTTGCTGGCTTGGCAAGAGGACCAGACAAGCGCAACCACATGACCCGGCGGAAGAAAAACGCTTGGAACGAGCGCCTCCACCCCCAAAACGCGGAAGGATCCGCACATGTGCAGGAAGTGCAGCGGGCACTCTTCATTCGCGAGCGTCGATGACCGATGATGCTCGCAACCCTTCCACGCCCTTGTTGGCTTGGCAAGAGGACCAGACAAGTGCAGCCACGTGATTTGTAGGAAGAAAAACGCTCGGAATGAGCGCTACCACCCTCAAAACGCGGAAGGATCCGCACATGTGCAGGAAGTGCAGCGGGCGCTCTTCATTCGCGAGCGCCGATGACCAATGATGCTCGCAACCCTCCCACGCCCTTGCTGGCTTGGCAAGAGGACCAGACAAGTGCAGCCACATGATCTGTTGGAAGAAAAACGTTCAGAATGAGCGCTACCACCCCCGGAACGCGGAAGGATCTGCACATGTGCACGAAGTGCAGCGGGCGCTCTTCATTCGCGAGCGCCGATGACCGATGATGCTCGGAACCCTCCCACGCCCTTGCTGACTTGGCAAGAGGACCAGACAAGCGCAGCCACATAACCCGGTGGAAGAATAACGCTCGAACCGAGCGTTAGTACCCCCAAAACGCGGAAGGATCCGCACATTTGCACGAAGTGCAGCTGACGCTCTTCATTCGCGAGTGCCGATGACCGATGATGCTCGCAACCCTCCCACGCCCTTGCTGGCTTGGAAAGAGGACCAGACAAGCGCAGCCACATGATCTGTTGGAAGAAAAACGCTCGGAATGAGCGCTACCACCCCCAAAACGTGGAAGGATCCGCACATGTGCAGGAAGTGCAGCGGGCGCTCTTCATTCGCGAGCGCCGATGACCGATGATGCTCGCAACCCTCCCACGCCCTTGCTGGCTGGGCAAGAGGACCAGACAAGCGCAGCCACATGACCCGGCGGAAGAACAACGCTTGGAACGAGTTCCTCCACCCCCAAAACGCGGAAGGATCCGCACATGTGCAGGAAGTGCAGCGGGCGCTCTTCATTCGCGAGCGCCGATGACCGATGATGCTCGCAACCCTCCCACGCCCTTGCTGGCTTGGCAAGAGGACCAGACAAGCGCAGACACGTGACCCGGTGGAAGAAAATCGCTCGAAACGAGCGCTACCACCCCCAAAACGTGGAAGGATCCGCACATGTACGTGAAGTGCAGCGGGCGCTCTTCATTCGCGAGCGCCGATGACCGATGATGCTCGCAACCCTCCCACGCCCTTGCTGGCTTGGCAAGAGGACCAGACAAGCGCAGCCACATGACCCGGCGGAAGAAAAACGCTTGGAACGAGCGCCTCCACCCCCAAAACGCGGAAGGATCCGCACATGTGCAGGAAGTGCAGCGGGCACTCTTCATTCGCGAGCGTCGATGACCGATGATGCTCGCAACCCTTCCACGCCCTTGTTGGCTTGGCAAGAGGACCAGACAAGTGCAGCCACGTGATTTGTAGGAAGAAAAACGCTCGGAATGAGCGCTACCACCCTCAAAACGCGGAAGGATCCGCACATGTGCAGGAAGTGCAGCGGGCGCTCTTCATTCGCGAGCGCCGATGACCAATGATGCTCGCAACCCTCCCACGCCCTTGCTGGCTTGGCAAGAGGACAAGTGTAGCCACGTGATCTGTTGGAAGAAAAACGTTCGGAATGAGCGCTACCACCCCCGGAACGCGGAAGGATCTGCACATGTGCACGAAGTGCAGCGGGCGCTCTTCATTCGCGAGCACCGATGACCGATGATGCTCGCAACCCTCCCACGCCCTTGCTGACTTGGCAAGAGGACCAGACAAGCGCAGCCACATAACCCGGTGGAAGAATAACGCTCGAACCGAGCGTTAGTACCCCCAAAACGCGGAAGGATCCGCACATGTGCACGAAGTGCAGCGGGCGCTCTTCATTCGCGAGTGCCGATGACCGATGATGCTCGCAACCCTCCCACGCCCTTGCTGGCTTGGAAAGAGGACCAGACAAGCGCAGCCACATGATCTGTTGGAAGAAAAACGCTCGGAATGAGCGCTACCACCCCCAAAACGTGGAAGGATCCGCACATGTGCAGGAAGTGCAGCGGGCGCTCTTCATTCGCGAGCGCCGATGACCGATGATGCTCGCAACCTTCCCACGCCCTTGCTGGCTTGGCAAGAGGACCAGACAAGCGCAGCCACATGACCCGGCGGAAGAAAAACGCTTGGAACGAGCGCCTCCACCCCCAAAACGCGGAAGGATCCGCACATGTGCAGGAAGTGCAGCGGGCGCTCTTCATTCGCGAGCGCCGATGACCGATGATGCTCGCAACCCTCCCACGCCCTTGCTGGCTTGGCAAGAGGACCAGACAAGCGCAGACACGTGACCCGGTGGAAGAAAATCGCTCGAAACGAGCGCTACCACCCCCAAAACGTGGAAGGATCCGCACATGTACGTGAAGTGCAGCGGGCGCTCTTCATTCGCGAGCGCCGATGACCGATGATGCTCGCAACCCTCCCACGCCCTTGCTGGCTTGGCAAGAGGACCAGACAAGCGCAACCACATGACCCGGCGGAAGAAAAACGCTTGGAACGAGCGCCTCCACCCCCAAAACGCGGAAGGATCCGCACATGTGCAGGAAGTGCAGCGGGCACTCTTCATTCGCGAGCGTCGATGACCGATGATGCTCGCAACCCTTCCACGCCCTTGTTGGCTTGGCAAGAGGACCAAAAAAGTGCAGCCACGTGATTTGTAGGAAGAAAAACGCTCGGAATGAGCGCTACCACCCTCAAAACGCGGAAGGATCCGCACATGTGCAGGAAGTGCAGCGGGCGCTCTTCATTCGCGAGCGCCGATGACCAATGATGCTCGCAACCCTCCCACGCCCTTGCTGGCTTGGCAAGAGGACCAGACAAGTGCAGCCACGTGATATGTTGGAAGAAAAACGTTCGGAATGAGCGCTACCACCCCCGGAACGCGGAAGGATCTGCACATGTGCACGAAGTGCAGCGGGCGCTCTTCATTCGCGAGCGCCGATGACCGATGATGCTCGGAACCCTCCCACGCCCTTGCTGACTTGGCAAGAGGACCAGACAAGCGCAGCCACATAACCCGGTGGAAGAATAACGCTCGAACCGAGCGTTAGTACCCCCAAAACGCGGAAGGATCCGCAATTTCTTGTGCACGAAGTGCAGCGGGCGCTCTTCATTCGCGAGTGCCGATGACCGATGATGCTCGCAACCCTCCCACGCCCTTGCTGGCTTGGAAAGAGGACCAGACA
Organism: Closterium sp. Yama58-4; assembly: GCA_947470075.1. NCBI lineage: Eukaryota > Viridiplantae > Streptophyta > Zygnematophyceae > Desmidiales > Closteriaceae > Closterium > Closterium sp. Yama58-4. The sequence goes on along the minus strand of CANIUD010000282.1, from coordinate 11,088 downwards.
AGCGCAGCCACATGATCTGTTGGAAGAAAAACGCTCGGAATGAGCGCTACCACCCCCAAAACGTGGAAGGATCCGCACATGTGCAGGAAGTGCAGCGGGCGCTCTTCATTCGCGAGCGCCGATGACCGATGATGCTCGCAACCCTCCCACGCCCTTGCTGGCTTGGCAAGAGGACCAGACAAGCGCAGCCACATGACCCGGCGGAAGAAAAACGCTTGGAACGAGCGCCTCCACCCCCAAAACGCGGAAGGATCCGCACATGTGCAGGAAGTGCAGCGGGCGCTCTTCATTCGCGAGCGCCGATGACCGATGATGCTCGCAACCCTCCCACGCCCTTGCTGGCTTGGCAAGAGGACCAGAAAAGTGCAGCCACGTGATCTGTTGGAAGAAAAACGTTCGGAATGAGCGCTACCACCCCCGAAACGCGGAAGGATATGCACATGTGCAGAAAGTGCAGCGGGCGCTCTTCATTCGTGAGCGCCGATGACCGATGATGCTCGGAACCCTCCCACGCCCTTGCTGGCTTGGCAAGAGGACCAGAAAAGCGCAGCCACGTGACCCGGTGGAAGAAAAACGCTCGAAACGAGCGCTAGTACCCCCAAAACGCGGAAGGATCCGCACATGTGCACGAAGTGCAGCGGGCGCTCTTCATTCGCGAGTGCCGATGACCGATGATGCTCGCAACCCTCCCACACCCTTGCTGGCTTGGCAAGAGGACCAGACAAGCACAGCCACGTGATCTGTTGGAAGAAAAACGCTCGGAATGAGCGCTTCCACCCCCTAAACGCGGAAAGATACGCACATGTGCAGGAAGTGTAGCGGGCGCTCTTCATTCGCGAGCGCCGATGACCGATGATGCTCGCAACCCTCCCACGCCCTTGTTGGCTTGGCAAGAGGACCAGCACGCGCAGCCACGTGATCTGTTGGAAGAAAAACGCTCGGAATGAGCGCTACCACCCCCAAAACGCGGAAGGATCTGCACATGTGCAGGAAGTGCAGCGGGCGCTCTTCATTCGCGAGCGTCGTTGACCAGTGATGCTCGCAACCCTCCCACGCCCTTGCTGGCTTGGCAAGAGGACCAGAAAAGTGCAGCCACGTGATCTGTTGGAAGAAAAACGTTCGGAATGAGCACTACCACCCCCGAAACGCGGAAGGATCCGCACATGTGCAGAAAGTGCAGCGGGCGCTCTTCATTCGCGAGCGCCGATGACCGATGATGCTCGGAACCCTCCCATGTCCTTGCTGGCTTGGTAAGAGGACCAGACAAGCGCAGCCACGTGACCCGGTGGAAGAAAAACGCTCGGAACGAGCACTAGTACCTCCAAAACGCGGAAGGATCCGCACATGTGCACGAAGTGCAGCGGGCGCTCTTCATTCGCGAGTGCCGATGACCGATGATGCTCGCAACCCTCCCACACCCTTGCTGGCTTGGCAAGAGGACCAGATAAGCGCAGCCACATGATCTGTTGGAAGAAAAACGCTCGGAATGAGCGCTACCACCCCCTAAACGCGGAAGGGTACGCACATGTGCAGGAAGTGTAGCGGGCGCTCTTCATTCGCGAGCGCCGATGACCGATGATGCTCGCAACCCTCCCACGCCCTTGTTGGCTTGGCAAGAGGACCAGACAAGCGCAGCCACGTGATCTGTTGGAAGAAAAACGCTCGGAATGAGCGCTACCACCCCCAAAACGCGGAAGGATCCGCACATGTGCAGGAAGTGCAGCGGGCGCTCTTCATTCGCGAGCACCGATGACCAATGATGCTCGCAACCCTCCCACGCCCTTGCTGGCTTGGCAAGAGGACCAGATAAGTGTAGCCACGTGATCTGTTGGAAGAAAAACGCTCGGAATGAGCGCTACCACCCCCAAAACGAGGAAGGATCCGCAGATGTGCAGGAAGTGCAGCGGGCGCTCTTCATTCGCGATCGCCGATATCCGATGATGCTCGGAACCCGCCCACGCCCTTGCTGGCTTGGCAAGAGGACCAGACAAGCGCAGCCACGTGATCCGGTGGAAGAACAACGCTCGAAACGAGCGCTAGTACCCCCAAAACGCGGAAGGATCCGCACATTTGCACGAAGTGCAGCGTACGCTCTTCATTCGCGAGTGCCGATGACCGATGATGCTCGCAACCCTCCCACGCCCTTGCTGGCTTGGCAAGAGGACCAGATAAGCGCAGCCACATGATCTGTTGGAAGAAAAACGCTCGGAATGAGCGCTACCACCCCCAAAACGTGGAAGGATCCGCACATGTGCAGGAAGTGCAGTGGGCGCTCTTCATTCGCGAGCGCCGATGACCGATGATGCTCGCAACCCTCCCACGCCCTTGCTGGCTTGGTAAGAGGACCAGACAAGCACAGCCACGTGATCTGTTGGAAGAAAAACGCTCGGAATGAGCGCTACCACCCCCAAAACGCGGAAGGATCCACACATGTGCAGGAAGAGCAGCGGCCGCTCTTCATTCGTGAACGCTGATGACCGATGATGCTCGCAACCCTCCCACGCCATTGCTGGCTTGGCAAGAGGACTAGACAAGCGCAGCCACGTGACCCAGTGGAAGAAAAACGCTCGAAACGAGCGCTAGTACCCCCAAAACGCGGAAGGCTCCGCACATGTGCAGGAAGTGCAGCGGGCGTTCTTCATTCGCGAGCGCCGATGACTGATGATGCTCGCAACCCTCCCACGCCTTTGCTGGCTTGGCAAGAGGACCAGACAAGCGCAGCCACATGACCCGGCGGAAGAAAAACGCTTGGAACGAGCGCCTCCACCCCCAAAACGCGAAAGGATCCACACATGTGCAGGAAGTGTAGCGGGCGCTCTTCATTCGCGAGCGCCGATGACCGATGATGCTCGCAACCCTCCCACGCCCTTGCTGGCTTGGCAAGAGGACCAGACAAGCGCAGCCACGTGATCTGTTGGAAGAAAAACGCTCGGAATGAGCGCTACCACCCCCAAAACGCGGAAGGATCCGCACATGTGCAGGAAGTGCAGCGGGCGCTCTTCATTCGCGAGCGCCGATGACCGATGATGCTCGCAACCCTCCCACGCCTTTGCTGGCTTGGCAAGAGGACCAGACAAGTGCAACTACGTGATCTGTTGGAAGAAAAACGCTCGGAATGAGCGCTACCACCCCCAAAACGCGGAAGGATCCGCACATGTGCAGGAAGTGCAGTGGGCGCTCTTCATTCGCGAGCGCTGATGACCGATGATGCTCGCAACCCTCCCACGCCATTGCTGGCTTGGCAAGAGGAATAGAAAAGCGCAGCCACGTGACCCAGTGGAAGAAAAACGCTCGAAACGAGCGCTAGTACCCCCAAAACGCGGAAGGTTCCGCACATGTGCAGGAAGTGCAGCGGGCGCTCTTCATTCGCGAGCGCCGATGACCGATGATGCTCGCAACACTCCCTTGCTGGCTTGGCAAGAGGACCAGACAAGCGCAGCTACGTGACCCGGTGGAAGAAAAACGCTTGGAACGAGCGCCTCCACCCCCAAAACGCGGAAGGATCCACACATGTGCAGGAAGTGCAGAGGGCGCTCTTCATTCGCGAGCGCCGATGACCGATGATGCTCGCAACCCTCCCACGCCCTTGCTGGCTTGGCAAGAGGACCAGAAAAGCGCAGCCACGTGACTCGGTGGAAGAAAAACGCTCGGAACGAGCGCTAGCACCCCTAAAACGCGGAAGGATCCGCACATGTGCACGAAGTGCAGCGGACGCTCTTCATTCGCGAGCGCCGATGTCCGATGATGCTCGCAAACCTTCCACGCCCTTGCTGGCTTGGCAAGAGGACCAGACAAGCGCAGCCACATGACCCGGCGGAAGAACAACGCTTAGAACGAGCGCCTCCACCCCCACAACGTAAAAGGATCCGCACATGTGCACGAAGTGCAGCGGGCGCTTTTCATTCGCGAGCGCCGATGACCGATGATGCTCGCAACCCTCCAACGCCCTTGCTGGCTTGGCAAGAGGACCAGAGAAGCGCAGCCACGTGACCCGGTGGAAGAAAAACGCTCGGAATGAGCGCTACCACCCCCAAAACGCGGAAGGATCCGCACATGTGCAGGAAGTGCAGCGGGCGCTCTTCATTCGCGAGCGCCGATGACCGATGATGCTCGCAACCCTCCCACGCTCTTGCTGGCTTGGCAAGAGGACCAGAAAAAAATATCCACGTGATCTGTTTAAAAAAAAATGCTCGGAATGAGCGTTACCACCCCCGTGGCAAATGAGCACACGCTCACCTACCCCACCCCTTTGAATTGGCCCATCCGGGGCGTTTTTAGTCATATTTTTACGAAATCCGCACCGGCATAGAAAATTGCGAATCAGCCGGGAAATTTTGCAATCAATCCTACTCATTGTATCCCCCCAGACCTTTGCAATTTGATCTCGGTGGCAAATGAGCACACGCTCGCCTACCCCACCCCTTTGAATTGGCCCATCCGGGGCGTTTTTATTCTTATTGTCATGAAATCCGCACCGGTATAGAAAATTGCGAATCAGCCGGGAAATTTTGCAATCAATCCTACTCATTGTATCCCCCCAGACCTTTGCAACTTGATCTCGGTGGCAAATGAGCACACGCTCGCCTACCCCACCCCTTTGAATTGGCCCATCCGAGGCGTTTTTAGCTTTATTTTCACGAAATTCGCACCAGTATAGAAAATTAAGAATCAGCCGGGGAATTTTGCAATCAATCCTACTCATTGTATCTCCCCAAACCTTTGCAAGAATAAGGGCCTAGCGTCTGCAAAAATTCAAGAACAAGGGCCTAGCGTCTGCAAAAATTCAAGAACAAGGGCCTAGCGTCTGCAAAAAATCAAGAACAAGGGCCTAGCGTCTGCAAAAATTTAAGAACAAGGGCCTAGCGTCTGCAAAAATTTAAGAACAAGGGCCTAGCGTCTGCAAAAATTCAAGAACAAGGGCCTAGCGTCTGCAAAAATTCGAGAACAAGGGCCTAGCGTCTGCAAAAATTCAAGAATAAGGGCCTAGCGTCTGCAAAAATTCAGGAACAAGGGCCTAGCGTCTGCAAAAATACAAGAACAAGGGCCTAGCGTCTGCAAAAATTCAAGAACAAGGGCCTAGCGTCTGCAAAAATTCAAGAACAAGGGCCTAGCGTCTGCAAAAATTCAAGAACAAGGGCCTAGCATCTGCAAAAATACAAGAACAAGGGCCTAGCGTCTGCAAAAATTCAAGAACAAGGGCCTAGCATCTGCAAAAATACAAGAACAAGGGCCTAGCGTCTGCAAAAATTCAAGAACAAGGGCCTAGCGTCTGCAAAAATACAAGAACAAGGGCCTAGCGTCTGCAAAAATTCAAGAACAAGGGCCTAGCGTCTGCAAAAATTCAAGAACAAGGGCCTAGCGTCTGCAAAAATACAAGAACAAGGGCCTAGCGTCTGCAAAAATTCAAGAACAAGGGCCTAGCATCTGCAAAAATTCAAGAACAAGGGCCTAGCGTCTGCAAAAATTCAAGAACAAGGGCCTAGCGTCTGCGAAATTGCAAGAACAAGGGCCTAGCGTCTGCAAAAATTCAAGAACAAGGGCCTAGCGTCTGCAAAATTGCAAGAACAAGGGCCTAGCGTCTGCAAAATTGCAAGAACAAGGGCCTAGCGTCTGCAAAATTGCAAGAACAAGTGCCTAGCGTCTGCAAAAATTCAAGAACAAGGGCCTAGCGTCTGCAAAAATTCAAGAACAAGGGCCTAGCATCTGCAAAAATTCAAGAACAAGGGCTTAGCGTCTGCAAAATTGCAAGAAAAAGGGCCTAGCGTCTACTAAATTGCAAGAACAAGGGCCTAGCGTCTACAAAAATTCAAGAACAAGGGCCTAGCGTCTGCAAAAATTCAAGAACAAGGGCCTAGCGTTTGCAAAAATTCAAGAACAAGGGCCTAGCATATGCAAAAATTCAAGAACAAGGGCCTAGCGTCTGCAAAATTGCAAGAACAAGGGCCTAGCATCTGCAAAAATTCAAGAACAAGGGCCTAGCGTCTGAAAAAATTCAAGAACAAGGGCCTAGCGTCTGCAAAAATTCAAGAACAAGGGCCTAGCGTCTGCAAAAATTCAAGAACAAGGGCCTAGCATCTGCAAAAATTCAAGAACAAGGGCCTAGCGTCTGCAAAAATTCAAGAACAAGGGCCTAGCGTCTGCAAAATTGCAAGAACAAGGGCCTAGCGTCTGCAAAATTGCAAGAACAAGTGCCTAGCGTCTGCATAAATTCAAGAACAAGGGCCTAGCATCTGCAAAATTGCAAGAATAAGGGCCTAGCGTCTGCAAAAATTCAAGAATAAGGGCCTAGCGTCTGCAAAAATTCAAGAACAAGGGCCTAGCGTCTGCAAAAATTCGAGAACAAGGGCCTAGCGTCTGCAAAAATTTAAGAACAAGGGCCTAGCGTCTGCAAAAATTTAAGAACAAGGGCCTAGCGTCTGCGAAATTGCAAGAACAAGGGCCTAGCGTCTGCAAAAATTCAAGAACAAGGGCCTAGCGTCTGCAAAATTGCAAGAACAAGGGCCTAGCGTCTGCAAAATTGCAAGAACAAGGGCCTAGCGTCTGCAAAAATTCAAGAACAAGGGCCTAGCGTCTGCAAAAATTCAAGAACAAGGGCCTAGCGAGTGCAAAAATTCAAGAACAAGGGCCTAGCGTCTGCAAAATTGCAAGAACAAGGGCATAGCGTCTGCAAAATTGCAAGAACAAGGGCCTAGCGTCTGCAAAATTGCAAGAACAAGGGCCTAGCGTCTGCAAAAATTCAAGAACAAGGGCCTAGCGTCTGCAAAAATTCAAGAACAAGGGCGTAGCGTCTGCAAAAATTCAAGAACAAGGGCCTAGCGTATGCAAAAATTCAAGAACAAGGGCCTAGCGTCTGCGAAAATTCAAGAACAAGGGCCTAGCGTCTGCAAAAATTCAAGAACAAGGGCCTAGCGTCTGCAAAAATTCAAGAACAAGGGCCTAGCGTCTGCTAAAATTCAAGAACAAGGGCCTAGCGTCTGCAAAAATACAAGAACAAGGGCCTAACGTCTGCAAAAATTCAAGAACAAGGGCCTAGCATCTGCAAAAATACAAGAACAAGGTGTTAGAATCACTAGGCAAGAATGAATGAACTAGCAGAAGTTTGGGTACAAATATGAAACCCTAGTTGGGGTTGTACCCCATATTGGCTACCCCACTACAGCCTACCAACATATAACACATTACAATTTAACACACCCCCATAGGCAAAGTGGGGGAGAACAAAGGGTCACAAGACCAGTCCAGCAAAGCAACGCAAGCCCAGGGTGGATCACAACGTCACCACACTCTGAGCACAAGCAAAGGCCACAAGGCCAGTTCACATGCAGTGCTAGATATAGTACAAGACAAGCAACACAGTGATCAAAACCTAGCAAGCAAGCAACAAGATATATATAAAGTACAGTACAAAGAATGTCAAGCAGTGAGCAAGTGAGGAAACGTGGACACAAGGCCTAAAGAAGTACAGTGCCGCTGATGATCACTAGGCGGGAGCGCCTTGGTGAAGATATCAGCAGTGTTGGCCTTCGAGTCCACGTACACAAGCCGAAGCTGACCGCGCTGCTGAAGCTCTCGAGCAAGAAAGTAGCGAAGAGCAATGTGCTTCGTCCTGTGCTCCAGTCTGTGCTCCTGACACAAGGCAAGGGCCGCCTTGTTGTCGCCGTACAGAACTGGAGGAGAACTAGGCCGCTCTCCCAAGTCAGTCAGCAGGTAGGTGAGCCAGCGTAACTCCTGTGCAGCCATGGCCGTGGCGTAGATCTCAGCCTCACAACTAGAGCTGAGAACAGAAGAAGAACGGGTGGACCGCCACGAGACAGAACCAGAGCCAAGGCTGAAGGTGTAACCCTGTGACGACCGCTGCGTAGCCAGGTCGTCCACCCAAGAAGCGTCCGAGTGGCCAGTGAGGACAACTCTGTCGTGTCCTCCAAGCACCAGCCCCATGCCTGATGTACTGCACAAGTAGCGCAGCACCCTCTTAGCAGCCTCCCAGTGCTCTCGCCTGTGTCTCCCAGGCGCAACGTAACGAGCAAGGATGCTAAGAGGGTATGCGAGGTCAGGTCGCGTGCAAGTCATCAGGTACATGAGGCAGCCCACAAGCTCTGGGTACGGGCCACTCGGCTCTACGGACTCGTCCGGAGGTGGAGCTGAGAGCGAGTGGCTGGTAGCCAGAGGTGTGGCCTGTGGTGAGGAGAACTGGAAGCCGAAGCGCTGAAGGACCTGCTGCACCATGTGTGACTGAGTCAGGGTGATGGTGCGGCGAGCTCTGTCCCGGGTGATCTGCAAGCCAAGGTAGCTACGCAGCTCACCCAGGTCAGTGCAGGTGTGTCTCTTCTGCAGCTCCGACTTCACACGAGCGAGTGCCTCAGTGTCAGCAGTAGCAAAGACCAAGTCGTCGACGTACACGAGAATGTAGAACGGCGGCAGCGACGTGTCTGTGCGCAGAAACAGCGACGGGTCAGCAGTAGACGGCGCGAACCCAAGAGCCGCAAGTGTAGTCCTCAGTGTGTCGTGCCACTCGCGTGGCGCCTGGCGGAGACCGTAGACTGGCCGGCGGAGGCTCCACTGGGTACCAGGAGGAAACGACCCAGTAAAGCCAGGTGGGCGGCGCAGCCAGATCTCCTCGTGCAGGCTGCCCTGCAGGAAAGCTGTGCTGAAGTCAAGAGAGTGAAGCTCGTAGTCACGCTGAGCAGCAACGTGCAGCAGAACCCGAAGAGTGGTCATCTTCGGGGTGGGGGAGAAGGTCTGGAAGAAGTCGACCCCCTGACGCTGACTGAAGCCTCTAGCAACGTAACGAGCCTTGAAGACAGGCGGAGAACCTGGCGGCCGCTTCACCCTGAAAATCCACATGCCATCGACGATGTTCGCCCTAGGAGGGGGAACCTCGTCGACGTAGGTGCCTGTGGACTTCCAGGATGCCATCTCTGCGTCCATGGCTGTCTGCCACTGAGAGGAGTAGGGACCCGAGATCGCCTCTGCGTAAGTGCGCGGAGTGGGGATGTCTAGTGCATCCGGGTCTCCCTCAGGGGCAAGCAACCAGGCCACGAGATGAGGTACAGCAGCCGCAAGAGAGTCAAAGTCCTCCTGCCTGTCCTCAAGGACGTCCGTGCCAAGAGCACACTCACCCCCGAAGGACGGAGGACAGACAGACGCAGACTCAGACCCAGCAACAAGGCGAGCAGCGTAGTCTAGACGACAGGCAGCAGCAAAGTCAACCAACTCAGCGACCAGAGCAGACGCAGCCGAGGACTCAAAGGTAGGGTCAGTGACAACAGTGGCTAGGAGACGCGTGACAGTAAGGTGCTCAGCACGATACCGGTCAGACTCAGGGTCCGGAACAGCAGGCAAAGAGGACGCAGGAGGAGACGGTAGAGGGACACGCTGAGGAGCAGTAGAGGGACGCAGAGTCATATAGTGAGTGCCTGGGACAGGAGGAGGACGCTCACGACGGACACGACGACCAGTGCGAGCAGTACGGACAGGCGACGCAGGACGAGACTCAGGCTCACGACGCTCTGTAAGACCTCCTGTGGGACCAGTGTAAGGAGAGGGAGCAGGGAGAGGCGAGGCAGGCGGTAACTGTGACTGCGGCTGGACAGTCGGAGGACACTCTACGGAGGGAGGAGGACAAGGAGGAGGAGCCTGCCCAAGAACCTGCTGAAGGAGCGGTACGAAGTACGGCCGCGGCCGCGCAGCGTCTCCAGAAGCAGAAGAGACTCCAGCGTCCGGGTCCCCAGCACCAGCAGCAGCGCCACCGCTCGGGTCCTCAGCTCCAGCAGCAGCTCCACCAGGCGGGTCCGCAGCACCAGCAGCAGCACCACCCCCAGGGTCCGCAGCTACAACTCCGCTAGCGCCGCCAGCTCCAGAGTCCCCAGCTCCAGCAGCTCCAGTCGTAGTGCTCCCAGAACAACCAGTCCCGGCAGCTCCAGTACCCCCAGCTCCAGCCGAGCCACTAGGACGGCGAAAGCGCCGGACGTACCAGTCACGAAGCTGCTGTGGTGTGAGAGACTGCTCAGCACCCCGAACCGGAGCACCCCCAGACGCAGCAACCCGAGGCTCCGTAGGCTCAGTAGCAGCACCCCCAGGCGCAGTACCCGCAGGCGCAGCACCCCCAGACTCAGCACCCCCAGACTCCGCACACGCCGGCTCAGCACCCCCAGTCGCAGCACCCCCAGGCTCAGCACCCCCAGGCGCCGAACTCTCAGGCACAGTACCCTCAGCTCCAGCACCCGTAGTCCCAGCACCCCCAGGCCCAGCACCCGCAGGCTCAGCACTCCCAGCAGCACCACCTGCAGCAGCACCTGAGTCACCTGTGACCTCGACAGGCTCAGCGACGGGAGGAGGGTCTACCTGAGAGACACCTGAAGGAGCAGGACCCTGAGGGGGAAGGGGGTCTACCGGAGGGGGACCAGGAGCAAGGAAAAGCGGCGGGGGAGGGAGGGGGGCAGTACGGTAGGGGAAGAGACGGTAAAAAGGGACCGACTCGTCAAAGGTGACGTCCTGAGAGGCGAAGACCCGGCGCGAGGTGGGGTGGTAAAACTGCCAGCCCGGCGCGTCAGGGACAAAGCCAAGGAAGACACAGGGAAGCGTGCGGGAGGAGAGCTTGTCCGCGGACGTATCGTGGACAAGGGCACGAGCACCCCACACCCGGAAGCGCGACACATCGCCAACCTCCCCCGTCCAACGCAGTGTGGGCGAGGTCTCCGGCAAGGAGACACGGGGCCAGAGGTTGAGCTGACGCGCGGCGTACCGGACAGCAAACGACCACAGAAAATGGGGAGCCGCCGCGTGGACCAAGGAGGTACGAGCGACCTCCATGACCAGGCCAATGCGGCGCTCAGCAACCCCATTCTACTGTGGGGAGTCCGGAAGCGTGAAGGTCTGCTCGATGCCCTCCGCCTGACAGAAGGTCCTCAAGAGGTCGGAGGAAAACTCACCACCTCTGTCAGAGTGCAGACGCAGGACAGGAAGATCCGTCCGGAAACGGCGGCGGAGCTGGAGACGAACTGTGCGGATCAGGGTTTAGGGTTTAGGGTTTAGGGTTTAGGGTTTAGGGTTTAGGGTTTAGGGTTTAGGGTTTAGGGTTTAGGGTTT